>RYFJ01002016.1:0-166830 GCA_003991445.1 Oryza meyeriana var. granulata | reverse complement strand
TAGCATAGGTGCTTCCCATTAAGGCGACATGGGGTTTGTGTCGAAACTTGAGATCAGTCCCATTTGGCGCGCCGATTCGATCGGGCGGTGGGCAGAAATCACTTTGCGAATAGCTTATTGTTCCATTCGGCAGAGACGACTTACTCACCACTTTTTGTTGATAAGCAGAGCTGCTTAGCCTTATTTTCTAATCTTTCAACGCTTTAATCCGATTCTGAGCCAAATGCTTCTAATTTCATAGTGGCGCTGTTCGTTCCGAACCGACTTACTAATAATCCGGGGCCGCGACGCTGTTGTTTCTTCAACGTTGCTTCTGCAAAGAAGGAGTTCTACCTCCTACTGCGACCTCGCTTTGTTTGGAATGTTTACTCCCATGGAATAGAGATCGCAGTGGGTCATCCTCATGTCCATATACTACTGATACGGGGTGGCACCTCGAGGTAGATCATGAACGCCATCTTGATAGGGCCATAAGTGGGATCGGGCTTAATGTAGTATACCATTTTGCTTCTGCGGTAGCTCATAGGGAACCACATTTGTTCCGCTTAATTACTTGTTCTATACTCTCTGGTCGTGTACTTAGTCTTTGTTTTTCTCTAGGTGTAGCTGTCAATAAGGCATGAATAGGTTATACTGAATCAGCATACTAGCAGAACCTGTTGAACTCATTCTATTTCAGAAATATAGAGCACCCTGATGTGTAGTTATCATTTGAGGAATCCAACCGACTAAAGTTACTATGTCCTTTACAAGACTGGCTCGCTTCTTTTGGACGTAATTTCTTAAAGGAATTGCCTCACTCACCTTGGTTAAAAAATCTATTGCTCTTTGCAATATGTAACTTTGTCTTTACGTTGACGAGGATTAATCCTGCTGATCATGTCATTGTGATTCCCTTCCCATACCCGGACGCATGGTTTGATGATAGGATCATATAGCGATGCTAATAGAGATCTCACAATCAACAGGCAACAACTCAGAGCTTGGGAGGTGCACTGCAAAACGTTCGGACCCTAGGATAGTTTAGGGATGCGGCGACCTTGGCGCCTGGGCGATGGTGCTCTTGTCGGGGTATTTGCAATCTTACTGACATCTTTGGAATCTCTATATATACCTTAAAGCAATCTCACATCGTGGCAAAAATATCCTACCTCTCACAACATTTCATCTTTATGAGCCCGGACACTGATGAGTCCCACAGACGCGTTCTTGCCTCGCACATCCCATTTGGTTCTTCTACTTCAGACAGCTAATAGACACTGTCAAGGCTGAGTCCCGATACATGGATCTGCCGGTAGCAGGACACTTTAGTAGCTTTATACCCGCTGGAGTTTGTTTTCTGCTGGATCATGGAGAGGACTGCTGGACGGATTTTTGTAGAATCATTTCTGCCTCCTTTCCAATATCGGCCTTGTTCTGGATGTCACATATCGGCTATTAGATCAACCTTAACTGCCTTCACAGAGAACAACCAAATAAAACATAATAAATTCACGAAGCAATATGTGATTATGGAATTACTTTTAGATTCCAATATCTGCCTCACTTGGGCTAAAATGAATTAATGATACTATCTTGAATCTCGTGCAACAAATCCGTGCACTTCTTCATAATTGATCCTCTAAATTATACATTCTATAGTTAGTTAATTCTCTTCAGATATGTTTGAGCTAACTAAGAAAGATCATTATATTTCTTCTATGAATCGGTTTCTCCGACTTTTTATGAGTTGAGTCTTTTAGTTCATTTGCTCGTACTCAGCTGATGTTATGTCACGATAAGGCTTAATTGTAATGCAATCAACTTGCCCCGAGGCGATTGATATAAGGCCAATGCAGATGCCGCTCATGCTTGGCAAACGATCTCAAAAACAGTCATGGGATCGGTTCTTATCTATTCTGTTTGAATTTCCTCTGTTGTTTGTAGTGAAATCGGTCCACTGCTGATCCTATAATTGCTTTTTAGCGATATCATTCCAAGTCGAAACCTCTTGTCAGCAAAAATCACATTAAAAAAATCGCTTTCAAAGAGGAGTAAATAATAATATATAGAGACATCTGGCTGGCAAAATACTGTAAACATCAGTCGATAGGTATATAATGCCTTAACTTTGTACTACGAGATATATTAGAAGCACAAGCATAACTCTCCACTCTGGCAGGATATTCTCTGTTCAAGCCAAAGCTCTCTCAGATACACAATGCTTTTTTCCCTCATTACTCTGTTTAATCAAAAAGACCGATGGATCTCATACGGCTGATAATACAACCTGTTAACGGTTATTCTTTTGCTAGGCGGAATAAATAGTGGGAACTCAGTAGTTTTTGATCTCGTCGACGCTTCTGCTGTGCTGCTCCCACAAAACTCTTGATCGCTTTCAACTTCATAACGGAGTGAAAGACTAATCCTCCTGACAAATTCGATATAAATGCTCTTAAAATTAATCTTGCCGATATCAATGATTGCAGCTCTGTCGTTGTTGCTGGTGGCTCGTAAGTCTTGAAAATGGCTCTAATGCTACCCTGGACTAACTCAATTCCTCGCTCATGAACCATAAAACCCAAAATTGCCCAGCGATACAGAGCGCCAAAAGCACATTTATTAGGATTCATTTTCCTTAACCCATATTTCTTGGCCCTTTCATACTCTTTCGCAGATCAACTATATATGGCTTTCCTCACTTTTAGACTTAACCCTCACGCAATCATCAATATATAAATTTATCTACCACAGCTGACGAGATCATGAAATATATAATTTGCGTCTCTGATAAGTCGCATGGCACTAATTTTTTAGTCCAAAGTGGTATTGTTAAAAGAATTATATTACTACGCTCTCATCATAACAAGGCCGATACGAGATATTAACAGCTCTTTGTGCGTACTACTAGAAACGCAGTCTTATGTATATCTTCTTCAGCCATAAAAATCTGATTTGTATCCTGCATTACCGTATATGACTGATAATCTTGTGGACCTGAGGCCGATTTTAACACAATAGATCTGTTATTTAGGATTAGGGGTATTCACTTGGGGGTAGCTTTATTTCAATCCTGGAAATCAATGCAGCATATCCTAAGTTTTCCATTTTCTTCTCACCGGGACGATATTAGAAACCCACTCAGCATATCGGCATGGCCTTATAAACTGGGCATCATACACCTTGTGATCTCTGCTTATATATGATCGGATCTTCATATAACTCTGCCTTGAATTCCTCGGAGCCTGCTTTGAACGGCCGATATCCTGGCTAATGGGCAGCCGATGTTCAACAATGGGATAACCGAGCTTAATCCTGGCATCTCATGGTTTAATTAAATACCCAGGCAAAAAATACCCGATACTCCTTCAACAGTGCTATAAATTTTCTCGAAGTTCAGACTTAGTTTTTTTGCTTATGTACGTCCTTTTTGGCCTGTTCTCCTGGCCCTTATGTCAATCTCCTCCAACTCATCGGCCGACGTAAATCCTTGCCCCATTTCCCTCGAAGTCTTCAATGGAGCCATAGAGTAATAACTCAGAGCCGATTTTGCTGGTTATCGGGATTAGCTGTATCCCTGGCTAGTGACCTTAAGGTAGTCTCCTTCCACTTTTCGGATAAGCATCAACACATGGCTTTTCCCAGACTGGCAGATGGTCATTCATATGTTGGTTTTGACCGATCTGCTAAGACCACTTCGATTTGATCTCACCTGCCACTGTATCAAACATTTGATGCATTGTTGAAGGCACGCAACTAGTTCGCGTGAATCAGTCCCTGCTTGAGAAGCAAACTGTAAAGATGACCCCTTTCCGTCGATGACAAAAAACGTCGTGTGGGAATGTCTTTATATTCCAAACCTGAATCAACTCCACGTTAAACACCGCCTTTCGCTTCTGATGAATTCCCACCGAAGTCTTTAGCATCAATATTAGTCTTGATCAGATCTTCGGCAGTCTTCACCAATCTCCGGGAATGTGGGCTTTGAGGATGAAGAATTAACTGCGTAAAAAATGCTCCCACATCATACCAGCATCTTTGTATCGGCTTCCATTCAATAGCCTTAATATATAGAAAACGGATTTAGGTGCAATTTTAAAGATGCTCTGAGTTCTTCAGGCTTTTAATTTTAATATGGCCCGTTTTAATCGGGATGCAACGTCGTGAATGAGCAAAAACCTTCTCATAAACGTCTTTCTTCATTCAGATGAAGGTGGCTTTATATTTCCGAGCAAAAAGAACACCATATTTGCTGGGGCCGATTGATTAGGTCATCGTCCTTGGATCTCTTCACGCGCCATAGGTTGTTATTTTCTTGTGACGATGATCGACCTCTTCCTGATCTTGACTCTGTTCTTTTAATTCCTGTTGCTCTCGGTGTCGTAGTCGATGTGGCCTTCTCGTTTCTCTGATGGGTCTTCGCTGATAGCCACTAGGGCACCATTGAGGATTCTGGACTTGTTTTTCTCACGTACTTAGTTTCCTCTATTTTCATCTCTTCAAAGAATCTTCATGGATGGTCCTAATAAAAAGGAAAAAAAAAATGAAAAAGGCCCGATGCCCTTTTCCAAGCGACCGATCCTGTAATACCCGTTGCTGGTCATGCTGATTCCATATTATTATGCATTCGGGGCAATTTTCAACTGATGGCAATCTCATCCTTGATCCAGCAGTAAAAACCGGAAGAACGGGCAATCCCAATGTGGATTATTTTCTTTCTGGTTCATCCCTCCGTTCCTCATATCTTGGAATTTTCCTCTGCATCATGTCGATCAGTAATTCTTTGATTTAATACTTGGATGCTTGCTTCATCGGCCCTGATCCCTGATGATAAGGGCCGCATAGACCTAATGTTTACGGGGAATGGGGTGTCCATCAATCTTCATGTTCATAGAGGTTCTTGTCTTCACTCAATTTGATTCTGCCCTGTTCTTCGGACAGCCGGGGGACTGACAAAATATTGTTGCACAACCCGAAAAAACCTTAAAAAAAAAAAAAAAAAAAAAAAAAAAAAAAAAAAAAAAAAAAAAAAAAAAAAAAAAAAAAAAAAGCACCTCACCATAGTATGAAGCGATATCAAAAGGTATTGTGCACTTGCATAATCTACTACTAAATTCTTCTTTCAGTTCTTAAAAAACGGCTAAAAAGAAAACGGAAGCCTCACGTATTGGACGGCGGATACTCAATTGTATATGCTTCTCTTGTCCTCCGACAGCAGGTCAAAGACGCTTTTTTCTCGGAAAACTATTCTTCCAACTAGAGACTCGACTAAACTCATACTCGCTCCCCGCTCGCGCGGGCCGGCCGGCCTCGCGTGGCGACTCTTTCGCCGGCGGATCCGCAGGGAGGCTTCGTGGGCGCACACGCCTCCCATTGCAGCGATACTAGAATATACTTGCTCCTGCTCTAGAGACACGGCGTAGATGTTGGGACAGGGAGGAGGACTTAGCGGAGAGGTGATATGGAGCACTAGTTGCATGGATTTGAAGACCAGGGTCTCGAAAGCAACTTATTCAGCATCGGATTCTCATTGTCTGAGTCCGATGAGGCTTATAGACCTGTACTGAGCTCGGAGCTTGATTAGGGAGAGAAGGGTTCTAGTCCGAAGTGTAGATGTTCTCTGGTATTATGTATGGCTTGCCACTGGACGTGGCGGGATTTTCGCGCCTGATTGAGGATTGGTAGGCTCTCTTCTATGGTGAGCTGCGCCGATATCGTTGGTCACAGGAATGGTTACAGCGCTTCTGTCATGCGGAGGAGAAGATATCAAGCAGGTAGCGTGGAGGTTTGCTTTTCGCGAAGGTTGAATACGGCACGGACACGATTACTCACATTGTGCGAAGAGGAATCTCTCTCTTATCCGGCGCTTACTAGTGTTAGTACCTTGGGAAAGCTAGATCAGCCAGAGATGCCGATATCACTCAGGTTAAACTATATAATAATCGGTTTTGCTGATTACTCTCGTTTAAACGCGCAAGGCTTGAACATATTCCGGTATGTTTCTCTAGACGTTGCTGTGACCGGTATAAATCTGACAGTCTGCGGTCTCAACTCATAAATTCCAGCAACAGAAATAATTCGGTGTGAAACTGTTTATGCGCTATGGATCGACCTAAGGTGCACCCCCCAGAAGGAATGTCGGTAGTGGGTGATAGCAAGTCTCATTGTATGAAATTATCTCGGTGTATCCGCGACTATGGGTGATTTTGAAGGGAAAAATACCTAGATCTCAGAGCTTCGTATGCCAGAGCTCTTCAGCCGATGTGCTCTGGGGCTTGTCGTCTTCACTGTCCAGGAATCATTGGGCTGACATGATATCCACTGTAGAATGTAGTTGGTCCTGCGAGTCCTGGAAGAAACTTAAGAAAGTCACGGGACCTTCCGGGACCTGTGTATCGGTGTGGTATGGACCTATCGACACCGCTCACTGATATGGATATCTATGCCGATACGATGAATTGGGTGTTTGGTCGCTTCTATAAGGCTTTCCGTCTTCGCATCGAACTGCCCTACTTGAGCGGATTTCAGCAGACCTAGTTAGTAATAGAGTCTTCTTTGCCTTAGGGTGTTTGTTGATGTGGCCTACGGGCGAGATCCGTGGCGAGAGTCACGCGGTGCTTCATCTGTCCGTTGCTCTATATTTACTGGGTTAATATTCGTAAACTGCTGGATTCAGAAGTAATTACTGCTAAGTCAGGGCGGCGCACCCAATCGTCCTGGTGTATTTCTTTTTTATTCTATCCGCGTAATATAAGGTTATGCGGGACCGTATTCTCGCTTACGATGTAAATACCCAGGAGGAATACAATCCTGTTGCGTCGACCCATTTCTCCGCATGGAGTGGTCTGATGTACAAACATTTCTCTGGTAATATTGGTTTCATCTGACGCATGCCTCAGATGTTGTAGGGCAACCTGAGCTCGGCTCTCGATTCACTTTGGCGAATGGAGAGCTAAACAGCGCGGACGTCTCCGCCAATGATCGAGCGGGCTCTCTTCTCGACAATTGTCGTTTAGGTCCAGTCCAGCCGTGCGGATTTCTCTTCCCATAAGATTTATGAAGTGTGTCTTCACGCGTCTGTCGGGCAGCAACATTTCGCGACTGATTGATAGCACCTGGGTTGATTAAGTGCGTTCGATGAACTGCTCCATCATCGCCGTCAACCATCATTACTGCTCTTGTAAATGGGTTCCATTAACCGGTGGTACCGACGTGGAAAGGAGACTCACTCAGTGTGGTGCTACGGCGTTAAGGAGTCGACCTCCTCCAGTCACTCAGAGTACCTATAGCGAGAACTTATCGAGAGTGTAGCTTTGCGCGAACTTAGCTTCACATGAGGTGACCTTGCAGGCGCAGGGACCTAGTCTGACGTGGAGCATATGGACGAGGGTTAGTGGTGAAGAAGTTACAGAGGAGAGAGCTTTTGAATCGGCCCTGCCTTGGCCCGTCATGCTGAAAGATGGATCTAAACAGCTTCTGAAAAAGTTTGCCATAGTTATCGAGCCATCAATTGTCAATTTGCTTTTTCTGCTGCTTGCAAGGGGCCTGTTAGAGACCATTTAATCTTCTAATGGTAAGCTGACGCGGAATTATGTGTTGTCTGTTTTGACTTCCTTCCCGGGTCATGTTGCAGGTCTGGTTGTTGAAACTTTGCGTTGACAAATTTCGAGTTGAAACTTTCGTGTCCACAGGCGTGCGACTTCGCAAAAGCGTGTTTGACGCCGAAACCCGGGGGCTGTGCCAGCCGGCGTCTGGGGTGACACGCGAAGCGTAATAGCCTGGGAGATGTTTGGCTTCACTCCAGTGCATGGTCCTAAAGTCTTGAGGTTCGTAGGCGTGCCAGTCAATTTGACCTGCCAATTGACAAGGCGGAAAAAGATGTCAAAATTCGTGAGCAATCGGCTGGAAGCCGGCTTGGACTCATCTCATCGGCCGATGGGATACGCACTGTAGCACTTATACATCGGCTAAAAGCGATGACGGCAAGAGCAATAACATTATAATGAACAAAGTATTGCGCTAGCGATCATCAAGGAGTGCTCAAAAACCGGCTATAACTTGGTAAAATAAACGAGCAGAATGCATAAGTAAATAGATTAAATAAACTCAGCCGATATAGTTTAAAGTTACTGGTATTATGTGAGATACTGCCCGCGCCTGTGCCCGGGCCCTTGCTCAACACATCGGCTTCCGGGGTCTTCATCCGCTGTCCGTGCCCGTGCCCGGGTCCTTACCTATGCTCGTGCCCGGGAACTCGCTTGTGCTCGCATCGGATCGGCAGGGCGTAAACACAATCGGCTAGCCTTAGCCGATCGCGTAAGAAATGTAGGCAAGAATACATAACAAAGCAGCAGTATAATCGGCTGTGTTTAAAAGAGATAACTTATCATAAGCACTCCGATAACAACATCGCATAAAACCATCGGCTTATTAAGAATAACGTTATTATTCAGTCTGTAGATCGGACAAACCGTTGCAAGCACAGACTGATAATAACGAGTTCTCAACAGGCCGATAAATCTAATGCAATCGTGATGTATATGATAACTTATCGGCTATACGCTCCGATAAGACGCTTGCACATAAAGTATCGACTTAGCAGGACCGATTTATTGCTAGCAGTTTAGTAGGTCGGACCCAACCGATGCAGCACAAACTGATGATAAACCGCTCCCAGTAAGCCGATGCGATCTATGCACGCGTGATGTGATACACCTAATCAATCTATGAGATCAAACTGAACTGATGCAGCCATAGATAACTAAATATATGTGTAAGCCGACTACCATAAACCGACTATAATATCGGACCTAACCGAGGAAGTCCTAGCCGATAGGTAGCCGGGGTGACGAGACTTACCCTCTCGCAGGAGTTCGGACCTAACCGATGCAGCCGCTCGAGAAAGATCCGTCGGAAGGGTGGCGATGCGCCGAAATTGTATTGATCGTGTGATGATTTACAAGGTCCCCGGGAGTACGTATTTATACCCCGAGTTACACGAGCCCTTATTGGACACGATACATGATTTCCTAATCATAACAGAAAACGCTAACAAACCCTGACCGGACACGAGGTCAGGTTTCCTAAAGATAAACACTTTCCTAATTAATAGATACAGTAAACTACCAAACAACGGTCTTCACGGCTCCCTTCCGGAATCGGTCTCTCCTGGATTAATTTTCGCCAGTTGACTGCAATTTCCCCTTGACCGAATCTGACACAGGCCCTACCAAATTTTGGCGTCGAACAGTAGCACCGATAGATATGTAACTAGTAATAGGTAAAGATTGAGACATTTTGGATCGCCCCGTAAAATCTGTTCGTGTTGTAGTGCGAGGCGGAATTTGGCGCGTGGACTACTTGGACCGGTGGCAGCGCTCAGCCGTCGGGCGCATGTGTGAATCGGGGAGACCCGCTTATATTTGGATGTTGAGGTGGAGGAATATACACGTAAATTCTGTAAAGTCTAGGGACTTGATTGCATATGTTACCCACCTTCTGAGGTGTTTATCAACTGAAGGCCTTCTAAAACGTAATGGTATTTTTACATAATGCCCCTGATAATAACAGTTATTACGACATTTTCTTAAAATGGCTTTCAATGGACAACTGTTTAGGCGTCTTTCTAAAAATGCCTTCAAAGATGGGGTTTTTTGAGGTGTTTTCTCCACAATGTCTCGCACGTAACACTATGAAGGGTTTAAGAAAATGCCACTAAGAGTAGGGATGGTGGCTGAGGAGGAGGCACGAGATGGAATCGATTGCGACGGATGACTTGCTCGCAAACGTGGCGGTTGCACTTGTGCCTTAGCTGCCATGGCTGTGGTAGGCAACCAGTGCAGAGGCACATAGCGTGGAAGCGCGATTTGGTTTTCGGAAAATAGGAAGCATCGTATGTGTCACGCTGGAAGTTGCATGTAGCGTGGGGTGCGGGAAGTGGATGACGGACGGAAGTGATGCGAATATTTTAAGCCGGATTTTGGCGATGGCCTTTTTTTCCTTCTCCTATGTATCCTACCGCGTGGCGCGCTACTGTGAGCTTGCGAGGAAAAAGGGGATGGTGTCCAATTTTCTTAGCAATGGGAATAATTTATTTTGAAGTCGTAAAACTTATTGTAATTCTATTATCAATTTAAATAGCCAAGTAGGTACTACACTACTCCACCATCAACCATGGCCATGAGAAGTCTGCAATCCGCACCGTTTTCCTCAAGGCATCCACCTTTTGCTCTCTCTATGTGTTGACAGGAAGAATCATTCCATTTGAGTAAACAAGATAGATCATTAACATAAGATTAATTAAGTACATGAATTTTCAGATTAACCAAGTTATAATTTAGCTGCAAATTGAACAGGTCATATTGGCTCAAGTGAACATTCCAATCAAATACATTCGTGCATATGTAGATAGGAGTACACACACGAGACCCGAGTGGGATGCAAATAGAGAGGAACTTAGATGTGCGTTCTCGTTGGGGCCGTTCGGGGGGTCATCCGTCTTCTTATTGTGGCATCATGCAAGGAACCACTACCTGGTTTCAACCTTTGCCAATGAAACACAACTTTGAACGGAATCTGTTGGCACAAGTTCCTTTGATGGTCTGATTTCATTGTCTTCTGGTGGTCCAGGAGTTCATCTGGTGATCAGACTCCAGGTTAGCTCTGTATCATTTTGGCCATTGTCCCACTTTGGTTCAGAGTCCCAAATAGGTCCTGGACCTGAATTGTTGAGAGAAATGTCCTCCTTGTCATGCATTGATGGGGCTGCCAAGATAATCGTGTAACAGTAGTTAGTGACGGCCAACTGAATTTCTCTCGGTTCTTGTTTTGGACCTGGTTCTTGGCCAGTATGATGTATGATGTGGTTGAGGGTGTAAAACTTCTTCTGGTTCTGAAACAATGTTGCTTCTGCCCAGAGAAAGGCGTTTTGCTTTTGGATCAAGACCACGAACATACTCCGATGGTTCAGTGCTTGCTGCTATGCTACCTGATGTATCAACGTCCCCTAGTGACATCCGACGTGGAGTCATAATAGAGTCAATACTTGACAAACTGGAAGCTCGTGGAATTCCTTCTCTTTTTGATTGGCTGCGCATTACATTGGTATATACATTAGACACAACATTGTCTTGTCCAGTACCTTTTCCATGGCCAGCCATCTCCTTTGACGAAGGAAGATACTCTTAACTCATAGAAATAGCTTGGCAGGCAAAAAAATTTCAGTATTCCAGCCACAAAATATCGAAGAGGACCAAATTTCCGAAAGTTCTAGGACTGCAACAAAGTAATAGTATTTTTTCAGATTATTAACTTATCCAGTGCTATATGCATTGCACAGCCGCAAAATACTGGAGCGTAGATAAATAAACTACATGAGCAGTCATCGAAGAAAAGGAGACATTAGCAAATTACCAATGAAAATACAAGTTATCTCAAATTTACCAATTAAGAATACAATAATATAACTTGTATCTTGCTAATTACATTCAATGATGAAAGTATATGCTAGATCATTAGCCTGCAGCTGTGGGGGTGAGCAACTGAGCATGTGTCAGATTAAGTGGTTAGTATGAGTAAGGATAAGTACTCAAGGTGGCCTTAGGATATAGGAATTTAAGGGATTTAGTGTTTATACATGAGAACTGAAAAAGGAAAACAATATTGAAGAGCAAATGTCTTGTACAAGAATTTACCATCACTAACAAAACCATAGTATGATACAGTTGTGCCGACGTGTATTAGCCCAGATTGGATCCACTCAACAGCCAAGATGTCTAGGGCAGTAAAGCCACCCTGTTACCAAGGAACAGTCCTTATGAGAAAAAAGTTTTAAGAGATAATCTAATTTAAGACAAAATTAACTGAAAAACCATAACAGTAATGTTGAAAATTCTCTTCCTGTAGAAGTCATGACAAATTCCTATTGTAAGCTATAGCGATAGGCAGACCTTAACAATTAGTAATAATGCTGAGATAGGATCTTTAACTCCCAAAACAGTCCAAAGAAGTGAATTGTCAGATCCTGCTAGGATTATTCCAACTGGAATTGATACAGCTTCTGCTCTATCACTTCTACTGAGAAGACCGTTGAAGACCTGCAGAACTATAAATGTTCAGCTAGCATATAAGCTTTCTAAATCTCATTAAACCACAATATGATCATCAAGGACAAACCTCATTTACAATTCCATCACCACCTACACACACGATTCCTACAGAACATTTTTAAGACATCATCAATTCAACTAGTTGAAATGGTTGCTGTGTTGACCTACATAAACTACTTAGCTACATCTTGCAGTTTATACCATCAGGGAATGTGCTAAAATCAAATGTAGATGCGAGAGATTTAGCATGACCAGCATGAGTAGTTTTAACTTCTGCCTAAGCCCGTTTCCCCACCCGGCGTCACCACCACCGCACGTGTCCTTGCCCCTGTATAAAACGCCCATTCCAACGGCCATTTCGGCAAAACCCATCCAAAACAGAAACACAAAACCGAGGAAAAGCGGAATACGCGAGTGCAAAGGAGGAGGATCAGCGCTAGGCAGGGGAGGAAGACCGCGTCTCCGAGAGCGAGAGAGGCCTCGCAATGTCCTGCACGGTAGCCATCCCGAGCTCGCCGGTGTTCTCGCCGTCGCGCCGCCTGCTCTCCTGCAAGGCCGCCTCTGCCTCCGCCTCGCCTGAGTCCGTCTCAGTCGCCGTATCCTCGCCGGCGCAGGCGCCCGCCACCGGATCGCCGCTCCGCCCCTTCGCGCTGTGAACAGAGGCTGGGGCTGACGTCAGTAGGCGCGGACGAACGGAACCGTACAGACTTTTATAGTAGTAGAGGCTAGAGAAGAGATAGAGATTCTAAAATGTTACTTTCAAAATCTCAAGCTTTTGAATATTAAATTATATTCAAAATGTAAGCAAATATTTTCCTAAGATAATCTTATGGCTAATTTCATAAGAAATCCGGAGCTAACCATTCCTTATGTAATTAATGCCTTTGAGAGTTCAAATATCAAATACATACACTCTTACCAAAAATATCCTCACTCTCTTTCAATTTTATTCAAATTCAAAGTACATAAAGTTGTCTAAATTGTCAACAACCCACCATTTCTAGCGAATTTTTTATTTATATATTTATTTAAAAAGATATTTATAAAAATATATTTTCGATTCAAAAATTTACAAAAATATACTCCCGATGCCCTCTGGGAGGGCGTTTTAAAAAAAACCCTCCCAAAGGGCATTTTTATGACGTGGCAGCCACCTGGCCAACGGCCATCTACCATTTGGGGGCCACCTGCAAGAACGCGGGGCCGACGCTTTTACAGGCGGCCCCCTTGACGCCCTCCTAAAGGACGGTTTTTTGCCTCCCCGGTATAAAACCTCCTCCCAATCTCAGAAAATCTTATAAAATTCACAAAAATCATAGAAAAAAGAGAAGAGAGAGCTGAGAGTGAGGGAGAACGAAAGAAGCGAAGCTCTGTCGGTTTACTGATTTATCTGCAGGTAAAATCTATTGTCCCGTTGCAATTTCTCTTTCTATTCAAGAATTGATGTAGTATTTGTAGTATTGTACTAGTTATTTCACGGGTAAGAAAATGTTAGGTATGGTCCACAGAGTGTAGATCTAACATAGTTGAGCATAACTGCTAGGGAGATGGAAATGAGGACGATGACATATTATTTTTTGTAGTAATGTGTACTATACCCTGGTATATAGTTGTATACGGTATTTTTGGCCTAGCGAGTTATAACTTGTGTTTATTTGGTTATAATATAGGTAGCTATGAATGCGTTTAGTATGTCCAGTTGTCAACGACCTCCGATTGGCGTGATTCCGCCGATATGTTGGTGCGGAGATGATTGCAAAGTTGCAATCAGTGAGCAGAATCACGCATACCGGCAAAGGTATTGGATGTGTGCTAATTACGCGTATTCCCCGGAGAAGCTGAAGCCGCAAGGGAAAAAAGGGAAGTCGAAGAAACCAGTGGAGGTAATATGAATTATCTTGTAGTACGAAATATTTGAACCTTTGAGTTAACAAATGTGCATATGTCAAGGCACCGAAGCCTCCTCCGTCTCTGTGCGACTTTGTACAGTGGATAGATACAGAGATCCGTCCAAAGGATGCAGAGTTTCTTCGCAGGTCATAGGAATGGCACAGGGAGTGCCTTGAACGTCTTTGGGGGGCGGAAGCAGAGTGAGAGGCTAAGCAGAAGAGGAAGGAAGGGAAGGAGCAGCAGGAGCAGGAAGCCTGTGAGGCAGACAGGGAGAGGAAGCGGGAGAGGGCACTACGTGCGAAGCAAGCTGGGCCGGAGGTGATGAGGAAGGGAACATACCCACGCTGTACATAGTAGATGCATATATAGTCGGATGTATGTTTGAAATACCCTAAGGCATGTAATAACGATAATTAGAAACGTTTCATATGCTATTTATACTCGTTTGATGGATAATTTCACTAGGTTCGTAAGGAATTAATGTGTGCTTGGTTGTCATCGCTCGGAATCTAATTTCGCCGTGAAGTTGAAACTCGAGAATTCATGGTTTTTAATCAGTTTCGTCACAAACGTAGACCGTGAGAAGTACATCGTTTGATCGACGAGCATAAACAAAGCAAAGAGATTTCTCCAATCAATGTAGGATTAATAAAACATGACGTATAACAGGCTAACTACTACTGGTACAATGTACTACGGCCCCTGGCCATAACCTCTAGACCTCTTCGTCTTCCTACCCTGCAACCAAACGCATCCATAGCAATCTACATTATAACCAAATAAACGCAAGTTATAACTCGCTAGGCCAAAAATACCGTATACAACTACATACCTAGGGTATAGTACACATTATTACAAAAAATGAAATGTCCTCGTCCTCATTTCCATCTCCCTAGCTGTTATGCTCAACTATGTTAGATCTATACCCTGTGGACTATACCTAACACTTACTTACCCATGAAATAACTAATACAATACTACAAATACTACGTCAACTCTTGAATAGAAAGAGAAATTACAAAGGGACAATATATTTTACCTGCAGACGAATCAGCAAACTGGCAGAGTTTCGCAGCTTTTGTTCTCTCTCGTTCTCAGCTCTCTCTCTACTCTTTTTTTGTGATTTTCGCGAATTTTATGAGATTTTCTGAGGCTGGAAGGGGGTTTTATACCGGGGAGGCAAAAAACAGCCCTCCCAGAGGGTGGTAAGGGGGCCACCTGCAAAAGCGTCGAACCCTAGGATATGGTTGAGGCGGTGCGGACTGGCTTGGCCTCGGTGCAGCAGCTCTTGTCCCGGTTGGCTGGGCTGCTAAGCTTGCTAGAAATGAATTTTTTTATTTATATATTTATTTAAAAAGATATTTACAAAAGTATATTTTCGTTTTAAAAAGGATAAGATTGGTCAGATAATTCTCAGATAATATCGGATTCGGAAACAAAAACGGATAATTTTTCTTGGATACGGATACGAATACAGTAAAGGCATTATCCGGCGGATTTCGGAATCAGTCGAAAACTATCCGGACAAATTTTTGGATATCCATATCAAATCTAAATGGCCCACTATGTATTCTTCTGGTGGTGGTGGTGGTGTCGGCAGAGGCCGAGGCAACGACGACGGCGGCGACGACGACTTCTTGGATGGTCTCCAGCTTGGGCGAACACCGCCGCGCCTTGCTGTACCCGACGAGCTCCTCGTACTCCTTCTCCAGCTTCTTGTCCCCGCACAGCACCGGTGGCTTGCTGGTGGCAACCTTGTCATCGATGGCGGCAGCGTCGACGACGAGGAGAAAGTCGTCGGAGAACATGATCTGGAGCATGCCGGAGGCGGTGCGGAGGAGCTCGAAGGGGCGCTGCTTCTTGTTGCCGCCACGGGCGCCAGCGGTGGAGAGGAGGAGGAGGAGGGAGGAGGCGAGAGAGACGAAGGAGAGGACGGAGTGGAAGAGGTGAGCGGGGAGGAGGAAGTATGCGTGCCCCGGCTGCAGCTCCTCGCCGGGCGCCACCGTCGGGATCTTTTCCCCGATCAGCAGAGTGTCGGAGCGGCACACCAGGTGCCTCGGGTGCTGCTGCATCAGCTCACTCGCCGTCACCGGCCTCCTGTACATCCTCACCCTCCCGTCGCTCCCCACCAGCTTCATCGCGCCTCCTCCTCCTCCCGCTGCACCACCTGCTTCTCCTCCTCCCGCGGCGGGGACGGGCACGGCGATGGGCCGGCGGCTGCGGGAAGCAGGAGGGCGCCGAGGAGTGGAGGGCCACGAGAGACCTCCACTACTTCATGGCTGTACGCTTCTTCTTCTTTTGCGGCGGCGACGCCGGTGAGGTGGTGGTGGTAGAGGTGGAGGTTTGACACTTTGACCGGTAGTTTTTTTTTTCTTTTCGGGCGTTTGGATCTTAGCTAGTCGTCGCGCCGGCGGCCGGGCATGCCACAACTCAACGCCTAGCGTCACCGTCCGGTCCCAGCACCTCGTCGCCACCTCGTGGAGTCACCTATAGTTGTCCAAATGGGCCGTGCCCTATCGGGCTGGCCCGGGCACGGTGCTACCCGTGCCGGCACGACCCGAGTAGCCGTGCCGTGCCTGAGCCGGCGGTGTGGCACGGCCTGTAGACTGTAGCAGGCCGGCCTGGCATGGCATGGGCATGGCCCAGGCCGGTCTGCTATAGTACTCACTCACCAGCACGGCCCGTAGAGTCTCTTGTCTTGTCTCCCCCACCATCTGACCTTGCCTCATCGGCCGGTCCGCCGCCGCCGACACTGCTCGGCCTCTAGATCGAGAGCCTCGAGCGCTACCATGCCGCTTCGTCTGCCCCGCGCGCGTCACCGGCGCTGCTCCTCCGCTCCCAGCACCGCGCGCTCCACTAGCCCTGCGTGCGCCACCGCCGCCTCCAGGAGGTAGGCCACCTTGTCAAGGCCAGCGGCATCCGTCACCTCTAGCCATTAAGGAAGGGAAAAGAAGAAGAACTCCAACCAGCTGCTTCATTTCGCCGAGCTCTTGAAGGAGATCGTCGTTCTCGGAGGCTCCGCCCCTTTGGAAGGGAAAAGTAGATGTCGGCGTCGGTGATGGCCTCCCCCGCGGCGGCAGTGGTGGCACGGACGCGGACGTTGCTCTGGGTGCCGGCGACGGCACGGGTGCCGCCGGAGATGGCGGCAGAGGTGGCGGCCGCCGCGGCGAGCGGCGGCGGGCGCGACGGGCGTGGAGGCCGGTGTCCCGGGTTTGGCCACGTATAGAGCCACCCGGTGTCCCGATCCCAACGCCGCCCGACCCTAGTGCTATGTCGCCGATCTTTCCCACGGTATCCATTTGCTTATTCTAAAATAAAAAAAAAACCTGTTAACTGCGGTTTAGATAGTTTACCTAGTTAATAAAACAAAAAATAGACATCATTTTGGGAAAATGGAACTCCGCTTTTCTAGCATGAGCAATTTTTTTTGACCAGGCAAACCATATGTGATTGAGCAATAAATGTCATATGTAGGTTATGGACTAAGTTAATGTTTGTGATGAACTAAGCTTATGTTGATATATTATTTTATAAAAAATAATAAGTTGTCTCTCTTTGTTGGTTTGTAAAGTTCAGTTTAAGGGGTTTTTATATTTGAATAAATATTTGTTACCGTATTCGTTCCGATTCGTATTCGCTCCGTATTTGTATCTGGTAATATTCGATTCCGTTTTTTATCCCAGGTTTTCCATTCTGAATTCGATTCCGAAAAAAAATATGAAAACAAATATGATATAGCTAGTTTTCCACCGTTTCCGATCCGTTTTCACCCTTACTCCCGACGCCCTCTGGGAGGGCGTTTTTTGAACGCTCTAGGACAGGGCCTCGATTTGGGCTTACAAGGCCCAACCCATCCTACGTGCGATCGAGCCCATCTTATCTTACTGCCCCCTTTCCCCTCTCTCTCTCTCTCGAACCCTAAGACCCAAACCGACCATGACCAGCCGACGCCGCGGCGGCGGCGCTATCGCTTGGGACGGTAACTGGGCGAGGAGGATTCTGGAGATAATCTATGGGCACTACAAGAAGGCGCTCGACGCGCTGCCGCTGGAGGACATACCGGCGCTTGCTCCGCGCCTCCTCCACGCCGGTGTCTGCTTCGGCTTCGCCGACCCCGTCACCAACATCGTCGCCAACACTCTCCTCTTCGAGTGCGAGGGTCAAGATGGCGATCCCGCGCTCCTGTTCGACTGCGAAGGCCAAGATGGCGATCCCAATGGTGGCGGCAAGAAGCGGAAGCGGAAGCGGAATCCCTCAGAGTCAGGGGGTGGGGATGCAAATTCCAGAGTGACGAGGGATGAGGTCCTCTCCAAGATCATCGCCGGCGATGGCCCCTCTCCCCCGGAGACACGGACCATCGCGGAGCGCTCTTTCTATGGCCTCGTCGGCTTCCTCATATCCTATTTCCGCTTCCTCTCCACATGGGATGCGCTGCGCTACCTTTACCTGGCCCGAGCTGACCTCCTCGTCGCCGTCCGCCTCGTCCAAGACGACCGCTGCTGCCGCCGTAAAGAGCAACTCCGCATTCGGTCACACACTGTCAGGGCTGCGCTGAAATGTGCTGCCTATTCGTCGAGGCAGCCCAATATCGATGCCTTCCTCACCGGCTCCTTTGCGCTGGTCTCTCATCTCAACATCATCACCCACAAGACTTTCTCGGTCACAGAGCCCCAGTGCCGCCTCTCTGTTCAAGACATTTACTGGTTGTCCGGATATGCTCCACAAGCCGCTCAAGCTCAAGAAATCTGACAGGCCAATGGATTTTGCTGCTCAACGGTTTCGTCACCTAGACATGGATGCGAGCATTGGCAAGGTGCCAGCAGGTAGGCTGGCGGAATCACTGCGATGTATTCTTCTGGACAGAATCCACACATATTATCTCAAGGCTGTTTCGCGGCTACCAATGAAGGATTTTCGGACTCGTCATCACAGCAGCCTGCTCAAGGCAGGCTACTGTTATGGTCCATTCAATCCTGTTAGCAATATCATCGTCAACACCATTTGGTATGATGCGATGTTCCCTCCATCAGAAAATTTCGAGGTGGACATGATCAACACACTGCGACACGTTGAATCTCGATCTCTCAATGGACTCACCGCCTTCTTGTGTGCATCCATCCCTGATTTATCTGAACATGGTGCTATGATTTATCTGATCAAGAATAATCTGAATATCTGCAATGTAATTAAAATGGCAAGGCAGGAAGGATATGATATTTCAGTCTGTGATGACAGTGCCTACAAGGCAGCATTGGATGCCGCATATCACCCCAAACCTGAAGAGTATATGGAATTTGTGATGCAGACCTTGCCTGTGGTGCGATCTGCTGTAAGGTCCCTGCTCCAAAATTCTCAGATGCTCGAGGAAAGCAGTATTCTTCATCTCTCTACACTGCTGTCACATTCAACTGTAAAATCCTTAAAGCCAGCGATTGAGCTAACTAAAGATGCTATGAAAATGCTCTCAAACGACAAGGAAGATTTCCTCACCCTACAAAATTTTGTCTGCAAAAAAGTCAGAGCTGCATTGCGGAATTATAATCAAAATATGCTTTCACAAATAATATTGACCTTAAAAGCGGACAATTTTAGTTCTTCATTTTTCCATTTACATATGAAAAGATGAACAAAATAACCAGATAGATCTATGAGATGATCGAATAATTAGCTATATTTGCGTCAAAGAAATAAATTTAATGGTTTCGACGAAATCTTAGAAGAAAGCTTACCTGTCGTGAATCGGAACATTTGGTGTGATTATTTGACTCCATAGGTTAATATCCTCGTTCCACAAAGAGCCAATACATGCTCTGCGTATGGCTATATTGAAGTGTTTGGCAGTCCAAATTTTTTTTTTATATATCTTATGTTTGGGTTGTTTTTATAAATAGGATTAAGCGGAGTAGGGTCCAAAACAGAGTGTTTTTGTTATCTTGTTCTAGTATGATCAGAATATAAGTATTATCACTTTCTATTGGTATAAGAATCTACAAAAGGCTAACTATTAAGATAGCAAAAACATGAGCACATAGGAGAAAAGGATAGCAATCTTACCGATTTGCATGTTAAAACGTTATAGTCAATTTCGGATTAGCTACAATCTGACTTTGCCAGTTGTGCAACATCTAGCTTTTTCAGAAAGTCGGGGTGTCGTCTGAACTCAGTAATAATCTACAGGATATAAACTATGTTCTAAAAACATGAGCAAAAGGAGAGAACATATGTGATTCTAAACATATACCCAAAATTCGAAGTCTAGACAGTGCTTCGATATTGCTCGTTGAGTTTTTTTCATCGTCTAGACATCTTCATACATGACCTTCCATATGGCTTTGTTGAAGCAATCATGGTCTATTGATTCATCTTCCTTTAGTATTAATTGGAGTATTTTGAGAGTCAAGCTAATGGAATATGGCTTTAAATTTAGCACCTATACTTTCCTGTCAATGAATAAGAAAACAAAATAATATATGCGTCAACTATGTGTACATATATACAATTATATAGTAGTGGCTTACTCCAAGGTTTTGGTACATTTAATTTCTTTGATGTAGTTGGAAAGGCTGCCTATCAATTCCTGTACACCCATCATACAAACCACAAACAATAGTGAATCATATTTGTTTTCACTGTATACCGAGTCTGCTGATTTGGATTCCTTGATGTCCCTTTTAGCTGTGAGTCCCTTTTGATGACTACCTAATATTACAACATCATCTGAATCTGAATTGTCTTTGCTACCATTGTCTTGTCCAGCGCCGAAAATTACTTTTGCCTTATTTGTTTTCCAACATATTAGTACGCTGGCTAGCTTGAACCTAAAAAGTTCAATATCTCCATGCATAGTAAAAAGTAATGTTGATTAATAGAAAAATAGATAAAATATGATTAACTATTTTATTCTCTTAAGAAATACACCTGTGTAACAGGATGAGAGTGTATCCCCTGTCCAATATTGCATGAACTTGATCATGAATAGACCACATGAAGCACTGCATTATAAGGTAGATTATAAACAAGAGTACACCAATGAACATAAATAATTTATCTTATATAAATATTTAAAGAGTATATGATTTGCAGTATACTTGTTTTTCTACATCGGCTCTCATAGTTGTTTTGTGATCCACCATGTCGTAACATAGAGGTCTCCCTACTTGTGGCTAGTTAAGTCTTGATGCCGTTCAATGATGCTAAGATGGTACTCTAGTCCTTGAAGCTGTTCGATCATTATATGAGCAATATACATAAACGAATAATAATTTAAATAAGGAAGTAAGTATGTTATATTCACTAACCGTAGTAGCAAAGTCAACACAGCAGTGGTGCCAACACAGAGAGTCAAGTACTTGTATCTCATGTTTTTTTCGTGTTCACAACTGCTAAATACCAATATGTGTTTTTGATATTTATTGGAATGTAAATCTAACCAAGACATCGAGTTAGTACTAGGACATGTATATAGTTTCAAACTTAAATTGTATCAGATTTAGAGAGCCAGACATGACCATTTTATGCTTAAGATAGTTAAACACTATGTTTATAATATAGTTCTTGTTTATATCACCATCTTCTTTCACTCCAAGCTTGCCATCCTGTTTTAGCAAGTCAGAATTAATGGTGTTTTCCAAGTACACTTTGTCATCACTCCCTGCTTGGTCCCTTATATAGTATATGTACGCACTTATGACCTAGAGATTTAAGGAAAAATCTTTCATTCATTTAGAATATATTGACAATTAAATGCTAATAGTAATTCCTTATAAGTAGGTGTACTTACATCGTCATTCACGAATGCATCTTTATCTGTCACGCACAATAGATTATCTGGATTGACAAAAAAATCTTCTATGTCCACCAGCTTATCATTTTTAGACGATGTCTCTACTATTATTTGAGCAATTAAATCCTTGTCATTCAATTCATATGCAAAAGGCGTTTTTGATGCAAAAATTATAAAACCCAACAAAAGTAAAGGATGATAATAAACATAATTGAATAATTGAAATACGTACCTTGAGGGCGATAGTCATAAGTCTGGCCAATTATTGATCATATCAAATTCGATGATACGTCATTATTCTTTGGCAACTCAACTTTGGTTTGAGCATGCTCTTCTAATTGATTATCCTGTAATAAAGGCGTATTATCCTTACATTCTAATTGCTTATCCTGTAATAAAGGCATTCTCTCAGTAGGTCAAGATTGCTGACGTTACCACATATGAAATTATCGGAACAACATACAAAAGTCACAAAGTTATTTATAGATGGATAGATAATTCTTTCCTTGAATGCTTGAACACTAGGAGATGATATGAGGGAATCTTCCAATTGTGGCCGTATGTGGCCTGTCTATCCTTGAGATTCATATTTGACCATTGATCGGGGTGAAGGTGGAATAGTACTTTAACACTTCTGTCTTCAAATAATAACTTCCTTTGCTTACAGCTAATATTTTCAATTTAGAGTCCTTGGGTAGGTGTGTCTCTCTTTTTTTCACCAAGAAATTTCCTTGTAAGACATCCATCCGCCCGATGATCTTGTTCCTGAAAGTGCAAGAGATCGAATAAATATACATGACAGGCCCAACTTGCCTTTATCAAGTGTATATTCGGTATGTAAGTGCATTAAAATCCAGTTGTTCTTTCATTCTCATCAACCGAGATCAGTAGTTCTTAATTTCCCCGATGGATCTGTAATGTGTACAACACATTTTTATTTGTCACGAGGTATAGAAGAAATTCCCTTATAGAGGCATTGCTATGGTTGTTGTTCCTTTCAGCAACCGTCTTGTTCTAGAAGTTGTCTCCAGCTGTCGATGTTTTATATCGGCTGTATGAATGTAGGGATACTCGTCGGATCTAAACTCGATGGACTCGAAAGAACACGAAAGTTTATACTGGTTTAGGCCCTCGGGGTGAGGTAATACCCTACTCCAGTTGCTTTCGCTGTATGGATTGATCTCTGCCCCAGGGGCTCCTTGCCTCTTCTTATATACTGAGGAGGCAAGGTTATAGGGTAGAAATCCCAATCGGATACGACTAAGGATTTCCTTATTAGAACATAGAGTAACCAGCTAGAACTGTATCCCCTTCCTTGTCGTACAAGGTTACATAATGCCGAGTTCTACTATATCCTAAACTATATGGGCCGGTCCACCCTCTATCCGAGTAGCAATATTTGCCTTCCTTGAGGTACCCGGGGCCCATGGCCTCCACAGTAGCCCTTGAGACATTTATAGTTGAGTCATAGCTCAAGTCGAGTACTCGTCCTCCATGGTGAAAAAATCCCGAGTGCCTTGCTCCTGAGTATTCCTTGTCCGAGTGCTTCTTCTCCTGAGTTCTGCTTCATATCAGGTGGCAATGAGGCTATGAAAGACTTCATGGAAAAATATGAATAGTGTGCACTGAATAGGCGCACCTATTAGGTGTAGCCCCCGACTTTATGCTTAATTGAGAAACAATTAAACATAAAGATCTTTAAACTTTATGTCTTTCCTGAGTGATATGTTTCCTAGAAATTGGACTCTTCAGCTATCTGTTAGTTGGAAATTTTGCCCAAGACAATTTGGCTAAGCATGTAAGTCGAGTATCACTATGGAGTAAATCCAATATGTGACAAGGTGTACTTGAAAGATACTTGCATCCCCAAGTTTAATGGATACCAGCTATTGATCCTTATAAAGATGTATCTTCAATACCTGTAAATAATTAAGATATCTGAACATAAGGTTAACATAAAGCATATCTGATTATTTTAATCAACTCTTGTAAAATAACACCCGAGCTGTGATTTTAACACAACTGGTTAATGGCCCAATAAGACATGTTATCTAGGAGCTCATATCTTACGGCCCACTACTAAGCAGCCAGCCCAAGCTAACCACCAAGCACAGCCCTTTAAGTATCGGAGAGAGAGAAAAGATTCCCCTTTTTTCCTCAATTCACCAAATCTCTTCAGCTTCCAGAAATCCATGCCCAAACTTCATGCTCTCGCCTCCCACAAACCTAGGGTTTCCCTGCCATCCAGCAATCCACCCAGATCCGCAAGCTTTTCTGCATCCACACCAACTCCCCCACTCCAAAACATCTTCTCCTTCTGTCAGCAATCCATAATGCCGAAATCCGTATCTGATGTCCCTTCAATCCCAGCGGGGAGCTAGCCGACCTCGGTCACCTGCTTCTCATGGCTGGCTCACTTGGAAAGGCAGAAGTGCCTCCAGGCCAAAGCGCTTATCAATTGGCGCCTAGCAAAAGGTGAGACCTTCCCCACCCCCGAGACCCACAAGATTGTGGTGTTCAAATTTTTTTTCTACCGGGGTTTTGCTCTTCCTACCTGCGATTTCTATCGGGGCCTCCTTGAGTATTACCAGATTGAGTTAGTCCACCTCAACCCCAATTCCATCCTCTAGATTTCTATCTTCATCACCCTTTGCGAGGCTTTCCTCGGCATCCTTCCCTATTTCAACCTCTTCCGCCACTTCTACCATCTCAAGCCCTAGCCATCCAAATCCCAACCTCAAGTGATAAAGGGTGCTGGGCTTCAGCTCTGGAATGAGATGAAGAATGTATACGTCCATCTCCCCCTAAAGACCTCCCTGAAGGGCTAGCACCAGGAGTGGTTTTACTGCTCTAACTCCGAGCCCTCCTTGCCGTCCTACGTTGGGAACACCCCCAAGGTGCTCGACAGCTGGTCGGCGCTCCCCTCAGACACCGATATGGTTCAAGTGCAGGTCTTGCTGGAGAAGCTGGCCACCTTGAAGAAGAAGGGGTTGACAGGAGCTTGGGTGGCGCATCTATTTCTCAACCACCGAACCCAGCCCCTGAAGGCTTGAGTTCACCCTGGGTATGAATACCAGGGGAAGAACGACCCCACTCGAGAGAGCACCGAGTGGGTGGACAAGGACGTCATGTCACGCCTAGAAATTCACAACCAGAATTCTAAACATTATGTGTATTAAATCCCTATCCAGGAAAGCCAGGGTACACAATTCCAAGTGGCCATACAGAGTACGTCTTATAAACAAGATAAAATTGCCTTACAATACTGCAGCGAAAAGAGAAAATATAAACAACTAAGTCGCACAGAGACTTCCACTCCATAAGCAGCTTGACGGCGAAATAGAACTCCATCTCTGATAGGGGAAAGGGAGCAAGATTGAGTACCATCCACAGTACTCAATAGGTCGCACCTGCAAATATGCACAATGCACGGGAGACAAAGAAAGGCTTTGGGGCTCATTTGCATAAAGCATTTGCAAACAGTAGTAGTTAAGAAATAGGTAAAATGGTTGTTTAATTAAGCAATATTAAATCATCACTGGTCAACGTTACACTACGTTGATCAGGCCCAAACCATCCATCCTACTAGGGTTGAAAACGGGACGGAAAATTCCGACCGTTTCCGCCGCCGTTTCTGTTTCTTATTGACCGTTTCTGTTGGTATTGGAAATTTTTGGTAATGGTAACGGAAATGGTAATATTCATTGGAAACGGTAACAAAAATGGGAGAGCTATTTTTCCTACCGTTTTGTCGGTAACTGTATTGGGCCGGTAATTTCCGAAAATTTCCGGCAAATTTCCGAAAGCCTTTCTCCAATCTCCAGTCCAGTCTCTTGTCTCCAGACTCCAAAGCGCAATATTAATTGTCGACTTATTTTATTTTATTGTGTGATCAGAACATAGCAGCATTATGTGGCTATAGTTATGTGCTCAATAAATCATGAATGACATGATGCGAGGATGAATTCATATGGTCATGCATATTTAAATATCTGATGTTATTGTTCATATGCTCAGTAAATATAGTAAGGAGCATTTATTTCCCCTAAGGTGAGCTAGTTTATTCTAAGCAGGGCTAAGCAAACCTAAGTCATAATCTAGTTATGTTATTACCCAGTTATAAAGGAAGAAGGAGTTCACAAGCTATGGTCGCCAAACTATATATATAGGTTAAGTACCATTCCACATGAAATGATAAAACATGCATCTTTATTTAAGCAAAACAAATATTTCGCATAAAATAGGTATGATCAAGAATGTTGATTGAACTTGCCTTGTTCCGCTCTACAACTTCTCCAACAACCTTGAAGTACATGGGAGGGTCAGAACCGTCGGTCTCTAACGACATCCAATGCATAAACAATAAAAATAGTACATAAGAACACATGAACAGGAGCTAAAATCATTTTTAACGGATTCTTGGCATTTTTCTGGATTTAATGAAATTTTAATGGAATTAATCGGGGCTCATATAAATTAGTTATGAATTTTCATAGATTCTCTGAGTTTTTACTATACGAAAGAAAAGACTCAAGGATTTATTGCACATTAAACCGAATTAATGGCATCAGCAGACCAGGAGGGCAGCGCCGTCAAGCAGGGCCAATGGGTCAGCGACACCTAGGAGGATGACGCACGGGGGACCAAGTCTACCGATGCCAGGAGCAACCGCGCCACGTGGCTGCCGACGTGCAGCCATGGTGGATGGACGAGCCAATGCGGCGCTGAGGTGGCGCCGATGTGGCTAGGTGCGAGCGCCCGAGGCGGGCGCCACGCGGATGCCCCCGATCTGCCGAGGCGTATTAGGCGGCCGTGGGCAAAAGGGGCTGAGGCCTGCCCACCCGCCCATGCTGTGGCGGAGCACGCGGCCCGATGGTCACCGCCGGCGACCATCCGGCTCGCGGGAAGCGGCGGCAGGCCGCAAGGAAGATGGGGGAATCAAATGATGTTCGCACCGGGGGCTCGTGGTGACCGGTGCATGATGAACAGCGGCGAGAAGAGGGGGTTGGCGATGGTGAAGCCTCGGGACGGCAACGGGAAGTGGGTTTTGGTGGCGATTGGGTGAAGAGGATCCACAGACGGGGGTCTTCGGTACCTAGCGAACATGAGGGAGGCTTTAGAAGGGAGATTGCCCAGACGGCATGGTGGAAAATGGCGGATGGAGACCGGTGCTGACACTCACCGAGGTGGGAGATGGTGAGCGGTAGCTTCTGGCAGTGGAATGACGCGAGGGAGGGGTGGCCGAGATGCCCTAGTGTGTGGCGAAGGCAAAAGCGGGGCTCGACGGTGGCTACAGTAGCATCGATGAGCGGCTGGAGACAGCAAAATCTGGTGGAGCTACTGGATTGGGGCGCAAAGTGGGTTGGAGGGCTCAGTGAGTGTGGGAGATTGAGAGAAAAGATGTAGAGGAGCACAAGGAGGGTTTACGTAGGCTTGGCCAAGGGAAATCGTGGCCGAGGTGAGCGGATTTCACAGAGAGAGGGAGAGAGAGAGAGGACGGCGACGTGGGGCAATCCACGCGTGATCTCCACGGGAGAGAGGAAACGGGTGTGGGACGTGGGGGCGGTCAGTTCAGTGAGCGTTCGAACCGAGGACGGATGCGTAAGGTGTTAGTGATATACCCTAGAGGTAGTCATAGACATGATTGTATCACATACTATGTTTATAAATTTATGAATCAAGCGTTTCGTGAGATAGTTAACCTATTATTGATCAATAAGTATGTGACTTATTCATGAGACTCTTTATGTGATATGCTACTATTTCTAAATGATCCTTGATTATATATCATATATGGAAGTGATATGATTTTAAGATCAGGACATGTATTGATTGATGATCATGTTTTGTGGATTATGGTATGATGATACCAAATCAATAATGTGGACACATGTTAGAGAACATGTTGTTGGATAGACCCAACATGAGACACTGCAAGAGCTTTATGTGATGTGCCATCAGTTGGTCTCAAGTAGTGTTGGTGTAGAACTCTTGTATCTGAGATTATCACGGTTCTCAATATGTGTAGTGACTTACTTTGGGGCTATCAAATGCTACTCCATAACTGGGTAGCTATAAAAGTAGTCTACGGGTTTGCTATGAAATATGTAGTGGGATGTGAATAATCAAGATGGGATTTGCGGGTTGGATGCTCTCTATATATAGGGGCGAGGCACGGTGGAAACTCTCTTTGTACGGGAAAGAAAAACAACTCAAGGCGCACCTCTCCTCACGAGCCAAACCCTAGCTGCGTGTGGGTGCTAGCACTTCTGCGCACGGTGTTCGAACCCTGGACGTGTGGATACTGGTAGAGACGTTGCTGCGTTTTGGCGTTGATTGGCCGAGAGCATGAGAAGGAGGTCGTGCGAGGAGGAGACGCTTGTGCAAAGGAAGTGACAATCGGGTTGAGGAGATCGACTACTTCCTCTACGTCAGCGTGCGCTTCATCGAATTGGGCTACTCCAACTCGGCTTCTGCTGCTCTGCGCGTTGAGTGGTAACGATCCATGATCCTTTACTCGCATGGTATCTTGGTTTACTCGGTAGAAGATTTTGTTTTGCGCTATCGTAGCCTACCCGTAACCCTTCATAAGGAGGCCGAACGGGTGTGGAATCGACAGTCGCGAGCATGAGCGCGTGCCTCTGGCAGATGCGGCCAGAGGTTGGGGACAAAGCTGACATGTGGGCCCTGATCCCACATGTCAGCGAGAGGAAAAGAGGAACGACCGGGCAAGCGAGTCGGGTCAGCATGGGCAGTCACGCGCGCGGGACGGGGAGGCCGAAGTGGCGCGGGCGATGCGTGGGAGGAGAGGAGTGGGCCGTGGCGGCCGTCCAGAGAAAAAGAAAAGAAAAAAGGAAGAAAAGGAAAAAGATTTCCCAGGGGAAATCTCAGGAGGATTTTAATTCTGATAAGGCTTTTTGATTTATTAAAATTAGTTCCTATGCTCTAAAAATTCTAGTAAAATTCATGTTAGTGTATTTTGGCCAGGGGAATACAAGAAAAATATTCCCAGCCGTGGTAAATTATTATTTTAATGTTTTCCACCATTAATTCTTCTCTGTTTCTTTATTAAATATTTTCTTTGGGCAACTTAATTAATATATTTTTGTGTGGCTCTATTAAGGGGAAAACTGAGGATGTGACAAAGCTCCACATACCATGGATCAGTTGTCGGGAACGCACATAATCATCGGTGATACAAACTCAGAGTACAATAAATACATATCAGAGTACATACATATATTACAAAGATTTCCATCCAGGACAGGCCCCAGATGGACAAAAGCAATAACAGGGTAAACTAACGAGATACAGCACAGACAGGGCGGAAGCAAGGGAAAACTACTCGGCAAAAGAACACAACTACACCACAGGCTCGGTTGGGAACTAGGCTCGAAACTTTAGAAGTCTTCGTAGTCGGCTTGGTCTTGGAGGAACTCGGTAGTACTCAGGTCTTCGTCTTCTTCTCCAAAACCTACTATACATATATAAGAACAAGGGTGAGTACTTTCGTACTCAGCAAGCCGGGAAAGATGCCATGCTGGCTTAGACAAAGGGGCGCAGAGTTTTATTTGCGAAAATAGCCTTTAGAAACCTTTTTGCTTGTCAACAACTAGTGTGTCAAATTTTTAGTTGTCGGAAAGAGGCTCGCACCTCGATCCATTCCACAAGTTGCTTTTCAACAACTCGCCACTTAATGAATCATGTATTTCCATTTTCATCTTCTGGTGGTTTAACTGAATTCACATTCATCTGTCATCCGAGTGGCTCCGACCACTCCATTTGGTTTACTGTTTTCCCGAGTGGCTTCGACCACTCGTTGACCCTGAGACTCGGCTACAACCGGTTCTCAGCTCATCCGCTACACTAGCTACAACCAGTTAGCACAAACTCGCTGCCCTAGCTACAACTAGGTATCCTGCTCTTTCTCGTCTTCTGGCTATAACCCGAAGACTTTTCTCCTGTTTAATTTTCACCCACTTGCTTATGGTGCTTCAACACCCCGGGTCATACAGTCCCGTTTCTGGCCACACAGGCCTTCCGTTTGCTACTCGGCAAACTCTGGTCACGGTTCCCTTCCCAACAAACACTTTCACAAACCACAGGTAAACAAATCTACGCTATGGGAATCACCTTACATCGCCCTTAACCGTGGGCACGACTGTTCGAACAGTTCAGCTAAACTTTGCAGAGGGTGTACGCTTTACCCATCCGACACAAAACTTACACCGAGTACTGGCCGGTGCCAGAAGTTTGTGACAAAAGCCATTTCCAAAGCCAGTCTAGGGTTATCTAATGCCAGCTAAAGGATCTACATAGGATCAATGCCTCAGGTCGGCTCCAACCACCGTCGGCACCAGGGCTCAAGAGCCACAACTCAGATGAGTCCACTCCAGTCGGCACTAGACTTCTCTAAACCTACAATTTACTCGGCCAGGGGCATCCCATACTGCCCGTATGGTCGTACTATAAAATGCTCGGATGCAATTCCCAAAGGAAACGGTCCTTATCGACAATACATAGCCAGGCCACACAGGCACTGTCTCTGTACCTCAGAGTTTTCACAAGCTTTCCTTTATTTCGCAAACACGCTGATACACAGAGTACCGGGTTTTCAAATAGTCGAGCGAAAACCACTGTTTCCCAAACGACAATACAATCGTTGCAGAGCTAAGCCATTCTACTTGGCGATCGTACCAATGGATATGATGCCAATGCGCTATTTGTGGGGCTATCAATGGGGAATACATCAATATCCTACCAAATAAGTGAGACTACTGGGTAGGTCCGTCGGTTGCGCTTGCAAACCGAGGCCGATCAATTTAAAGTGTGAACTAGGCATGCATATTTTACAAACAACATAATTTTGCACATATAGGAGACAATATGGTCAAAGGGGCCTGCCTTGTTCCTGCGGAAGATCTTCCTCGACGAAGATGGCTTCTGGATTGTCCGCCGATTTAGGATCTAAATAAGAAAAAAAGATAATTACTGACACGCTGAAAAGAGGTAAAACACTAGGAAAAGAACATCGCGGTAGTCGGCTGCAGAAAGGTAGCAGTCGGCTGAGTTGAGCTTGCATACCGGGTAACAAGGCTCGTCGGGTAGGAACTCCGGATGGTAGACTAGCTCGGCGATGGAGCTAGGGAAACAGGAAACGGCTCCGGGGCTTGGGAGGAGGAAGACGATGATTTAGCAGAGACAGCCAGGTTGCAAAACAAGGGAAATGAAGAGACACGGATGGCCTTATATAGCCGGCGTGCGAAGCTGGTGTTAGTGATATACCCTAGAGGCAACATGGAGATGTTAAATATATCACATGCTATGTTTATAATGTATTGATTTGTTCCTTGAAATAGACACCATCATTATTGATCAATGAGTATGTGACTTATTCGTGAGATTCTTAATGTCAAATGTTGCTATTTCTAAATGATCCCTGATCATATATCATATGAGGAACAAATATGATTCTAATATCAGCATATGTATTGATTGATGATCATGTCTCATGGATCATGGTATGGAGATACCAAATCGATAATATGGACATATGTAACATATGTTGGATAGACCCGCCATGAGATACTGCAGAGATTTCATGTGTCATCAATTAGTCTCAGAGATACTGCAGAGAGTCCTTAGACTTGAGATCATCATGGTTCCCAACATACGTAGTAGCTTATTTTGGGACTACTAAACACTACTCCATAACTGGGTAGTCATAAAAGTAGTCTTCGGGTTTGCTATGAAACATGTAGTGGGATATGAATGATCAAGATAGAATTTGCCCCTCCTTATGGGAGAGATATTTCTGGGCCCCTCGATGTAATGGATTATGGAAGTGCATGGCCATGCTACGGTGATTGAGGTGTCAATCACAAGTTTGTAATCCATCATAGGATCGAGAGAGTGATTGAGCTATTAAGAGGATGACACAAATCTCGCCTTGAGCTCAATCGATATCGTGAGGCAAAGGGATTTGTACATAAGGACATTACAGGTTTAGCCGATATGATCTTTACGTATATTTTGGGGCTAATATGCCTTGCTAGAGACCGCTATTAACAGGGTGACCAGAAAGGCGTTTCTGGGTCGCGACAAAATATACATGAAGCTACAGGGTCGCACACTTAATGGGTTGGAACACTTATTCGAATGTGATTCGAATATGGGCTCGATTCGGATAGAGATCTGAGTAGACTCTTACTGGGCCTCGGTCCACGAGGCCCGAGTGAGGAGGTCTATATATAGGGAGGCAAGGGGCTGAGGAGTTTCACGTGTGTTTTCTGTTAGCCTCGAGCAAACCCTAGCCGCCACCTTCCGAGCCAAATCCTAGCCGCTCACGAGTGCTAGTACACTCGCGATCGGCGTTCTAGCCCCGGACGTGTGGATACCCGTAGAGGCGTTGCTCGTTGCGGCATTGATCGGCCAAAGATCGACTACTTCCACTACTACCTCGACGCGCGCGTGGTTGGAGCGGCTTCTCCAACACTTTTTCCGCTGCACTGCGCGTCTAGTGGTAACGATCCATGATCCCTCTCTCGCATGATGTCCTGGTGTGCGCGGTAGAAATTTTTATTTTCTGCTATCGTAGCCTACGCGTACTCCTACAGCTGGGACTTGCGGTGCTAGGCAGCGGATAGGGAAAAGGAGTCACGATAAGCTGATAGCCACAGCGAGCTGGCCGAGGCGACGCGACGTCAAGGTAGGGTTTGACTTAGGGATTGGGTGTGGCCGATGGAGTTGGTAGGAACTGTAGCGGCGATGAGACACTCAGGTCGTGGCAAGGACGGGTTGGAGGGGCTTGCAGACAGGGCATCTGACTAACCATTGGTCCAAGCGGGTTCCTTGCGGTGCGGCGGGTTTTTGTCCGCTGGTCCGAACGGGGCTGCGGGCAGGTAGAGGTCGAGTTTCGCCACCACTTCGGTAGTCGGCGTCCAACGGGAGGAGCGTGGAAGTCAAGGCTGCTGTGCAACTTGGTGAGGCGATGAGACAGCGTGTCTGCAGATAAGGCATGGTCTCGTGAGCTTGACCGAAAAGGGTAGGTCGGGAAAAAGATAACGGTAAGGCCGAGCAGGCTAACAAGGTAGTCGGCAACTCTATAGGTTTACTCGGTAGCAAAGATGGTCGAGTGGAGCAAGGGAAAAAAAAAGGGGCAAGATACAGGAACTGAGTAGGAATCTTCTCGGCACAAGGGGAAAAAGGTAGTCGGGTGGCCAGGAAGAGAAACTGGGGCGCAGTTAAACGAGATAGGAGAGGGATTGGAATTCAGAAAAACGAATTCTAACAGGAAAAGGGAAAACGGGTCGTTACAGTGCGGCAGTGCTGAGGCACGGGGTTGGGCAACGGTGGCATGGGCACCCTAGCTGGGCCAAGGCGATGCAAATTTATTTGGTCCAATTAAACCCTTTTTGTCGGCAAAATTGTTATTAAGCTAATTAGGCGAAATAAACCAAATATGATTTTTTTGAAATTTCAAAATGGCGAAAAAAGGATGTAACAAACCTACTCCCCTTAAAGGGAATCTCAATCCCGAGATTCGGACTAGCTTGGGAACAGCTGTAGAAACTCTGCCTTTATGTCATCCTCACGCTCCCATGTGGCTTCTACTTCTGTATGATGACTCCACTGGACCTTGCAAAAGTGGATAGTCTTGCTTCTAGTGACTCGCTTTGCAATCTCGAGTATTTTGATTGGATGCTACTGATATGTCAGGTCCGGTTGACCCTTTACAGCTTTTAGCGGGGCTTCCTCTTTTGGCACCCTTAGGCATTTCTTTAACTGGGACACATGAAAAACGTCATGTACTCCGGACATGGATGGTGGCAACTCCAATTGATAAGCCACTTCTCCTCGACGAGCAATGATTCAGAATGGACCAACATATCTGGGGGCAAGCTTTCCTTTCACTTGAAACCTCTTGGTTCCTCTAAGCGGTCTTACCTTCAGATAGACATACTCTTTTACTTCGAAAGTTAAATTTGTTGAGAAGAGCAGGTGTGGTGGTGCTTAGTCCGTTGGGAGCTGTGTGTTGGTGGTACTTGTTGCGTAGGTCGATGGTGATGGGTCGAGGTGCAGCGCGGTACGGTTTGACCCCCCGGTCGCTCGAGCAGCTTGGCGTGGGAGATGACTGCGAGGGCGGGCTTGCACCAACATCCGTCGTGAGTGTGTCGAGACTGGCAGGTGTGGCCAGGCGGGGTGGCGATTGAATAGGCATGCACTCGGTGGGAGGTGGCTAGATGCGCTCAGCAGGCTGACTTGGTTGGCAGGCCGGGCTAGCTGGCTCGTCGGGGTCGTTGCGAGCAGGCGCGAGAGGAGGCTTGGGGGGAGATTCGAAAGGGGAGGGGGCCGTGGACCGGACCGGCGACCAGGCCACAAGTGAGGGAGGCAGGCTGGAGGAAATGGGGCCAGGTGGGCTAGGAGAGGTTGGGCCGGTTGAGAAATAAAAGTTTGTTTTGTTTTTATTTTCTACGATTTGAAAAGAGGGTTTGCAATTTGAATTTTAATTCAGCCCTTGCACATTTAGGTTTAAAGTTTGGGGAAAAATAATTTAGATGGCCTAAGGTTTGAATTGTGTATGCAATTAAATTTGTATTTACATTTTGGCACTGGCACAATTCAAAAATAACTCCTAGAAGATCCAGCATGATGCAATTTTCGACAAAGTTTTTTGATGGTTTCCGAATTTTAGTCTTCCATATTTTTTTTTTAAAAAAATTTTCAGGATGTTACAATTAATTTCATAAAAAATCAACTCATACATCTAGGTTGCTGATTTGCCAATTATTTTACACAACAATCAAACAATTCGGTGACACGCACTAATGACTCATGTTAGTTATAGTTTATCGAAATTCCCTATATTATATCAGGTATTTTTTACAGACATATGTCATACAAAAAATCCAAATGGAAAAGATTCGTAGACTTCTTTACAAGATATGACATGGTTATAGAAAGAAAAACATTGTCTTTTGCGCACTTTTCCACATTATCCAAACTTTGTCATTATATATGTCAACATAAGCTCTAACTAGTACATGGCACTATTAGCAACCCACTCATGCGACTGCAAACACACTCCAAATAATAAATAAATTTGTAGTTATAAATAGAACGGTATTAGCAACACACTAGGCGCTAGCAGGATTACCTTACCGTTTTTAGGGGGTTTCCACCACATGGCGGCAAGACTAGCGACTGCATGGTTACCGTGGTCACCACAGTGAACAGCAAAAACTGTTCTCTTCTTTCTCGTGTGGTCCATGGCCCATGCCGAAGCACCACATGCGTGCCTCACGCGCAAGTAGCCTCGGTCGTCCTATTATGCACATGCTGATGTGACCATGACACGTGTGGATACAACCATTGCTCACATCATATGTCAACATGAAGACATAGTGATCAAGCCGCAGAAGTTCTAGAATCTAATTCGGCCTCCTGACACAACGCTGAGTTCAAACGGCCACCAAATTTGCATACGAGCTCCGTTTTGGGCCCATGAATACTTGATGGAAAGATTTTAGAGTCCCTTTTCTAACGGATCTAGCCTCACATTGCAGTTCCATAGGAATTGGCAGCAATCATAGAAATAAGGTGCTGCGCCACCTATAATGGGCCTATAGGCTTGTAACTTTATCTAGGATCCCGGTCCAAGTGGGGCCCAAGTAGATTGCACCCCAACCTGGTGGAGCACGACCCTAGGGACCCCTTGGTCATCGTCCCCACTACTTAAATAGCTAGTTACCCCTTCAGGGTTTCTTGGGTTTTGTTTAGATTAAAGTTTAGCCACCGCTACTTTTCTGGGTAAAGCTATGATCGGTTAGATCGTGGTTTTCCTGTTACGGAACCCCACTTTATCGTTTGTATTCAACTCCTATTTGCAATATTAGATTGCTTTTATCTTGTTCTTGCTTATTTCTTCGATTTGCTTACAGGAATAAGGTTGATCTGCACCGCCAAGATCAACAACCCTCGGAGAGGTGTATCGATCCGCTAAGGCCCAACAACATAACGTCTCGTATGGTTGTAGCCGGGTCGTCAACATTTCTCCTAAATCGTAGTTATCTTCAACTCACCGAAAGATCGGGCCACCCTTGCTCCGATCACATGCGCACCTTTCATCCCTCCCACTAACATCTCGGGCCCATGCTAGCACCGAATACTGATTGTCCTCTTGGTTGCCTCAGCCGCGCGCACTCGCATCCCTCCTTTTCCCCTCACCAACACGCCCATAACTTGCCTAATTAAACTACATTTAAACTCTAATTATGAGTAACAATCCTAAAAAATAAAGAAAAATTCCTTATTTGCCATCTCAGTTTACCAATTTCTTTACATGCCATTGAAAATTTGATACTCTAATATGCCACGAGATGAAATTTTTGCTCACCTCTGCCACTGACGTCATTATCTATTACTTAAACTTTGTGATAGAGCGGCAATGCCTTGAAAGTTTTATTGAGAATGGTCAAACTGCCCTTACTTCTTCTCCATCTGCATCATGTCTCTTTCTTCTATCGGGCTCTACTATTACCACACCCTTGTGATAAGTATGATAAACACACTAGCTTGTGGTAAGGAAACTCTATACTCTAGACAGTAGTGTATATCAAAATTTCAACATGATGATGGTGCTATGGAAGATTTTTTGCGGGTGGTGATATCTCTTTACGTTTATGTATTTTTTATCATTATAAAGAGAAAATTGTATCTTTCCGCTAAAATTGAGTGGTATCAAGTAATACACATAGAGATTTGTATTTCACTCTATACCACAAATGGACTAAAAAAAATACGCTTCCGTCCCTCTATTGCATTTTTCCATCTCCCGTGATCATAAAATGACTAAAATACCCTTCAGATCCATCCTTAATCCTTCATCGTCCTCATGCTTCTCCACTCAAATTCTGTCCTTCCCGACGGTTGATTTATGCGGGACAACAAAGCTTGGTACCAACATGGGTATCACAGATGTGTGGATAGGTAAGCTACATTGGGTCTCAATGTGATGCCGGCATTGGCGGCGAAATCTCAACCAGCCGCTCACGGATGCAATGTTTTTGAGTGCGATGACGACGAGATGCGGATAATAGTAGGTGCTTCAATGGTGAATCTCATCGAGGAGGGTCAACGTAGGGCCCTCATGGGATCGGGTCTATGGATAGTTTGACTGGGCTTGTATTGGATATCAGGAGTGTGCTGATGACGAGAGCCGACAAGTGCTGTGATGGTTTCGAGGGGCATGGCTATGTCGATGGCAAATCAAGGCTTCATGGCATCAGAAGAGAACAAGACAAAACAATCCAGGGGCCCTTAATGGGTTGTGCCTATGAGGATATTCAGCCTTCACGTGTGAGTGTGGATATTAAGGAGTTTGTCGATATCGGAGCCATAGTACGTGGTGCTGGTCTTGATGGGCACAACCACGTCAATGCCAAACTAGGAACCCAGGCTTCATGACATCAGAGAGAAAACCATTAGCTATTGTGGTTGTACAGTTGATCTCCTTTTTTTTAGGTTATATAAGTTAAATTGTAATAAAAAGTTTATGGCCTATTTCAAGGTACAAATCTTTATAAATAACGATGCCTAGGTATACGCACGGATTTACTTCTTTATTTTTCTTTTATAAAAGTTATTGAACGTCCCATACTCCATCACGCCATGATAACCTTTCTATTATCTCTACTACGCGGTGTTCTCCCCCCACCTACGTGCACGCTACACGAGAAAAAACCAGACAGAGTCTTCTCACCGAGACCGAACGGTAAGAAAACCCGACCGAAGAAAAAAAAACTCCCCAACGAGTCCTCGTCCTCACACGCATCGCATCGCCCGGCGCGGCTCGCTCCCACGCATTGCCGACGCACCGGCTCCAACACATCGCCACCGCCATCGCCGCCGTGTCCGCTCGCTCCGATTGGCTCAACCCCACAACGCGCCTCTGCTCTCATGCATTGCCCGCTGTTGCTGCTCCCACACCTCCACTGCCATCGCCGCCGCTCTCTACCAGCTACCCTGCCTCGCGCCGACGCTGCTGCCCACGCATGGAGGCTGCGCACCCAACGCATCGACCCGAGGAGGTGCTTGATGGAGATGGAGAATAGGTCGGCCTGCGCCTGTCATCGACGCCACTGCCGCCATTGTCTCAAGATCTACCGTGCCTCGCCGCCGCCATCAGCTTGAGCTAGGTGTCTGGACGCCGCGTTGGGAACAGCGGAACCGCTACCCAAGCACGTACAGCACAGCACTCACCCAAGCCACGTACAGCCAAGCAAACTTCCATTAACCACAGTAGAACCGGTTCAATGGCAGTCACCTCCTGCCCCTGACTGCATGCACAACAATTCCAACAAGTAGTGGTGTAGTGGGCAAGTGATGAAGGCCTGGTACCAATAAAAAGTTATTCTTCCCCTCCTCTGCTCCTCCATTGTCATGACTCTCCTTACCTGTCTCCTCCTATGTTACTCCATTGCCACGAACAGGCAATCTAGGTCAGTTTGACAGAATTTCATTGCTTCGTGTTGATTTCACTTCGATAAGCCGTCTGTTACGTGATTTTTTTTTGTTGACTCAAGTGGCAAGTTTGTGTCTTGAAGTGTTGTCCTTTCTTGCAAGTTATTCTTAAGATCTGAAGAGGTTAAAACTCCGTATTATTTTCACCCCTTCTATATAGTGCAAGAATGGGTATAATGTAACAACAGTTCTGATAAAAGAGTCACCTTGATCTTTAGCGTAGCCTCTGTTCTCTATGTTTCCAGAGGTTCATGTCCTATTTCCTTGCCTACAATTTTTTCAGGATGATACAAGTGATAGCTAGGTTAGGAAATATATATGTAATAGGGTCAAGACACCAAATACATGTTACAAATCACCTTTCACTCTGCAACTGATCGCTGGTGTTCTTGTTCCTTCAACTTGAGCTCTAGCTCCATGATCTGAAAAATAATGATAATAATGAAGCCAATCCTTCACCATGTTGCAGCTCCGGCTCCAGCTCGAGTTCCATGTTGTTTCACTTGAAAAGGCAGTGTGTAACCTGATTTTGCTTCCACCATTCTTCTAATCTAAGGAGGTCAGTTCCCTATCAATTGGATCCCTATATATTTCATTCTGCTTTGGATTCCCTATATATTTCATTCTGCTTGTGTTTTTTCCAGATCTGGTGACACTTCTCTATATTTCTGCCAAATGCAATTTTGCAACATAACACTTCTCTGTATTAGCAATTTCCACTTTGTTGGTGGACAGGAACAGTAGTGAGACCTTTTTTAATACACAAACACTTATGCTGGTTGGTTCTCGTAGGAATCGTACTGTTGATTATGCAAAAACTCCGAAACTGAAAACCAATTTCGTCTAAGTAACTTCTAGCCTCTGAGCCAACCCTTTATGATATGTAAAGCTGCTAATTCTCTCTAAACTAAGCATCACTGGATATTATATTGTACTATTACCGTAGATGTGATGATGTCTGAAGTTCTCTGATTAGAAAAATCTTATAAAAAACATGCTGCTGCTTGTAAAATATATTGATAGGAAAAAGTGCTAATGTTTATTACAAATAGCTTTTCCTATTATTAATTTTGGTTCGTTACTTTGGTATAATAAGAGGAATTTTGTGCTTTCAGGAAGACAAATGTTTCCTTGCTGAATGTAGTTCGGTAGCACCGCATGGATATGTAACTAGTAATAGGTAAAGATTGAGACATTTTGGATCGCCCCGTAAAATCTGTTCGTGCTGTAGTGCGAGGCGGAATTTGGCGCGTGGACTGCTTGGACCGGTGGCAGCGCTCAGCCGTCGGGCGCATGTGTGAATCGGGGAGACCCACTTATATTTGGATATTGAGGTGGAGGAATATACACGTAAATTCTGTAAAGTCTAGGGACTTGATTGCATATGTTACCCACCTTCTGAGGTGTTTATCAACTGAAGGCCTTCTAAAACGTAATGGTATTTTTACATAATGCCCCTGATAATAACAGTTCTTACGACATTTTCTTAAAATGGCTTTCAATGGACAACTGTTTAGGCGTCTTTCTAAAAATGCCTTCAAAGATGGGGTTTTTTGAGGTGTTTTCTCCACAATGTCTCGCAACGTAACTCATGAAGGGTTTAAGAAAACGCCACTAAGAGTAGGGATGGTGGTTGAGGAGGAGGCACGAGATGGAATCGATTGCGACAGATGACTTGCTCGCAAACGTGGCGGTTGCACTCGTGCCTCAGCTGCCATGGCTGTGGTAGGCAGCCGGTGCAGAGGCACATAGCGTGGAAACGCGATCTGGTTTTCGGAAAATAGGAAGCATCATATGTGTCACGCTGGAAGTTGCATGTAGCGTGGGGTGCGGGAAGTGGATGACGGACGGAAGTGATGCGAATATTTTAAGTACTAGTAAAATGCCCATGGGTCACACCGGGTGAAGTTGATTTTAATTATAGAATCATACGTAATCTCCTAGTATCCCGTATTGCACGAGAAGAGTGATCGGGTTATAAAGCTCTGCTTTGAGTGTGTTCCTATTACTACTTAAAAAAAGGGTTTGTACATGCGGATAAAATAGATTTGTACGGGTGGTTCGAACAACCGCCTCTAACATAAGGCATGTGAAAACCATCAATTTTTGCAGGCGGTTTCAAGTATACACCAGCCTAGCTGTTGGAGCTACATCTTACATATCTGATCGATTCTTATATTTTGATCGAGCACACAGTTAAATATAAGCAATAAGTCCTCGAAAATAAAAAGCAATAGATGTACAAAGTAACAAAGTTACTTATGGTTCATAACCTGGCCAGTCACGCTCCTGGTCAATACTGAGCCGGATTTTGGCGATGGCCTTTTTTTCCTTCTCCTATGTATCCTACCGCGTGGCGCGCTACTGTGAGCTTGCGAGGAAGAAAGGGGATGGTGTCCCAATTTTCTTAGCAAGGGAAATTAATTTATTTTGCAGTCGTAAAACTTATTGTAGTTCTATTATCAATTTTAAATAGCCAAGTAGGTACTACACTACTCCACCATCAACCATGCCCATGAGAAGATCCGCAATCCGCACCGTTTTCCTCAAGGCATCCACCTTTGCTCTCTCTATGTGTTGACAGGGAAGAATCATTCATTTGAGTAAACAAGATAGATCATTAACATAAGATTAATTAAGTACATGAATTTTCAGATTAACCAAGTTATAATTAGCTGCAAATTGCAACAAGTATATTGGCTCAAGTGAACATTCCATCAAATACATTCCGTGCATACACAGATAGAGAGTACACACAGAGACCGAGTGGGATGCAAAATAGGAGGGAACTTAGATGTGCGTTCTCGTTAGGGGCCGTCCATCCGTCTTCTTATTGTGGCATCCTGTAAGGAACCACTGCCTAGTTTCAACCTTTGCCAATGGAACATAACTTTGAACGGAATCTGTTGGCACAAGTTCCTCTGATGGTCTGATTTCATTGTCTTCTGGTGGTCCAGGGAGTTCAATCTGGTGATCAGACTCCTAGGTTAGCTCTGTATCCCATTTTGGCCCATTGTCCCACTTTGGTTCAGAGTCCCAAATAGGTCCTGGACCTGAAATTGTTGAGGAAATGTCCTCCTTGCCATGCATTGATGGGGCTGCCCAAGAAAATCGTGTAACAGTAGTAGTGACGCCAACTGAATTTCTCTCAGTTCTTGTTTTGGACCTGGTTCTTGGCCAGTATGATGCATGATGTGGTTGAGGGTGTAAAACTTCTTCTGGTTCTGAAACAATGTTGCTTCTGCCCAGAGAAAGGCGTTTTGCTTTTGGATCAAGACCACGAACATACTCCGATGGTTCAGTGCTTGCTGCTATGCTACCTGATGTATCAACGTCCCCTAGTGACATCCGACGTGGAGTCATAATAGAGTCAATACTTGACAAATTGGAAGCTCGTGGAATTCCTTCTCTTTTTGATCGGCTGCGCATTACATTGGTATATACATCAGACACAACATTGTCTTGTCCAGTACCTTTTCCATGGCCAGCCATCTCCTTTGACGAAGGAAGATACTCTTAACTCATAGAAATAGCTTGGCAGGCAAAAAAATTTCAGTATTCCAGCCACAAAATATCGAAGAGGACCAAATTTCCGAAAGTTCCAGGACTGCAACAAAGTAATAGTATTTTTTCAGATTATTAACTTATCCAGTGCTATATGCATTGCACAGCCGCAAAATACTGGAGCGTAGATAAATAAACTACATGAGCAGTCATCGAAGAAAAGGAGACATTAGCAAATTACCAATGAAAATACAAGTCTGCTCATCGAAGAAAAGGAGACATTAGCAAATTACCAATGAAAATACAAGTTATCTCAAATTTACCAATTAAGGATACAATAATATAACTTGTATCTTGCTAATTACATTCAATGATGAAAGTATATGCTAGATCATTAGCTTGCAGCTGTGGGGGTGAGCAACTGAGCATGCGTCAGATTAAGTGGTTAGTATGAGTAAGGATAAGTACTCAAGGTGGCCTTAGGATATAGGAATTTAAGGGATTTAGTGTTTATACATGAGAACTGAAAAAGGAAAACAATATTGAAGAGCAAATGTCTTGTACAAGAATTTACCATCACTAACAAAACCATAGTATGAAACAGTTGTGCCGAAGTGTATTAGCCCAGATTGGATCCACTCAACAGCCAAGATGTCTAGGGCAGTAAAGCCACCCTGTTACCAAGGAACAGTCCTTATGAGAAAAAAGTTTTAAGAGATAATCTAATTTAAGACAAAATTAACTGAAAAACTATAACAGTAATGTAGAAAATTCTCTTCCTGTAGAAGTCATGACAAATTCCTATTGTAAGCTATAGCGATAGGCAGACCTTAACAATTAGTAATGATGCTGAGATAGGATCTTTAACTCCCAAAACAGTCCAAAGAAGTGAATTGTCAGATCCTGCTGGGATTATTCCAACTGGAATTGATACAGTTTCTGCTCTATCACTTCTACTGAGAAGACCGTTCAAGACCTGCAGAACTATAAATGTTCAGCTAGCATATAAGTTTTCTAAATCTCATTAAACCATAATATGATCATCAAGGGCAAACCTCATTTACAATTCCATCACCACCTACACACACGATTCCTACAGAACATTTTTAAGACATCATCAATTCAACTAGTTGAAATGGTTGCTGTGTTGACCTACATAAACTACTTAGCTACATCTTGCAGTTTATACCATCAGGGAATGTGCTAAAATCAAATGTAGATGCGAGAGATTTAGCATGACCAGCATGAGTAGTTTTAACTTCTGCCTAAGCCCGTTTCCCCACCCGGCGTCACCACCACCGCACGTGTCCTTGCCCCTGTATAAAACGCCCATTCCAACGGCCATTTCGGCAAAACCCATCCAAAACAGAAACACAAACCGAGGAAAAGCGGAATACGCGAGTGCAAAGGAGGAGGATCAGCGCTAGGCAGGGGAGGAAGACCGCGTCTCCGAGAGCGAGAGAGGCCTCGCAATGTCCTGCACGGTAGCCATCCCGAGCTCGCCGGTGTTCTCGCCGTCGCGCCGCCTGCTCTCCTGCAAGGCCGCCTCTGCCTCTGCCTCGCCTGAGTCCGTCTCAGTCGCCGTATCCTCGCCGGCGCAGGCGCCCGCCACCGGATCGCCGCTCCGCCCCTTCGCGCTGTGAACAGAGGCTGGGGCTGACGTTAGGAGGCGCGGACGAACGGAACCATACAGACTTTTATAATAGTAGAGGCTAGAGAAGAGATAGAGATTTTAAAATGTTACTTTCAAAATCTCAAGCTTTTGAATATTAAATTATATTCAAAATGTAAGCAAATATTTTCCTAAGATAATCTTATGGCTAATTTCATAAGAAATCCGGAGCTAACCATTCCTTATGTAATTAATGCCTTTGAGAGTTCAAATATCAAATACATACACTGTTACCAAAAATATCCTCACTCTCTTTCAATTTTATTCAAATTCAAAGTACATAAAGTTGTCTAAATTGTCAACAACCCACCATTTCTAGCGAATTTTTTATTTATATATTTATTTAAAAAGATATTTACAAAAATATATTTTCGTTTCAAAAATTTATAAAAATATACTCCCGATACCCTCTGGGAGGGTGTTTTGAAAAAAAAAAACCCTTCCAAAGGGCTTTTTTATGACGTAGCAGACGGCCGTAGGCCTCCTGGCCAACGGCCATCTACCATTTGGGGGCCACCTGCAAAAACACGGGGCCAACGCTTTTACAGGCGGCCCCCTTGACGCCCTCCTAGAGGGCGGTTTTTTGCCTCCCCAGTATAAAACCTCCTCCCAACCTCAGAAAATCTTATAAAATTCGCAAAAATCATAGAAAAAAGAGAAGAGAGAGCTGAGAGTGAGGGAGAACGAAAGAAGCGAAGCTCTGCCGGTTTATTGATTCGTCTGCAGGTAAAATCTATTGTCCCTTTACAATTTCTCTTTCTATTCAAGAATTGATGTAGTATTTGTAGTATTGTACTAGTTATTTCACGGGTAAGGAAATGTTAGGTATGGTCCACAGGGTGTAGATCTAACATAGTTGAGCATAACGGCTAGGGAGATGGAAATGAGGACGATGACGTTTCATTTTTTGTAGTAATGTGTACTATACCCTGGTATATAGTTGTATACGGTATTTTTGGCCTAGCGAGTTATAACTTGTGTTTATTTGGTTATAATGTAGGTTGCTATGAATGCGTTTGGTATATCCAGTTGTCAACGACCTCTGATTGGCGTGACTCCGCCGATGTGTTGGTGCGGAGATGATTGCAAAGTTGCAATCAGTGAGTAGAATCACGCATACCGGCAAATGTATTGGATGCGTGCTAATTATGCGTATTCCCCTGAGAAGCTGAAGCTGCAAGGGAAGAAAGAGAAGTCGAAGAAACCAGTGGAGGTAATACGAATTATCTTTTAGTACAAAATATTTGAACCTTTGAGTTAACAAATGTGCATATGTCAAGGCACCGAAGCCTCCTCCGTCTCTGTGCGACTTTGTACAGTGGATAGATACAGAGATTCGTCCAGAGGATGCAGAGTTTCTTCGCCGGTCACAGGAATGGCACAGGAAGCGCATCGAACGTCTTTGGGTGGCGGAAGCAGAGTGGGAGGCTAAGCAGAAGAAGAAGGAGGGGAAGGAGCAGCAGGAGCAGGAAACCTGTGAGGCAGACAGGGAGAGGAAGCGGGAGAGGGCACTACGTGCGAAGCAAGCTGGGCCGGAGGTGATGAGGAAGGTGACATACCCACGCTGCACATAGTAGATGCATATCTAGTCGGATGTATGTTTGAAATACCCTAAGGCATGTAATAACGATAATTAGAAACATTTCATGTGCTATTTGTACTCGTTGGATGGATAATTTCACTAGGTTCGTAAGGAATTAATGTGTGCTTGGTTGTCATCGCGCGGAATCTAATTTCGCTGTGAAGTTGAAACTCGAGAATTCATGGTTTTTGATCAGTTTCGTCACAAACGTAGACCGTGAGAAGTACATCGTTTGATCGACGATTGTAAATAAAGCAAAGAGATTTCTCCAGTCAACGTAGGATTAATAAAACATGACGTACAATAGGCTAACTACTATTGGTACAATGTACTACGGCCCCTGGCCATAACCTCTAGACCTCTTCGTCTTCCTACCCTGCAACCAAACGCATCTATAGCAATCTACATTATAACCAAATAAACGCAAGTTATAACTTGCTAGGCCAAAAATACCGTATACAACTACATACCTAGGGTATAATACACATTATTACAAAAAATGAAATGTCCTCGTCCTCATTTCCATCTCCCTACCTGTTATGCTCAACTATGTTAGATCTATACCCTGTGGACTATACCTAACACTTACTTACCCATGAAATAACTAGTACAATACTACAAATACTACGTCAATTCTTGAATAGAAAGAGAAATTACAAAGGGACAATATATTTTACCTGCAGACGAATCAGCAAACCGGCAGAGTTTCGCTGCTTTTGTTCTCTCTCGTTCTCAGCTCTCTCTCTTCTCTTTTTTTTGTGATTTTCGCGAATTTTATGAGATTTTCTGAGGCTGGAAGGGGGTTTTATACTGGGGAGGCAAAAAAACTGCCCTCCCAGAGGGCGATAAGGGGGCCGCCTGCAAAAGTGTCAGACCTTAGGATATGGTTGAGGCCGTGCGGATTGGCTTGGCCTCGGTACGGCAGCTCTTGTCCTGGTTGGCTGGGTTGCTAAGGCTTGCTAGAAATGAATTTTTTTATTTATATATTTATTTAAAAAGATATTTACAAAAGTATATTTTCGTTTTAAAAAGGATAAGATCGGTCGGATAATTCTTGGATAATCTCGGATTCGGAAACAAAAACGGATAATTTTTCTTGAATACAGATACGAATACAGTAAAGGCATTATCTGGCGGATTCTAGAATCAGTCGGAAACTATCCGGACAAATTTTCGGATATCCGCATCAAATCCAAATGGCCCGCTATGTATTCTTCTGGTGGTGGTGGTGGTGTCGGCAGAGGCCGAGGCGGCGACGACGGCGGCGGCGGCGGCGACGACGACTTCTTGGATGGTCTCCAGCTTGGGCGACCACCGCTGTGCCTTGCTGTACCCGACGAGCTCCTCGTACTCCTTCTCCAGCTTCTTGTCCCCACACAGCACCGGTGGCTTGCTGGCGGCAACCTTGTCGTCGATGGCGGTAGCGTCGTCGACGAGGAGAAAGTCGTCAGAGAACTTGATCTGGAGCATGCCGGAGGTGGTGCGGAGGAGCTCGAAGGGGCGTTGCTTCTTGTTGCCGCCACGGGCGCCAGCGATGCAGAGGAGGAGGAGGAGGAAGGAGGCGAGAGAGACGAAGGAGAGGACGGAGTGGAAGAGGTGAGCGGGGAAGAGGAAGTATGCGTGCCCCAGTTGCAGCTCCTCGCCGGGCGCCACCGCTGGGATCTTTTCCCCGATCAGCAGAGCGTCGGAGCGGCACACCAGGTGCCTTGGGTGCTGCTGCATCAGCTCCCTCGCCGTCACCGGCGTCCTGTACATCCTCACCCTCCCGTCGCTCCCCACCAGCCTCACCGCGCCTCCTCCTTCTCCCGCTGCACCACCTGCTTCTCCTCCTCCCGCGGCAGGGACGGGCACGACAACGGGGCCGGCGGCTGCGGGAAGCAGGAGGGCGCCGAGGAGTGGAGGGCCACGAGAGACCTCCACTGCTTCATGGCTGTACGCTTCTTCTTCTTTTGCGGCGGCGATGCCGTCGAGGTGGTGGTGGTAGAGGTGGAGGTTTGACACTTTGACTGGTAGTTTTTTTTTTCTTTTTGGGCGTTTGGATCTTAGCTAGTCATCGCGCCGGCGGCCGGGCGTGCCAAAACTCAATGCCTAGCGTCACCGTCCGGTCCCAGCACCTCGTCGCCGCCCCGTGGAGCCACCTATAGTTGTCCAAATGGGCCGTGCCCTATCAGGCTGGCCCGGGCACGGTGCTACAGTACCATACCAGGGCTGGCCCGGCACGGGTGGCCGTGGGCCGTGCCGGCATGACCCGAGTAGCCGTGCCGTGCCTGAGCCGGTGGTGCGGCACGACCCGTAGACTGTAGCAGGCCGGCCCGGCACGGCACCGGCATGGCCCAGCACGGCCGGTCTGCTACAGTACTCGCTTACCAGCACGGCCCGTAGAGTCTCTTGTCTTGTCTCCCTCACCATCTGACCTCGCCTCATCGGCGGCTTCGCCGCCGCCGACACCGCCCGGCCTCCAGATCGAGAGCCTCGAGCTCTACCGTGCCGCTTCGTCTGCCCCACGCTCATCACCGGCGCTGCTCCTCCGCTCCCAGCACCGTGCGCTACACCAACGCTGCTCCCCTAGCCCTACGTGCGCCACCGCCGCCTCCAGGAGCTTGGCCACCTTGTCAAGGCCAGCGGCATCCGTCACCTCTAGCCATTAAGGAAGGGAAAAGAAGAAGAACTCCAACTAGCTGCTTGACTTCGCCAAGCTCTTGAAGGAGATCGTCGTTCTCGGAGGCTCCGCCCCCTTCGGAAGGGAAAAGTAGATGTCGGCGTCGGCGATGGCCCCCCCGGCGGCGGCAGTGGTGGCACGGACGCGGACGTTGCTCTGGGTGCCGGTGATGGCACGGGCGCCGCAGGAGATGGCGGCGGAGGTGGCGGGCGCGGCGGCGGGCGCGGCGGGTGGTGGAGGCCGAGGAGGCGCGTAAGTGGGGAGGCGGCGGCGGAGGCCGCCGCAAGCGTTGGCGGTCGAGAGGAGAAGCAGCAGGCGACGGCGGCAGGCAGCGGAGGCCGGGGAGGCATGCAGGCGGGGAGGTGGCGGTGTTGGCGGAGGCGCGCCTGCTGCGATTTGGGACGGGTAGGGTTAGGGTTTGTTCACGTGGTGAGGTGGTCCAACTTATGGCTACAGTGCTCTCTACAGTGAATGGGCCGGCCCAGGCACGGTGGGCCGCCGACGGGCCGTGCCGGTACGACACGGCCCACGATCTCGGCATGCCGTGCCTGGGCCGGAGGAGAGGCACGCGGGTCGGCACGGCATGGCCCGCTACAGGAACCGTTCCTAAACGGGCTGTGTTGTAGCGGGCCGTGCCGGACTGTGCCTCGGGCTGTGCCGGCCTGGTCCGCCCGTTTGGCCATGTATAGAGCCACCCGGTGTCCCGATCCCAGCGTCGCCCGACCCTAGCGCTATGTCGCCGACCTTTCCCACGGTATCCATTTGCTTATTCTGAAATAAAAAAAAACTTGTTAACTGCGGTTTGTATAGTTTACCTGGTTAATAGAACAAAAAATAGACATCATTTTGGGAAAATGGAACTCTACTTTTCTAGCATGAACAATTTTTTTTGACCGGGCAAACCATATGTGATTGAGCAATAAATGTCATATGTAGGTTATGGACTAAGTTAATGTTTGTGATGAACTAAGCTTATGTTGATATATTGTTTTACAAAAAAATAATAAGTTGTCTCTCTTTGTTGGTTTGTAAAGTTCAGTTTAAGGGGTTTTTATATTCGAATAAATATTTGTTACCGTATTCGTTTCGATTCGTATTCGCTCCGTATCTGTATCCGGTAATATTCGATTCCGTTTTTTATTCCAGGTTTTCGATTCCGAATCCGTTTCCGAAAAAAATATAAAAACAAATATGATATAGCTAGTTTCCACCGTTTTCGATCCGTTTTCACCCTTACTCCCGACGCCCTCTGGGAGTGCGTTTTTTGAACCTCTAGAACAGGGCCTCGATTTGGGCTTTACAAGGCCCAACCCATCCTACCTGCGATCGAGCCCATCTTATCTTACCGCCCCCTTTCCCTTCTCTCTCTCTCTCTCGAACCCTAAGACCCAAACCGACCATGACCAGCGGCGGCGGCGGCGGCGCTATCGCTTGGGACGGTAACTGGGCGAGGAGGATTCTGGAGATAATCTATGGGCACTACAAGAAGGCGCTCGACGCGCTGCCGCTGGAGGACATACCGGCGCTTGCTCCGCGCCTCCTCCACGCCGGTGTCTGCTTCGGCTTCGCCGACCCCGTCACCAACATCGTCGCCAACACTCTCCTCTTCGAGTGCGAGGGTCAAGATGGCGATCCCGCGCTCCTGTTCGACTGCGAAGGCCAAGATTGCGATCCCAATGGTGGCGGCAAGAAGCGGAAGCGGAAGCGGAACCCCTCAGAGTCAGGGGGTGGGGATGCAAATTCCAGAGTGACGAGGGATGAGGTCCTCTCCAAGATCATCGCCGGCGATGGCCCCTCTCCCCCGGAGACACGGACCATCGCGGAGCGCTCTTTCTATGGCCTCGTCGGCTTCCTCATATCCTATTTCCGCTTCCTCTCCACATGGGATGCGCTGCGCTACCTTTACCTGGCCCGAGCTGACCTCCTCGTCGCCGTCCGCCTCGTCCAAGACGACCGCTGCTGCCGCCGTAAAGAGCAACTCCGCATTCGGTCACACACTGTCAGGGCTGCGCTGAAATGTGCTGCCTATTCGTCGAGGCAGCCCAATATCGATGCCTTCCTCACCGGCTCCTTTGCGCTGGTCTCTCACCTCAACATCATCACCCACAAGACTTTCTCGGTCACAGAGCCCCAGTGCCGCCTCTCTGTTCAAGACATTTACTGGTTGTCCGGATTGCTCCACAAGCCGCTCAAGCTCAAGAAATCTGACAGGCCAATGGATTTTGCTGCTCAACGGTTTCGTCACCTAGACATGGATGCGAGCATTGGCAAGGTGCCAGCAGGTAGGCTGGCGGAATCACTGCGATGTATTCTTCTGGACAGAATCCACACATATTATCTCAAGGCTGTTTCGCGGCTACCAATGAAGGATTTTCGGACTCGTCATCACAGCAGCCTGCTTAAGGCAGGCTACTGTTATGGTCCATTCAATCCTGTTAGCAATATCATCGTCAACACCATTTGGTATGATGCCATGTTCCCTCCATCAGAAAATTTCGAGGTGGACATGATCAACACACTGCGACACGTTGAATCTCGATCTCTCAATGGACTCACCGCCTTCTTGCGTGCATCCATCCCTGATTTATCTGAACATGGTGCTATGATTTATCTGATCAAGAATAATCTGAATATCTGCAATGTAATTAAAATGGCAAGGCAGGAAGGATATGATATTTCAGTCTGTGATGACAGTGCCTACAAGGCAGCAATGGATGCCGCATATCACCCCAAACCTGAAGAGTATATGGAATTTGTGATGCAGACCTTGCCTGTGGTGCGATCTGCTGTAAGGTCCCTGCTCCAAAATTCTCAGATGCTCGAGGAAAGCAGTATTCTTCATCTCTCTACACTGCTGTCACATTCAACTGTAAAATCCTTAAAGCCAGCGATTGAGCTAACTAAAGATGCTATGAAAATGCTCTCAAACGACAAGGAAGATTTCCTCACCCTACAAAATTTTGTCTGCAAAAAAGTCAGAGCTGCATTGCGGAATTATAATCAAAATATGGTCAGTTCATTTTCTGCGTGTTATTATGTTTCTTACAAATGTCTGAGCATGTATTAATTTTGTCTTGCTGTGCTAGATCCAATATTAGTATGTTTTTGTATGTGTTCTTTTATGGTGCAGTGTAGAACTAATCCTATTAGGTGGACTGTTGGTTCCTCTCCTTCTTGTCATCTTGTACAAAGGATGTTATCTGGGCAAACAACATGGAACATGCTTATATATCCAATGTGCATTTTTCCGTAGCACTATAATAGAATATTCCTCTCCATTGGTTTCAATGTCATTTTGGCTTGCCAAATTCTATAACATCGTGTTGGGTCTGGTTCTGGGCTAGCTGCAGTGAATGCTTTGCTAGTGCAAACAGCAATGTGGCTGGTACTATATGTAACACAAGTTCTTTGACTACTGGTGTGGCTTCTTCTGACCACACCTAATTTGATTTCTTTTCCCACTTGTAATTTTACTTCCAGTCATTGTTCTCTAACTGTATGACATTGATATTTGTAAGTTATAGTAGTTTCCAAGTGGTGTCAACTGAGAAAAAAATTTATTGGCATTTGATTGTGTCTGTGATCTGTTTGGATATTTTTACTTTGAAAACAATTTTACTGTTTTCTCAAATTGAGACATCAATCATTGTGGCAGATTTGACTCCTTTTCTTTCAAGATGGTGCATCCATGAGACATGATTGAATCCCTGGACTAGCATTGTGTTCTAGACCCATTTTTTTTAGGGAACAGGGTAGAGAGAGAAAATACAAGACATGCAGAGACGGAATAGAAAATAATTCAAAAAAATCAGAAGATTCTCATAGGTTAGGTGTCTGGCATGAAATTTCAAAACAATCTGAATTATTGATAGTTACTGCTACAAATTTTCAGAATGACCCATTTCATTTTTAATTGACCGCTGCAGCTGATTGATATTTTGAATTTATTACTAAAATTTGACAGAAATTTGATGGATTAGTTCATCTTCCGAAGTTATATTACTAATCGAAGTTACATTGCTTTTCAATGTTTTATATGTAGATCATGCCAATCAGCTCTAATGCATTCACAGTAGGGCTTGTATTTCTTTCTCATGTTACAATGTTCACGATGCAGGCCTTTCTATTATACCAAGTAGTGCATCTTATGATGGCATACAGATGGCTAACTAACTAATCATATTCAGATGCCAATTTGTCTTGACTATTACTAGCAGCATATGTTGTTTTTGCTTTCCTCAGCACTTGTCATAGTTTTGTTTGTGATACATTAAACAAAATTAATGGTTTTGTTATAAGTTTTGACATTCAGAAATTTTGATCTAAAATTCAGTATTTCTAGAGTTTTACCCTCATGTGCCCACTAAAATTTCAGGTCTGGTAAATTCTATAATTAGTTTTATCCTCTACTAGCATTACTAAGCTTTGTTTGCTTCTAACAGTACCTAGCTATTTTTTGTTGGTTTTGTTGTGTACTAACACTTTCTGCCATGTTATTATGTTTCTTACAAATATGTGATCACATATAGATAACGAGGCCATCAAAGACCTTCCTTTTCTTTTCTTTATCTGTCTATCTTCACTTTATAATTATATTCTTGTTTGGCATTCTTGATGTAGGGCAATTGTTATCAGCTTTGTATCGTTTGTGGTGTGAATGGTTCTGTTGGAAAAAGAAGGAGGATTCGAGACCCGAAGTGCCAATATTCACATGTCAATTTTTGGGCAAGTCCAGATAATGGAAAAAGCACAACATTATTTTTTGCAGAGTTCAACAATGATGATGACAGTGAATATTATCCTTTTTGCTACCCTGTGTCAGATATTTCAAAACAAGGTATGATTTTATCTTGATTTTAGATATATCTGTAGAAAATTAAAAGAAATTAAAATAACATTTTGAAGAAAAAAATAAAAAAATCAATATGTCATAGATTTAGATGATTTGATTAATTGTTTGCACAAAGAGTACAAGTTTAAGTATTCAAAAGTTTTGCTTAAAAATCAAGTTTGAGGAATTAGTCAATCTATTAAAAATGTTAGTTATGAAATGAAAAAGACCAAGTTATACATATTGATATTGGTTGAAGTATGGGAGGATTTCCTAGTCGACTGAGAGAATTACCTCCTTACTAGTGTGTTCATTCCCAACTCTATTCCCTAGCAGCATTTCCAAATAGAAATAATCACTTATGTTTGTATATTGAATCTAATTTTCTTTTCATTTTCTTGTGAAGTTCGCTGCTGTTACTGTGAATATCTAGGGAGGAGGATTGTGCATCCCATTGAGGATTGTTGGGAAGGTGCAAGAGATTTTGAGAAAATTGCTTGCGGGGAACACAAATTCTCAAATGAAGATATTATCAGTAGTTGCAAGCTGTTTGATAACCGAGCAGGCATATTCATAGATGACTACATCTACGTGGATGTTGCTTGGGACGTCAAGTTGATCCAAGATATGAATCATACTGCATGGATGAACAATCTTGACGTGTTAATGAAATGAGTAGGATCAAACCAATGAGTGCTGTAGGCTAAGATTCACAAAAAGTTCAATAAATATCAGGAGGATGTTGTTTTAGATTCTGTTTCAGTAGGTTTTTTGCTCTCAGTACGTTATTTTACTTGCTTGCTTATTGTGTCTTCAGCCAATATAAATGTACGTGTTATTCCCCATGAAAAAAAATGAATGAATATTTAATTTTCAGCACTTCATTGTCACAATTAAATTGCCTTTTGCAATGGATGTTACATGAATGTTTTATATGCTTGCGTAATTTGTGAGCTGTGGATGATACACTAAGGTGCCTATGGAAAATAATTTTTAGAGGCAGCAGGCATGTAAAGACCTTAAGAATATGAACATGTAGATTTATTGTTTCGAATATGTTGATCTTTTTCATCTCTTTTTTGTTCTTACGTATATTTCTGTTTTCAGCAAAAATACGGTTGGTGTGCCAAGTAGAACTAGTAATATATCTGTGTAAATGCTATGGTGTTATAATATTTTTGTTTATAGTTTTATGTTAGTCAAATTAATTTTCCTAGAATTAGTCTAAATGCACTTCAATTCGATTCAAGTAGTAGAACGAAGATGACAAAGAGATAGTATAATGTTCATGTATTAAGAACATACTTAGGGAACAAAGTAAGTAGTTAGCCTTAATCATTTCTAATCATGTCAATATATGTCCACACAAAAAAGAACAATAAAGATTTATTTCATTAATTTGTTGCTGACAGAAACATGTCTAGCTAATTCTAATTTTGAGCATTAGAGATACACTTTAAAAAAGCTCGTGCACCATCAGGGATATTGCTTTCACATTCATTCTCTTCTTTTGGTATGTTAATAAATATATCGAAAGTTGTTTCCTTAACTTGTAGCCATCTTGCACAAGTAATTATTTGATAATAAATCATATATAATATTCTAAATGGTCGATGCTATATTTGAATACTTAGCTATGTTTGAATAATAAATCATATATAACTCGTAGCTTTCACAAGTAATACTGACCTTAAAAGCGGACAATTTTAGTTCTTCATTTTTCCATTTACATATGAAAAGATGAACAAAATAACCAGATAGATCTATGAGATGATCGAATAATTAGCTATATTTGCGTCAGAGAAATAAATTTAATGGTTTTAACGAAATCTTAGAAGAAAGCTTACCTGTCGTGAATCGGAACATTTGGTGTGATTATTTGACTCCATAGGTTAATATCCTCGTTCCACAAAGAGCCAATACATGCTCTGCATTTGGCTATATTGAAGTGTTTGGCAGTCCAAATTTTTTTTTTTTTATATATCTTATGTTTGGGTTGTTTTTATAAATAGGATTAAGCGGAGTAGGGTCCAAAACAGAGTGTTTTTGTTATCTTGTTCTAGTATGATCAGAATATAAGTATTATCACTTTCTATTGGTATAAGAATCTACAAAAGGCTAACTATTAAGATAGCAAAAACATGAGCACATAGGAGAAAAGGATAGCAATCTTACCGATTTGCATGTTAAAACGTTATAGTCAATTTCGGATTAGCTACAATCTGACTTTGCCAGTTGTACAACATCCAGCTTTTTCAGAAAGTCGGGGTGTCGTCTAAACTCAGTAATAATCTACAGGATATAAACTATGTTCTAAAAACATGAGCAAAAGGAGAGAACATATGTGATTCTAAACATATACCCAAAATTCGAAGTCTAGACGGTGCTTCGATATTGCTCGTTGAGTTTTTTTCATCGTCTAGACATCTTCATACATGACCTTCCGTATGGCTTTGTTGAAGCAATCATGGTCTATTGATTTCATCTTCCTTTAGTATTAATTGAGCATTTTGAGAGTCAAGCTAATGGAATATGGCTTTAAATTTAGCACCTATACTTTCCTGTCAATGAATAAGAAAACAAAATAATATATGCGTCAAACTATGTGTACATATATACAATTATATAGTAGTGGCTTACTCCAAGGTTTTGGTACATTTAATTTCTTTGATGTAGTTGGAAAGGCTGCCTATCAATTCCTGTACACCCATCATACAAACCACAGACAATAGTGAATCATATTTGTTTTCACTGTATACCGAGTCTGCTGATTTGGATTCTTTGATGTCCCTTTTAGCTGTGAGTCCCTTTTGATGACTACCTAATATTACAACATCATCTGAATCTGAATTGTCTTTGCTACCATTGTCTTGTCCAGCGCCGAAAATTACTTTTGCCTTATTTGTTTTCCAACATATTAGTACGCTGGCTAGCTTGAACCTAAAAAGTTCAATATCTCCATGCATAGTAAAAAGTAATGTTGATTAATAGAAAAATAGATAAAATATGATTAACTATTTTGTTCTCTTAAGAAATACACCTGTGTAACAGGATGAGAGTGTATCCCCGTCCAATATTGCATGAACTTGATCATGAATAGACCACATGAAGCACTGCATTATAAGGTAGATTATAAACAAGAGTACACCAATGAACATAAATAATTTATCTTATATAAATATTTAAAGAGTATATGATTTGCAGTATACTTGTTTTTCTACATCGGCTCTCATAGTTGTTTTGTGATCCACCATGTCGTAACATAGAGGTCTCCCTACTTGTGGCTAGTTAAGTCTTGATGCCGTTCAATGATGCTAAGATGGTACTCTAGTCCTTGAAGCTGTTCGATCATTATATGAGCAATATACATAAACGAATAATAATTTAAATAAGGAAGTAAGTATGTTATATTCACTAACCGTAGTAGCAAAGTCAACACAGCAGTGGTGCCAAGGATGATAAAAATTATAAAACCCAACAAAAAGTAAAGGATGATAATAAACATAATTGAATAATTGAAATACGTACCTTGAGGGCGATAGTCATAAGTCTGGCCAATTATTGATCATATCAAATTCGATGATACGTCATTATTCTTTGGCAACTCAACTTTGGTTTGAGCATGCTCTTCTAATTGATTATCCTGTAATAAAGGCGCATTATCCTTACATTCTAATTGCTTATCCTGTAATAAAGGCATTCTCTTAGTAGGTCAAGATTGCTGACGTTACCACATATGAAATTATCGGAACAACATACAAAAGTCACAAAGTTATTTATAGATGGATAGATAATTCTTTCCTTGAATGCTTGAACACTAGGAGATGATATGAGGGAATCTTCCAATTGTGGCCGTATGTGGCCTGTCTATCCTTGAGATTCCTATTTGACCATTGATTGGGGTGAAGGTGGAATAGTACTTTAACACTTCTGTCTTCAAATAATAACTTCCTTTGCTTACAGCTAATATTTTCAATTTAGAGTCCTTGGGTAGGTGTGTCTCTCTTTTTTTCACCAAGAAATTTCCTTGTAAGACATCCATCCGCTCGATGATCTTGTTCCTGAAAGTGCAAGAGATCGAATAAATATACATGACGGGCCCAACTTGCCTTTATCAAGTGTATATTCGGTATGTAAGTGCATTAAAATCCAGTTGTTCTTTCATTCTCATCAACCGAGATCAGTAGTTCTTAATTTCCCCGATGGATCTGTAATGTGTACAACACATTTTTATTTGTCACGAGGTATAGAAGAAATTCCCTTATAGAGGCATTGCTATGGTTGTTGTTCCTTTCAGCAACCGTCTTGTTCTAGAAGTTGTCTCCAGCTGTCGATGTTTTATATCGGCTGTACGAATGTAGGGCTACTCGTCGGATCTAAACTCGATGGACTCGAAAGAACCCGAAAGTTTATACTGGTTCAGGCCCTCGGGGTGAGGTAATTCCCTACTCCAGTTGCTTTCGCTGTGTGGATTGATCTCTGCCCCAGGGGCTCCTTGCCTCTTCTTATATACTGAGGAGGCAAGGTTATAGGGTAGGAATCCCAATCAGATACGACTAAGGATTTCCTTATTAGAACATAGAGTAACCAGCTAGAACTGTATCCCCTTCTTTGTCGTACAAGGTTACATAATGCCGAGTTCTACTATATTCCTAACTATATGGGCCGGTCCACCATCTATCCGAGTAGCAGTATTTGCCTTCCTTGAGGTATCCGAGGCCCATGGCCTTCACAGTAGCCCCTGAGACATTTATAGTTGAGTCATGGCTCAAGTTGAGTACTCGTCCTCCACGGTGAAAAAATCCCGAGTGCCTTGCTCCTGAGAATTCCTTGTCCGAGTGCTTCTTCTCCTGAGTTCTGCTTCATATCAGGTGGCAATGAGGCTATGAAAGACTTCATGGAAAAATATAAAAAGTGTGCACTGAATAGGCGCACCTATTAGGTGTAGCCCCCGACTTTATGCTTAATTGAGAAACAATTAAACATAAAGATCTTTAAACTTTATGTCTTTCCCGAGTGATATGTTTCTTAGAAATTGGACTCTTCAGCTATCTGTTAGCTGGAAATTTTGCCCAAGTCAATTTGGCTAAGTATGTAAGTCGAGTACCACTATGGAGTAAATCCAATATGTGACAAGGTGTACTTGAGAGATACTTGCATCCCCAAGTTTAATGGATACCACCTATTGATCCTTATAAGGATGTATCTTCAATACCTGTAAATAATTCAGATATCTGAACATATATGTCCAACCATAAGGTTAACATAAAGCATATCTGATTATTTTAATCAACTCTTGTAAAATAACACCCGAGCTATGATTTTAACACAACTGGTTAATGGCCCAATAAGACATGTTATCTAGGAGCTCATATCTTATGGCCCACTACTGAGCAGCCAGCCCAAGCTAACCACCAAGCGCAGCCGTTTAAGTATCAGAGAGAGAGAAAAGATTTCCCTTTTTTCCTCAATTCACCAAATCTCTTCAGCTTCCAGAAATCCATGCCCAAACTTCACGCTCTCGCCTCCCACAACCTAGGGTTTCCCCGCCATCCAGCAATCCACCCAGATCCGAAAGCTTTTCTGCATTCACACCAACTCCCCCACTCCAAAACATCTTCTCCTTCTGTCAGCAATCCATAATGCCAAAATCCGTATCTGATGTCTTTTCAATCCCAGCGGGGAGCTAGCCGACCTCGGTCACCTACTTCTCATGGCTGCCTCACTTGGAACGGTAGAAGTGCCTCCAGGCCAAAGCGCTTATCAATTGGCGCCCAGCAAAAGGTGAGACCTTCCCTACCCCCGAGACCCACGAGATTGTGGTGTTCAAATCTTTTTTAGACCGGGGTTTTGCTCTTCCTACCTACGATTTCTTTTGGGGCCTCCTTGAGTATTACTAGATTGAGTTAGTCCACCTCAACCCCAATTCCATCCTCCAGATTTCTATCTTCATCACCCTTTGCGAGGCTTTCCTCGGCATCCTTCCCTATTTCAACCTCTTCCGCCACTTCTACCATCTCAAGCCCTAGCCATCCAAATCCCAACCTCAGGTGATAGAGGGAGCCGGGCTTCAGCTATGGAATGAGATGAAGAATGTATACGTCCATCTCCCCCTAAAGACCTCCCTAAAGGGCTAGCACCAGGAGTGGTTTTACTGCTCTAACTCCGAGCCCTCCTTGCCGTCCTACGTCGGGAACACCCCCAAGGTGCTCGATAGCTGGTCGGCGCTCCCCTCAGACACCGATATGGTTCAAGTGCAGGTCTTGCTGGAGAAGCTGGCCGCCTTGAAGAAGAAGGGGTTGACAGGAGCTTGGGTGGCGCATCTATTTCTCAACCACCAAACCCAGCCCCTGAAGGCTTGAGTTCACCCTGGGTATGAATACCAGGGGAAGAACGACCCCACTCGGGAGAGCACCGAGTGGGTGGACAAGGACGTCATGTCACGCCTAGAAATTCATAACCAGAATTCTAAACATTATGTGTATTAAATCCCTATCCAGGAAAACCAGGGTACACAATTCCAAGTGGCCATACAGAGTACGTCTTATAAACAAGATAAAATTGCCTTACAATAGTGCAGCGGAAAGAGAAAATATAAACAACTAAGTCGCGCAGAGACTTCCACTCCACAGGCAGCTTGACGGCGAAATAGAACTCCATCTCTGATAGGGGAAAGGGAGCAAGATTGAGTACCATCCACAGTACTCAATAGGTCGCACCTGCAAATATGCACAATGCACGGGAGACAAAGAAAGGCTTTGGGGCTCATTTGCATAAAGCATTTGCAAACAGTAGTAGTTAAGAAATAGGTAAAATGGTTGTTTAATTAAGCAATATTAAATCATCACTGGTCAACGTTACACTACGTTGGTCAGGCCCAAACCATCCATCCTACTAGGGTTGAAAACGGGACGGAAAATTCTGATCGTTTCCGCTGCCGTTTCTGTTTCTTATTGACCGTTTCTGTTGGTATCGGAAATTTTTGGTAATGGTAATGGAAATGGTAATATTCATTGGAAACAGTAACAAAAACGGGAGAGCTATTTTTCCTACCGTTTTGTCGGTAACTGTATTGGGCCCGGTAATTTCCGAAAATTTTCGGCAAATTTCCGAAAGCCTTTCTCCAATCTCCAGTCCAGTCTCTTGTCTCCAGACTCCAAAGCGCAATATTAATTGTCGACTTATTTCATTTTATTGTGTGATCATAACATAGCAGCATTATGTGGCTATAGTTCTTTGCTCAATAAATCATGAATGACATGATGCTATACTTATGTGCTCAATAAATCATGAATGACATGATGCGAGGATGAATTCATATGGTCATGCATATTTAAATATCTGATGTTATTGTTCATTGTTTCCGACATGAAATTTCGGCCTCTGACCGATATCGGTATATTTCCGTTCCGATAGTTTCGTTTTTGAAATACCGATAGTGCCTATATCGTTTCCATTTCCGAATTTATCGTTCTGTTTTCGTTTCCGAGGAAAAAAATGGAAATGGAAATGGGAGAGACAGTTTTCCGACCGTTTTCAACCCTACATCCTACTCCTACACAACATTTTAAGTAAAAATTATTATGGTGAGACTAATCATAGTGAGTTTTGACCAAACGTCCATAACCGCTAGCACGACTATTTGAATAGTTTTTAACTCTGGCCAAAGGTATACAACTGTGCCCACAAGACACATCTCCACACACATTCCCGTGTGCCGACATGTCACCACGGCACCCCGCGAGAGGCTGTGACAGGACCGTTCACGCAACTCCTCCCCAACCATCCACACCACACTGAGGTTGCACCTGCCGATAGGGCACACCGTGTCGGCTAGGCAACCCCCCTTGTGCCACGATGGTTCCGAAAGCAAATCAACCCGACACCCGGGCCAACCAAACTCCATCATGTCCATCCTCACCAACAGTGCCTAGGAGAGGGAGAAGCTATGCTACAAGCCCAACTGTTGCCCATGCTGGCTTGTGGTATATACGGAGAACTGCTCAAGGGGTTCTTGTGAACCGGTCCTTAATTGCCATAAGGTCATAGTTTAGTTATATAATTGTCAAAGTCCAAAGTTCCGTCATCTCGACACAAAGTCGAACCATAAGTAAATATAGTAAGGAGCATTTATTTCCCCCAAGGTGAGCTAGTTTATTCTAAGCAGGGCTAAGCAAACCTAAGTCATAATCTAGTTATGTTATTGCCCAGTTATAAAGGAAGAAGGAGTTCACAAGCTATGGTCGCCAAACTATATATATAGGTTAAGTACCATTCCACATGAAATGATAAAACATGCATCTTTATTTAAGCAAAGCAAATATTTCGCATAAAATAGGTATGATCAAGAATGTTGATTGAACTTGCCTTGTTCCGCTTTGCAACTTCTCCAACAACCTTGAAGTACATGGGAGGGTCGGAACCGTCGGTCTCTAACGACATCCAATGCATAAACAATAAAAATAGTACATAAGAACACAGGAACATGAGCTAAAATCATTTTTAACGGATTCTTGGCATTTTTCTGGATTTAATGAAATTTTAATGGAATTAATCGGGGCTCATATAAATTAGTTATGAATTTTCACAGATTCTTTGAGTTTTTACTATGCGAAAGAAAAGCCTTAAGGATTTATTGCACATTAAACTGAATTAATGGCATCAGCAGACCAGGAGGGCAGCGCCGTCAAGCAGGGCCCATGGGTCAGCAACACCCAGGAGGATGACGCACGGGGGACCTAGTCTACCGATGCCAGGAGCAACCACGCCACGTGACTGCCGACGTGGCAGCCATGGTGGATGGACGAGCCAACGCGGCGCTGAGGTGGCGCCGATGTGGCTAGGCGCGGGCGCCCGAGGCGAGCGCCACGCGGATGCCCCCGATCTGCCGAGGCGTATTAGGCAGCCATGGGCAAAAGGGGCTGAGGCCCACCCACCCGCCCACGCTGTGGCGGAGCACGCAGCCCGATGGTCACCGCCGGCGACCATCCGGCTCGCGGGAAGCGGCGGTAGGCCGCAACCAAGATGGGGGAATCAAATGATGTTCGCACCGGGGGCTCGCGGTGACCGGTGCACGATGAACAGCGGCGCGGGGGAAGAAGGGGGGGGTTGTTGATGGTTGAAGCCTCGGACGGCAACGGAACTGGGTTCTGGTGGCGATTGGGCGAAGAGGATCCACGGACGGGGGTCTTCGGTACCTAGCGAACATGAGGGAGGCTTTAGAAGGGAGATTGCCCGGACAGCATGGTGGAAAATGGTGGATGGAGACCGGTGCTGACACTCACCGAGGTGGGAGACGGTGAGCGATAGCTTCCGGCAGCGGAATGATGTGAGGGAGGGGTGGCCAAGATGCCCTAGTGTGTGGCAAAGGCAAAAGCGGGGCTCGGCGGTGGCTACAGTAGCGTCGGTGAGCGGCTGGAGACAGCAAAATCTGGTGGAGCTACTGGATTGGGGCGCAGAGTGGGTTGGAGGGCTCAGCGAGTGTGGGAGATTGAGAGAAAAGATGTAGAGGAGCACAAGGAGGGTTTACGTAGGCTTGGCCGAGGGGAATCGTGGCCGAGGTGAGCAGATTTCACAGAGAGAGGGAGAGAGAGAGAGAGAGAGAGAGGACGGCGACGTGGGGCAATCCACGTGTGATCTCCGCGGGAGAAAGGAAACGGGTGTGGGACGTGGGGACGGTCGGTTCTGTGAGCGTTCGAACCAAGGACGGATGCGTAAGGTGTTAGTGATATGCCCTAGAGGCAGTCATAGAGATGATTGTATCACATACTATGTTTATAAATTTATGAATCAAGCGTTTCGTGAGATAGTTAACCTATTATTGATCAATAAGTATGTGACTTATTCGTGAGACTCTTTATGTGATATGTTACTATTTCTAAAAGATCCTTAATTATATATCATATATGGAACGGATATGATTTTAAGATCAGCATATGTATTGATTGATGATCATGTCTTGTGGATCATGGTATGAAGATACCAAATCAATAATGTGGACACATGTTAGAGAACATGTTGTTGGATAGACCCAACATGAGACACTGCAAGAGCTTTATGTGATGTGCCATTAGTTGGTCTCAAGTAGTGTTGGTGTAGAACTCTTGTATCTGAGATTATCATGGTTCTCAACATGTGTAGTGACTTACTTTGGGGCTGTCAAATGCTACTCCGTAACTGGGTAGTTATAAAAGTAGTCTGTGGGTTTGCTATGAAATATGTAGTGGGATGTGAATAATCAAGATGAGATTTGCCCCTCCCAGTTAATGGGAGAGATATCTCTGGGCCCCTCGATATAATGGACCACCAAAGTGCATGGCCATGCCGAATGATTGAGGAGTCAATCACGAGTTGAGTAATCCATCACATGTTCAAGTGAATGATTGAGCTAATGAAAGGATGGCACACTTCTCGCCTTGAGCTTAATCGATATCATGTGGCAAAGGGGTTCATACATGTATACACTACCGGTTCAGCTGATATGATCTTTATGTGCACCCGGCGGGTCAATATGCCTTGCTAGAGACCGCTATTGACACATAGACTGAAAAGTTGTTTTCGGGTTGCAACCGAGTGCACATGTACCTACAGGGTCGTACACTTAACGGGTTGGAACGAATTATTGGGATAGAGATCCGAATATGTTTCAGTTTCGATAGGGATCCGAATAGAGTTCCTAATGGGCCTGTGAGGCCTAATTAGATGCTCTATATATATAGGGGCGAGGCGCGGTGGAAACTCTCTCTGTATGAGAAAGAAAAACCCTAGCCGCATCTCTCCCTACGAGCCAAACCCTCGCCGCGCACGGGTGCTAGCACTTCCGCACATGGCGTTCCAACCCCGGACGTGTGAATACCGGTAGAGACACTGTTGTGTTACGGCATTGGTCGGCCGGGACGTGAGAAGGCGATCGCACGAGAAGGAGATGCTCGCGCAAAGGAAGTGACAATCGGGTTGAGGAGATCGACTACTTCCTCTATGTCGGTGCGCGCTCCGTCGGATTGGGCTACTCCGACTCTGCTTCCGTTGCTCTGTGCGTTGAGTGGTAACGATCCATGATTCTTTACTCGCATGGTTTTCTGGTTTACGCGGTAGAAAATTTTGTTTTGCGCTATCGTAGCCTACCCATAACCCTTCAGTGGTACCAGAGCTTTCATGCGTAGTTTATGATCTGGATAGTCGCATATAGTTGATATGTGGTAGTAGTAGATGGGATCTATTACAATCTAGATTGATCGGAACATGTGATGTACCGATGGGCACAAGGGTTGATGAGATCAATCGGTATCAGGGTTGGTTGAGTTCTCCAGATTGTCTAGTGTTCATCTAAGCCACGCACTAATGGGAACCAAGTCCTTGAGATTGTCTCGAATGGCGTAATTTGATTATGTCGATAAGGTTCTTTTATAGTGCTAATGGGAACCGAGTCCTTGAGATTGTCTCGGATGACCTAATTTGTTAAACTGACTCTGCCAAGAACACCTCAATGAAATGGGGTATCTGAATGGAGAAATCGTACTTTGTTAGACATGGTGCAGTCAACGATGAGCCAATCTGATCTTTCATTATCTTTTTGGGGGTATGCTCTAGAAACAGCTGCATTCACACTAAACAGGGTTCCATCAAAGTCTGTGGAAAAGACGCCATATGAGATATAGACAGGGAAGCATCCTAGTCTGTCTTTCCTAAAGATTTGGGGATGTGAGGTTTATGTAAAATGTTTACAATCTGACAAGCTCACAACTAAGTCCGACAAATGCTTCTTTGTGGGATATCCTAAGGAAACAAAAGGATATTACTTCTATAATCAGAAAGAAGGCAAAGTGTTTGTCGCCCGACACGGTGTCTTCTTGGAAAAATAATTTCTTTCAAGAAGGGCCAGTGGGAGCACAGTGCACCTCAAATAAATTCAAGAATCACCAGAAAATGTTTTAACTCCTACACAGCCACAACAGGATGAACAAGATGTTGTTGAACCTGTTGTAGAAATGCCTGCCCCACATAGGTCAGAGAGGTCACTGCGTGTACCTGCGAGATATGCGCTGTTGGCTACTGAGAAGCGCGATATTTTGTTGTTAGACAATGATGAGCCTGCAACCTATGAAGAAGCGATGGTGGGACCTGACTCTGAGAAGTGGCTTGGAGCCATGAGATCTGAAATAGATTCTATGCATGACAATCAAGTTTGGAACTTGGTAGATCCACCTGATGGTGTAAAAACCATTGAGTGTAAATAGGTCTTTAAGAAAAAGACAGACATAGATGGAAATGTTCATATCTATAAAGCACGATTGGTAGCGAAAGGTTTCAAACAAATTGAAGGTGTTGATTATGATGAAACTTTCTTAGCGGTTGCGATGCTAATGTCTATTCGGATCATTCTAGTGATTGCGGTATATTTCAATTATGAGATATGGCAAATGGATGTCAAAACAGTTTTCCTTAATGGAAATCTGAGTGAGGATGTGTACATAACACAGCCTAAAGGTTTGTCGATCCACAATCAGCTGGAAAGATATGCAAGTTGTAGAAATCCATTTATGGGTTGAAGCAGGCATCTCGGAGTTGGAATATTTGGTTTGATGATACAGTCAAAGGGTTTTGCTTCATCAAAAACAAAGAAGAGCCTTGTGTTTACAAGAAGGTTAGTGGGAGCGCACTTGTATGTCTAATCCTATATGTGGATGACATATTGTTGATTGGAAATGATATTCCTATTCTTGAATCCGTTAAGACATCACTGAAAAATAGTTTTGATGGAAGACTTAGGGGAAGCAGTATATATTCTGGGCATTAAGATCTTTAGGGATAGATCAAAGAGGCTAATTGGATTAAGCTAGAGTACATACATTGACAAGATATTGAAGAGGTTCAACATGCAGGATTCCAAGAAAGGTATCTTGCCCATATCACATGGTATCAATCTTGGCAAGAATCAGTGTCCTCAAACCACTGATGAGCGGAACAAGATTAATGCGATTCCATATGCTTTGGCAATTGGGTCCATTATGTATGACATGCTTTGTACATGCCTAGATATTTCATGTGCACTAAGTGCAACAAGTAGATACCAATCAGATCCAGGTGAAGGTCACTAGATAGCAGTAAAGAACATCCTAAAATACTTAAGAAGGACTAAGGATGTGTTCCTTGTCTATGGAGGTGAGGAAGAGCTCGTAGTAAATGGTTACACTGATGCAAGCTTCCAAACTGACAGAGATGATTTTAGATCGCAATCTAGATTTGTGTTCTGCCTCAATGGCGGAGCAGTGAGCGAGAAGAGTTCTAAGCAAGACACTGTTGCTGATTCTACGATGAAGGCCGAGTATATAGCAGCTTCTGAAGCTATGAAAGAGGCTGTTTGGATCAAGAAATTTGTTTGTCAGCTGGGTGTGATAACTAGTGCCTTTAGTCCAGTGGACCTCTACTGTGATAATAGTGGGGCCATTGCACAAGCCAAGGAGCTTAGATCGCAGCAGAAGTCCACGCACATTCTACGGCGATATCACCTCATTTGCGAGATAGTCGATAGAGGTGATGTGAAGATATGCAAGATACACATGGATTTGAATGTTACACATCCATTAACAAAGCCGCTTTCTCAGCCAAAGCACGAGGCGCCAACCATGGCAATGGGTATTAGATACTTATATGATTGACTCTAGTGCAAGTGGGAGACTGTTAGTGATATGCTCTAAAGGCAATCATAGAGATGATTGTATCACATACTATGTTTTTAAATTTATGAATAAAACATTCCATGAGATAGTTAACATATTATTGATCAATAAGTATGTGACTTATTCATGAGACTCTTTATGTGATATGCTACTATTTCTAAATGATCCCTGATTATATATCATATATGGAACTGATATGATTTTAAGATCAGGACATGTATTGATTGATGATTATGTCTCGTGGATCATGATATGAAGATACCAAATCAATAATGTGAACACATGTTAGAGAACATGTTGTTGGATAGACCCAACATGAGACACTGCAAGAGCTTTATGTGATGTGCCATCAGTTGGTCTCAAGTAGTGTTGGTGTAGAACTCTTGTATCTGAAATTATCACGGTTCTCAATATGTGTAGTGACTTACTTTGGGGCTGTCAGATGCTACTCCGTAACTGGGTAGTTATAAAAGTAGTCTGCGGGTTTGCTATGAAATATGTAGTGGGATGTGAATAATCAAGATGGGATTTGCGGGTTGGATGCTCTCTATATATAGGGGCGAGGCACGGTGGAAACTCTCTTTGTACGAGAAAGAAAAACAACTCAAGGCGCACCTCTCCTCACGAGCCAAACCCTAGCCGTGTGTGGGTGCTAGTACTTCTGCGCACGGTGTTCCAACCCTGGACGTGTGGATACTGGTAGAGACGCTGCTGCATTTTGGCGTTGGTTGGCCGAGAGCGTGAGAAGGCGGTCGTGCGAGGAGGAGACGCTTGTGCAAAGGAAGTGACAATCGGGTTGAGGAGATCGACTACTTCCTCTACGTCAGTGTGCGCTTCATCGAATTGGGCTACTCCAACTCGGCTTCTGCTGCTCTGCGCGTTGAGTGGTAATGATCCATGATCCTTTACTTGCATGGTATCTTGGTTTACGCGGTAGAAAATTTTGTTTTGCGCTATCGTAGCCTACCCGTAACCCTTCATAAGGAGGCCGAACGGGTGAGGAATCGACAGCCGCGAGCACGAGCGCGTGCCTCCGGCAGATGCGGCCGGAGGTTGGGGACAAAGCTGACATGTGGGTCCTGGTCCCACATGTCAGCGAGAGGAAAAGAGGAACGACCGGGCAAGCGAGTCGGGTTAGCATGGGCAGTCACGCGTGCGGGACGGGGAGGCCGAAGTGGCGCGGGCGATGAGCGGGAGGAGAGGAGGAGTGGGCCGCAGCGGCTGATGAGGACATCACTCCTTTGGATGCACCCGCTGATCCTCCAACCATTATGCAAGGTCCAATGACCCGAGTTCGAATGCGACAATTAAATCTAGAGGTGAGCTCGTTCTTAAGCGATCCTTTTCATAGTTTTGAGAATAGATTGCTACCTAATGATGTTATCTTGCTTAGGAATATTGGAGAGGACCATGAAGCACTTGGAGAGAGGTGTGGAGGTGGAGAAGACCAGCAAGGACACCCAAGACAAGCCGGAGGCCCAGTCCAACTCGAGTTCGAGTCTGCCTCGGACTTCAGGAACAGCCTGCAGTAAAACGGACGCCCAGGACGCATATGGACTCCGTTTGTGGGTGCCATGGGCCCCGGGTACCTCATGGCAAGCATATGGGCCACTCGGATAGAGGATGGGCCTAGCCTTGTAGTTAGAGATATAGCTAGATTCGGCAGACTTCGCCTTGTATAGAAAGGAATATACAGTCCTAGTCGGGTGCGTTATATCTCTAAGGGGAGATCTCCTAGTCGTAATCCGATGGAGACTCCTACTTTGTAACCCTGTCCCCTAGTATATAAGGGGAGGCAGGGCGCCCCCTGAGGGCAGAAGAGCACTCATAAGCTCACGGCCATACGGTTCATCAGAATCGCCACCATAATTCCTCAAAGGAATACATACAAACTGGACGTAGGGTATTACCTCACATCGAGGGTCTGAACAAGTATAAAAATCTTCTTGTGTTCCTTTGCAATCCATCAAGTTTCCATCCGCCGAGTAGCCCCATATATTTATTGCCGGTGTAAAACATCGGCAGTTGGCGCGCCAGGTAGGGGCTTCGGCGCGATCTACATCTACAAGCTCGATGGATCCAGCAACCGGAGTCGACGGCGGCGAACTCTCCCCCGGAGATACAATTGCATTTGGAAGCCTTGACTTCGTCGCCGACCAGATCGGCAATCTCACCTTGGCCGACTCGGACTCGATCCGATCTGCCAGGGAACCAGCCGACTCCGCGCCAGTCGGCCTACACGATGCTGCAGCAATCTTTCACGACATGCTACGGCAACCTCCAATACGCCCGAGCCCAGGGACAACTCTTTCTTTCAGTGTTCGACTCGGACTCGGTTTTGAGCCGGCCGAGATCGGGCCAAAAAAGAAAGAGATCGTCAATTTCCCGTTCGGACTCGGCGACGCCGCGGATATCTACAATCTACATCCGACGTGGCAAACCCAATCCTCTGGAGTTCGACTCGGATACGGCCCCGAGCCGCTCGAGATCGGATCTAGGGAGGTCGGAGTGGTAATCACCCCGATCAACTATTCCGACTACGACTCCCAGTCGGATCCCGACTCTAAGTCGGACAGCAGTTCGGCAAGCTTCTTCCCGCCACAAGAAATCTTCATGGCATCCAAAGGCTCTACTCCTACTCAGGAATCACGCCGACTACACAAACAACAAGAGGAGGAGGCCTGCCGACTGCGAGAACAACAGGAGGAAGAAGCAAGACGCTTGCACACCCGCAACGACGGCCTACGCAGGGTTGGGCGAACCGCTCAGCAACCCTACTGGACACGGTCTAGCTTGGGCCTGATCACCAGGCCACCCCGACGATCACAAGGATAAAAGCCATGCTTACCGCTGCTGCATGTCAGCAGCACCAACAGTCGGGCAACACCCTCATACCGACCAACCGGTCGACATTCCCAACGCCAGTCTCGTCTACTTCAAAGCGACGCCGAGCGGCTGGCTCCAGTCAGCCGCATACGGAGACACGTCAAGCGTCACTCGGCAACCCCAACGACAACCGGCGACGTCAAAGCAACCGTCGGGACGATTAGGACCTCCGAGACCGACTACGACGTGACCTTCAGCAAGACATCATCGCTCGGCGCCGTGAACAAGAAAAAGATGAGCAACGCGAACTGGAAGACAAGAACAAGCGTTTCGACCTCCATCACAAGCGGTATCGCCGCCGTAGTCGGGGTCGGAGTCCTCATGAAGATGAAGGAGTACCGGCCTTCACCCAGGAGCTACAACAGGTCGACTGGCCGTCGAGTTTCAAGCCTACAGGCATCGAAAAATACGACGGCAAGACCAATCCCGAGTCTTGGCTCACGGTCTATACTACGGCAATCCGAGCAGCTGGAGGAAATCACAAAGTCATGGCTAACTACCTCCCAGTCGCTTTAGCCGACTCAGCGAGGACATGGCTAACAGGACTTCCCAAGCAATCAATCGGCTCCTGGGGAGAACTCCGGGAATGCTTCATTGCCAACTTCCAGGGAACATACGAGAGGCCATCTTCCGAGTACGACCTATATCAGTTGCGCCAAAGGAAGAACGAGTCTCTTCGTGACTTCATCAAGAGGTTTTCTGAGAAGAGGAACTCAATCCCGAAGATCAAGGACGAGGTCGTCATCGCCGCCTTTCGAAAAGGAGTCAAAGACACCTCGTTCATCGACAAATTCACGCGGAAGCCTCCCAACTCTGTCAAGGCCCTATTCGACATGGCAAACAAGTACGCCGACTCGGCCCACGCTGTTGCCGAGGCCCTCGATGACAACAAGTCACCCTGACAGAAGAAACGGGACGACACCGACGACGCGGTCCCGACTAAAGCTGGGAATCGCAAACGCAAATCAGACGGCTCCATTGTGGCAGTCGGTCACAACCGTCTCCGACCTTCAACAACTGAGGATTATCAGAACAACAAGTGACATGCTCGGGGGCTCACAAGCCCAAACACAAGGATGGCATCCCCACTCCCAAATACCGAACAGCTAACTCGCTTTCTGATAAACATTTCTTCACTCGGCTTTACCAATGCCGCAGCCGCTTACACCTAATAGGTGAACAAGCTACACTCTTCTCTGTTTTTGCTCTTAAAGGATCGCAAAAGTACTCGAGTAGCATAAATCCTGATCCGTGAAACTTTGCTCCATGTAAAACGAACTCAAGTCACCCAAAACGCGTGTCTGGGAAAGAGCCATGAGCCAACTCCCGACGCTAGGGGGCTATGACTAGTCGGGCAGAGTGCTTAAACGTAAGGGGTCAACTACTCGAGGAAATTAATATCAAAAAGAGGAAGAACACATATTTACATATATTGTAAAATACATTTTATTCGGGTGATTATTTCCATCATCAGATGCTACTCATCCGATATTTTTATTTTGCAGGCCCAGCTCCGGATACGCGTGACAGGAACTCAGGGCTGCGAGCCTATATCCTACGCTCGGGGGCTGGACAAGTCTGCCAAAATACACTCGGGATGCTCCATGAGGGCTATTTACCGAGTACTTGTGCCAGTCGGGACGTCATCTTCCCCGGCTACGCTCCATGCGAGCCAATAATCGGCCTCCGGCGCCAGTCGGGGCTGTGTACTACTCGGCTAAGTAGGGTACGCCCCATGAGGGTCGCCAGCCGAATCCTACGCTAATGCTAGGTTCGGGTACCTTATTTGGTCACAGCTCTGTCAGGTTGGGTACGCCCCATGAGGGTCGCCAGCTGAATCCTATGCTGATGCAAGGTTCGGGTGCCTAGCTTGGCTATAACTCTGTTAGATAGGGTACGCCCCATGAGGGTCGCCAGCCGAACCCTCTGCTAATGCAAGGTTCGGGTACCTTGTTCGGCTTTACCCAAGTCAGAGAAGACTTACATCGTCAAAGTGCATCCGGAGTTCTCATGCACTACGTCACACCTGAGGAGGGCAAGCAGATCCTGCATTATACCCACTCAGGCTTATGTGGCAACCAGTTTGCATCCAGAACGTAAGTCGGAAAGGCTTGCGAATAAGGATTTCTCTGGCTGATTGCGGTTATCGACACTAAAAAACTCATCCTAACATGCGATGGATGATACTTCTATAAAGCTATGCCGGATAGGTCGGCTCAGGCCGGCTTATTTGATAGCAGCCACCAAGATATGAGTTCCTACAGTAGCATGCTCCATGTGGGCCGCTCGCAGGCTGAGTTGAAATTATAGCGCTGGTGCTACCAACAGGAGCCGGTGAGGTAAACAGATATGCTTCATGATAGCCTTATTGCTAAACATATATGTCTGGGTATCTGTTTTATCCACTAGGTCTCGAGGATATATCCTTACAAGGATCACAAGCTAGTCTTCATTAAAATTGGGGATGCAGGTATCTTTCTCGGGTACACCTGACCACGCCGTGGATTTATTTTCATACAGTGGTACTCGGCCTACATGCGTGGCCGTCAGTTGCCATGAGCAACACTATTCCAGCCGACATGACGCTGAAGAGTCTAACTTTCGAGTAGTGCACTACTCGGGAGAGACTACAAAATTCTCATTCCCGCTGACATGATGCGGAGGAGTCTAACTTTCGAGTTGCATACTACTCGGGAAAGACTATAAACACTATTCCAGCCGACATGACGCTGAAGAGTCTAACTTTCGAGTAGTGCACTACTTGGGAGAGACTATAAAATTCTCATTCCAGCCGACATGACGCTGAAGAGTCTAACTTTCGAGTAGTGCACTACTCGGGAGAGACTATAAAATTCTCATTCCCGCTGACATGATGCGGAGGAGTCTAACTTTCAAGTAGCATACTACTCGGGAAAGACTATAAACACTATTCCAGCCGACATGACGCTGAAGAGTCTAACTTTCGAGTAGTGCACTACTTGGGAGAGACTATAAAATTCTCATTCCAGCCGACATGACGCTGAAGAGTCTAACTTTCGAGTAGTGCACTACTCGGGAGAGACTATAAAATTCTCATTCCCGCTGACATGATGCGGAGGAGTCTAACTTTCAAGTAGCATACTACTCGGGAAAGACTATAAACACTATTCCAGCCGACATGACGCTGAAGAGTCTAACTTTCGAGTAGTGCACTACTTGGGAGAGACTATAAAATTCTCATTCCCGCTGACATGATGCGGAGGAGTCTAATTTTCGAGTAATATATTACTTGGGAAAGACTATAAATAATCATCCCGGCTGACATGAAGCTGACGAGTCTAATTTTCGAGTAGTATACTACTTGGGAAAGACTATAAATAATCATCCCGGCTGACATGATGCCGACGAGTCTAATTTTCGAGTAGTATACTACTCGGGAAAGACTATAAACACCCCCTTTCCAGCTGACATGACGCTGAAGAGTCCCATATACGAGTAGCATCCTACTCGGCAAGACTATAAACACACATTCCGACTGACATGAAGTCGAAGAGTCCTACATACGAGTAGTTCCCTACTCGGCAAGACTATAAATCATATTCCGGTTGACATGATACCGAAGAGTCTCACATACCAGTAGTAATCTACTCGGGAAAGACTTCAAGGTTAAAGATCTTTGACTTTATGTTTAATTGTCTTCACAATTAAGCACAAAGTCGGGGGCTACACCTAATAGGTGCGCCTATTCGGCGCACACTATTCCTACATCTACATGGAGCCCTTCATAGCCTCGCTGCCAGCTGACATGAAGCAGGACTCGGGAGAAGCAGCACTCAGACAAAGAGTACTCGGGAGCAGTGCAATCGGGAAGACTTCACCGTGGAGGATGAGCACTCGGCATCAGCTGTGACTCAACTATGAAGATCTCAGGGGCTACTGTGGGTGCCATGGGCCCCGGGTACCTCATGGCAAGCATATGGGCCACTCGGATAGAGGATGGGCGTAGCCTTGTAGTTAGAGATATAGCTAGATTCGGCAGACTTCGCCTTGTATAGAAAGGAATATACAGTCCTAGTCGGGTGCGTTATATCTCTAAGGGGAGATCTCCTAGTCGTAATCCGATGGGGACTCCTACTTTGTAACCCTGTCCCCCAGTATATAAGGGGAGGCAGGGCGCCCCCTGAGGGCAGAAGAGCACTCATAAGCTCACGGCCATACGGTTCATCAGAATCGCCACCATAATTCCTCAAAGGAATACATACAAACTGGACGTAGGGTATTATCTCACATCGAGGGCCTGAACCAGTATAAAAATCTCCTTGTGTTCCTTTGCAATCCATCAAGTTTCCATCCGCCGAGTAGCCCCATATATTTATTGCCGGTGTAAAACATCGACACCGTTTTAGACGATCCACATATGCATGGAAAGATAATTTTATAAGCTAACCAATGGCTTTGGTTTGATGTCCAAATTCCACCGGAGTCAATGGAAATCGTCGAAACAAGTCAGCATCCAGAATCTGCCAGGGAACCGTCTTTTGGCCTGTTGGGCCGTGTATCGTCTTAGAGCCTGTTAGAGGGCGCGTCCAGGGGGTGTGACGACCCTTACACTATATATTCAGTAGCCGCCGCCCACGTTAGGTTTTGGCTTTTGCTTTAGATCAATCTGTCTTAGAACAGTCGCCGGCATCGGTTGTGAAACCCCAACTTCGAGTGCTTAATCATTCATCTGCAATTGTCACTTTAATTGAGTTGCGTACTTTCGGGTTCTTGCTTGTGTTCTTCGTTTCGCAGGCAAGGATTAGCCTTCTTGGTGAGGTCAACCGGATTTGTGACACGGTTGATAACCAGAGGAGTCGTGGTGCTAAGGTTGCAGGAATCGGATCTTCTGATCTGAAGCCGGATCGGTGTGTCGCGTTCCACCAAAACGATAGTTATCTCTACCTGACAGAAGATCGGGAACCCCCGTCCCCCATCAGCGGCCGTCCAGAGAAAAAGAAAAGAAAAAAGGAAGAAAAGGAAAAAGATTTCCCAGGGGAAATCTCAAGAGGATTTTAATTCCGATAAGGCATTTTGATTTATTAAAATTAGTTCCTGTGCTCTAAAAATTCTAGTAAAATTCCTGTTAGTGTATTTTGGCCAGGGGAATACAAGAAAAATATTCCCAGCCATGGTAAATTATTATTTTAATGTTTTCCACCATTAATTCTTCTCTGTTTCCTTATTAAATATTTTCTTTGGGCAACTTAATTAATATATTTTTGTGTGGCTCTTGTGGGCACCCCGGAAGTGCATTATGAGACAGAGTAACTATTATGGCAACACAAACTATCTAGATGGATGGGGTCTCGAATAAAACCCGAATAAATACGGTAACCATCCATCCTCATCGCAGACTTGCAATAATCTTTACCCACTCACAATACAAATCCAAAATACTGAGAAATGTACAAAAGAGATAATCATAAGGATAGCTTGCCAGTCCTCCCCGTCATACGCTCGTCAAACCACTCGATGGTGGCGACCAAACACGATACGTACCCCAGAGGACTCGAACCACAATAGCTATCCCTCAACCATCTCAATTATACACAACTCATACTCATGTTCAGCTAGTCCCCAGGAAAGCGACTAGCCTCACACTTTTATCGCAAGCAATTGATAAGCATCACAAGTACTCTAAATATGGATAAACATGCAGCAGAGTTATATATGTTACATATAGGGTTCTCACACTCTAATTCATCACAGAGTATACAAAATATAGCAGCGGAAAAATAATAACACAAAAGAAAAGACCAGTGGTGCCAATCCCAACCAGGGCAACCAACTGGGGCAGAGCTTAACTCAAACTACTAATTATCCTCGCCACCCTCGGCGGGATAATAGTAGACCACATCAGCTTCGTCGTTGTCCTCACCTGCAAAAGAGCAATGTGAGTACAAATGGTACTCCGCAAGACTTACACGATATTAATAGTACAAAGGAGTCATGCTGGCCTCTACATCAAGGAATATGGCTAGGTTGAACTGGTTTTGCATAAAGCTGATTTTATTGAGCAAGTAATACTTGAAACTATAAGCATTTGCGAAATAGCTCAATCGGAAAATTTAGGACAGCTAGTATATAGTTCTGAAAATAAAAAAAATATAAATGAGCACAAACCATGCTCGAATCATCATCCATGGGCCACCCTTGCCCAAACAATTGTGCTACACAAGCACACCATTTTTCATGACTAAAGCCAAGTCATATTTCACATTCAAAAATCCCTTATATAAACCCATCCATCCATGACTATCCTAAGTCATGGTATAACCACATAACCCAACTTGGATGCTAACACAATTGACTAACACATCAAGCGTCGTCCTGTAACCGTGGACACGGCTATTCGAATAGTTCTTACTCTGATCAAAGGTGTACATCTTTACCCACACGATGTGATAGAAGCCAAACGGCTACACTCTAGTTTGATTCATACCGGCCAAGTACCCACACTCTACACATTGAGTGCGGACTAGAGGTCACAACAAAACCTTTTGCACGCTTAGCCCCAACCACCTAAACCACGTCTGGGCCCCCGATGACTTAGCCCCACACACAGGGTGACTAAGGCGGGATCACCGTCGTGGGAGGCACCTCCGGCCACAGCTAGGCGCGCTCGAGGTCCTCCAACGGAAATCCATCCTCACGATTGACGGACGGGCGTAGATGGCTACAGCCTCCCGTGCTACTGAGTTCAGCCGTCCCATTACCGGCGTGTGGAAGTACGTAGGGTGCTTGAATAGACGTCAACCTGCTCGGTCCTTAACGACCCAGATGGAGCTATGTGCATCGGGGAAACACCATCCCTTCATCGCCCTATCATCCGTCCAAGTCAATCATATTTTTAATTATTAATCAGAAGTGATTCTTTTCAGATTTTAACCCATCTATTCGCTTTAAACTAGTTTTGAACCGATAGCTCCATCTATCGGATTTTGCTAAGTCTAGAATAAGCATGGCTAAGTATTCGGTGAAATAAAAGTATTTCAAAGTCCTTAACCAAGGGTGACAAGGTATAAACATGGCATCAATAATCAAGAAAAGGAAATGCATACAATTGGGTAATATTAACTCTACCCATTTTCTCCATTTTAAACAGACCAACACATGCATATAGATATTGTTTTCGCAAACAAATCAATTTATTAAAAACATAGGTTCAATATGCTTAGACGCTTGCCTTGTTGCAGTGAGGGGTCACACTCAGGCTCTGGATGAACTTCCACGTACTCCGTATCCTCAAAATCTATTGATAAGAAGCAATATGCAAATAAGAAGCAATTAAACATGTCTATGCAACATGATCAATTAATTATGAGATAATTACAGAAGGTAGGGCCTGTCCTAACAAGATTTTAGGAGAAAGGAACAAGTCATTTGCATCTCTGGTTTGTGAGATACAAAAATAACAAGCCATATACACTGAAAATGGCAGATTTGGAATTATTTGTGTATCACCCTAGTGTATTAGGGGTAACTTGTATTTCCCATTAAGGTTCTATTTGTGTGATTATTTTTAGATGAAAGTGTATAACCTACTGGTTCTAACAAAATTGAGTTCACTGAAATTCGATTTAAAATGATTTAGTTATAGATTTTACAAGTTTAACAAAAGGAAAGGTTAGCAAAATACTTAGGACTATTTTGGGAGGTATTTTTATCAAATACAAATTTTCCACAGTAAGGTTACAATTTTCTGAGTTAAACAAAAGTGGTTTCACATTTTTAGCAATTAGGATGAATTTTCTAGAAATTTATAAACTCCTAGGCTATAAATAGGTAGGTAAAAGGTATTTTCATTTTTGGAGAAAAATTCCACACAGAAGGTCTCACTTTTTATTTTACCAAATTAAAGATCACAATTTTACAGAATGTACAAAATTGGTTTCACTCAAAAATGAGTTAAACAGAAAAAGATATGGATTTACAAAGTTTAAACATTTTTCTGTTGGAAATTAAATCCCTTATTTATTTTCCTGATTTTTTTCTTCTTTTCTTATTCCCCATACAGCTCGGGCCCGCAGGCCACGGAGGCAACGCAGAGCAGGGCGCGGGCGCGAGGGCGCGAGAGCAAGGCACGGGCGCGAGAGGGCGCGGGAGCATGGATCGGACCGTCCGTTCCCGGAGTGTATGGTCCGGCCTGGCGAACAGAGAAGGGCGCAGGCAGACAGAGCCGGCGGGCTTCTCGGCGGCGGCGACGGTGATGGCGGCGTCAGCTGTAGTCAGGCCCCAAAGAGAAAAGATAGAGGAGTTCACGGCGGAGCTAAGGGTGGTCTTCTTGACACCTCGGGTGACCGGAATCTCGCTGGCGGCGAGCTCCAGCGGCGGCTACATTCGGGTCGCACATGGATGTGCCAAAGCGACCCCACGCCGAGCCAGGTGATGCATGGAACGGGTGTTAGGGATTCTCAGGAGGCTCACCGTGCTCCGGAAAAAGGTGTGACGAGCTCGCGTGCGGCCCGGCGATGGCGGAGAACTCCCGGCGGTGGCAAAACCTTCGGGTTCACCGTGGCTGACTCGATCTGTGGCGTGTGTGGAGGAAACAAAACATCCAGGAGGTTAAGTAGGTCACGAGGATACTACCAGTGCAAAGAATCGACGAACGGCTCACCGGTTGGGTCACGCCGGTCCTGGTGAAGCTGGAACAGCAACGGCGACGGCGAATGAGGTCCAGCGGCGGCGAACTCCTTCGGTCTCACATCGGCGACCTTCTCCTGGGGTTCTGCAGTCGGGGTGAGGTGTCTAACAGGTTAGAGACTTCCTTGGGATGGCTCCTGTGCAATGAATGGAACTGAGGACTACCAGAGAGAAAGAAATCGACGGCGGCGGCAGTTGGCCGGACTTGGGGAAGATGACCTCGATCTCGAGCTTCACTACATCCTTTCCTGATTCCTTCTGCCGGTGGCCTTCTGGAAGTGAGGCGATGAGGTTGGCGCAAGGGCTCGGTCGATGGTGTACTGTATCGGCCAGAACGACCGTGATGTCCTGGTGGCAGCGCTGCAGAGCAGAGAGCGAAACACGGCGGCCTCGACCGGCGGTCCTAGGGCAGCCAAGAACAAAAATGGAACTATTAAAACGTGGAGATCATGTTCCCGTGGTCAAGAATGGATGGAACTCACCGGATCTCACTCGGGCTCGGTCGAACACTCTCGGCAGAGGAGAGAAAGGGGTTGCCGGAGGTGATCCTTGCGGTCTCCGTCGGTGTTCTTGGTGAGGACGTGAAAAGGAAAGGGAGGAGAGATGGCTGGCGTGTTCTGAGGCGAAATGGCCGAGGTTTCCCATGGTGGAGCTCATCTAGGTCACTCTGTGTGTGATGTGGGAGAGGAGAACGAGAGGAAGACACGTCTGCCATGCAATGCTGAGTCGTCTCCACTGCTATAGTGGTCAAGGTGGGTCCCACATGTCAGGAAACAGTGTTCTACACACTTGTGGCTAGCTTCACTCTATGACTTGTGGGTCCAGGAAGTGAATTCCTAGGGAAGAGAGAGGAGTAAGGGTAGGAATGTTGGTGAAACACACTGCCACATGCTGTGGTGAGGCTGACAAGTGGGCCAGGTCTTGTGGGTCCCACTGGTCAGTGACTTGAGAGAGGAGAAAACTCCAGAAACTAAGTTTTGCTAGCTGTCAAGCAGGCAGTCTTTGCATTACTGTTTCACTAAGTTAATGAGGAGCATAATTCATGGGAAAATTACTGGAGGTAGAGAAAGATGTGTTCAAACTGCTGACCAAATTTCGTGGTTAGAAGTAATCTGGTTTATTTTTGGTGAATTAGCAAAGTAGGCACACAGACCCAGTTTTTCTGCAGTGTGATATATGTCCCTAGGGCTTTGCTTCTATTATTTCATCTGACTTCTTTGGGAATTAAATTAAACCAAAATTTCTGATAGTAGGTTCATGGTGTCACACACTTTGGCAAAAAGGGCTCTGTCTAATTAGTCTTCATGTTCATGTGGTAAATTTTAGAATTAGACCAATTTATTTCAGCTAGCTTCCTAGCTTTGCTGATTTGAGGGATTTGATTGAAGTATTTATTGAAGTGATAAAATTATGTAAAATTTACAGTGGGTTTATTTGGTGAGATAGTGCTTACAGGAATTTTTCCATGGTTTTATGTGCAACCTAACATCTTCAGAAAAATCCTTAGACTGTACCAATGCATATGGCAAAGAGAAGGATCCAGGCTGAAACTTGTTTGGAATTTTTAAGGTATCTAAACTAATGAAATAAATTCTGGAAAAATTATATTGATTCATGATAAATAAACTAGCATTTGAATAAATTATTTCCCACATATACTTCTGCTTGATTTGATGCACATTTTGGAAATGTTTGGTTTTTGCCGATTAGGGTTCATTATGGAGAGTTTTGAAAATATTTGCACATTTTAGTTTTCGCATGAAGTGACAATGTAAGAATTTAATTTGTGCACTCTAGTGGCAGTAGGTCATGGCACTAATTACCTGGAATTAGATTTGGGGCTGTGACAGCTCTATTAAGGGTAAAACTGAGGATGTGACAAAGCTCCACATACCATGGAAGCACCTTAGCAAAGAGGTGGCTGAGGGCACAGCATACCCATGTGAGAGCATGTAGGTGTTACACAAACTTTCACCTACAGATGAGTATGCCAGGGTCGATGTCGAGATTGTGAAGCCCCAACATGAGAATCTAAGGCTAGAGATTTCACCGGAAGACGATGGAACAACTTTGGGGTAGGCTATACATAATCGGATTGCATGGCCGAAGTGATACATCGTTCTGGATGATGATGAGGTTTTGTCTTCTCCACCTCATCTATGGTGCATGTCGCCAGTAGAGGAACCACACCAGAAGAGTCCTACACCGCCACCGCCACCTCCACCTCCACCTCCACCGACAAACAAAAAGAGGGCTCATGGTGCTACTTCTGACAGGTAAACGTGATCGACAAAATCAACATCATCGCAGAAGAATAAAGAACCTCTTCGTGAGCCAACTTCGATGGGTTCTAAGGAGATGAGTGGTAGTATCACATCACTCCTCCGTCCTACAGAGAAGGAGATGAAAGAACCCATGGATCCTCAAATCCAGAAATTTTTTATTGCCATGGTGAAGAGACAAGGCACTCCAAAGCCAATGCCATTAGATTATGAAACAATTGTGGGAAAGAAGCACCTGAGACAAGAATCTATCAAAAATTTCAAGGTAGGTCATGTGTTACAATTCCCGAGGAAAGACCTTGAAGCCCCCTTGGAACCACTCACACATCAATATAAATTTGGATATTGATTGGTCGGTCCAAACCAACTCTCCGGCCTACAGACCCAGATGAGGAGATTACATCACTTGTACATGGAGCAGTCGCTAAAGAGCAACAACCTTCTCGGTGTGTACTATGCTAACGATGATTTCCACCATGGCGAAGGGGTGGTGTGGTGGGGTTCAGAAACCTATTCCAGTTTTACCAATAGGACACCCTCGACATTAGCATAATGCAGCTTTAGGTCTTGTAAGTACTATTATAGTCACATAGAGAACGAAGTAATATGCCCAATTGGTTTTATCGACCCTGCATTTGTAAAAGAAATGTATGTGGTCAACAACTCTGTGAATGTTGTGGACTACTTAGCGAGGACGTTGGCATTGCAAAAGTCCGCCGACACATTTCTCTTGCCATATTGTGCCAAGTACGTGTCCCTCTATCCATTTGGCGCATTTACTATTTATTCTATAAGTGAACTTCAGACTAAATACCCATCTAATTAAGTACATATGTGCACAGTTTTCATTGGATACTCCATGTCATCCATATGCGTAGTGACCACATCACTATCATGGATTCCCGTCGGAAAGCACAATCAAAATTTCAGGAGGTCATTGACACCACTACAAAATTAGCCAAGCCGCCTGCGACCAACGGTCAGAGAAAATCGTCAATTTTTGTAGGCGGGGCTCCATCTACCTGTGAAATCAATTTTCACAAGCAGGCACCCAAAGAGACCCACTGCAAAAATTGATTTTCACAGGCGGTACCCTTAACTCACGCTTGCAAAAAGGATTTTTGCCAAAAAAGTGTAGCGCCCCCTTCCCGGTACCCCCGTATGGTGATACCAGAGAGGAAGCACCCCGCAGGAGATTAGCGTGAACCAACTCCCACGGAACCGTGATGCTGGTACCAGTCCCAGGAAACCTTGCTGGTACCCGTGGTCACAGAGATGTACCACAGCCAATAGCTAAATAAATAACTATATGTATTATACCTTTATAAGTTGCGACTTCGGGCAAACCCTGAGCAGCAACCTGCAAACAGCACCACAACAGCAGAATGACAGCGCAGCGAGAACCAATCCACAAGCAACGGCTTGGGATGGGAAAGAAACCCTAATCTTCACTTCAATCTTCACTCTTCCTGAATGAGGGGAGAAAAGAAGTGGATTGAGTACTTACGTACTCAGCAAGCCACGGAATATGTGAGTTATGTAGGCTATCAAAGGTAGGTTGGGGTTTATTTTGCAAACCATTTCATTTTGAAAATATTTTCGAAAACCTAAGTGTGAGTTGTCTCAATGTAACCGGAAGGAGGCTCTTGCCTCGATCCTGTCCGCGAATTGCTTTTCAACAACTCAAGCGAACGAAGCCAATTTTAATTGATTTCAAATATTCTTATACCGCCTGTCGGATCACGACAGCGGTTCAGTGGATCTGCCCTCAAGCAGCTTCCACTGTATACTTATCTATTTCTTTATTTTCAATTTTGTCCACTTAGGACGTAACCTCATCTTTCACTTTAGTCCTATCCAGGACATCATTTTGTCTCATCTCATCTCAGCGGCTCCTCGAGCCATTCACAACTCATCTCGATGGCTCCCCAAGCCATCCATATTCTTAACTCATTCACAAACTGCTCCCACTCAGGAAGCCCTATCTATGATGCCATACGACATCCCGGGTCATACAACCCCGTTTCAGACCACACAGGTCATCCATCATCCACTAAGGCCAATTCTGGTAACGGTTCCCATACCACAAATCTCTTTCGCAAACACTTACAAATAAATCTACATTAGAGGAATCACCTCACATTGCCCGTAACCGTGGGCACGGCTGTTCGAACAGTTTGGGTACCTTTGCAAAGGTTGCACGCTTTACCCACACGACGCGAGCTTACTCCCACACTGCTTAGGTGGGGAGGTTCACGACAAAGCCTTTCCAAAGCCTTCCCAGGATAGCACGCTGTCCTATAAATGGGTGCTCAGACTCAACCAAATACCAGGAACTCATTTCCTATACTCAGGGACGGGGGTATATCGCCTTCTCGGCACCCAGCCAGTCCCACATTTATTAGCAACCAAAAACCATCCTGAGAACACTAATTACTTAGCCAGGGTGTCCCATACCACCCGTGTGGTCGCACTGTGAGATGCTCGGATGGAATTCCCCAAGGAATCGATCCTTATATGCGAATACGAAGTGCCACCAGACAGGTGATCATTTTGCACCGTGGATTTTTGCAAATAAATTTTGTTTCACAATCTCGCCGACATCGCATGTTGGGTTTTTAAATCTTTGGAAACCCTTGTTTTCCCAAATCGACAAACAATTGTGATGTGAGTGGAACCATCGGAATCCATGCTCAGAGAGCATGGTCACTGAGGTACCACGAGGTGGAGCGATAAGGAATAGGATACCAAAGTCCTACAGGGTTCATGTAACTACCGGGCAGGTCCATCGGTTCGACACGCAAACTAAGGCCGATCAATTTAACGTGCACACTAGCAATACAATTTTGTAAACAAAACATTTTAAATTTAGGAGCAATATGGTGAAGGAGTGACTTGCCTTAGTCTTCGTCTTCAAACTTCGCGAGAATCCAATGTCCGACGAATTTCCGACGCGGCGACTATGCGTGAAACGAGAGAAACATGCACAAAACCCTAGAAATAATATACTATTATTAATAACTAATAGTGCCATGAGGTAGATCTCATTTTCAGAAAAATTTAGAGACTTGAACAGACTAAATCGGAGTTACAGTTTGGAAGATATGATTTTTGGAAGTTTTTGGGATTTTTATGGAAAGGAAAAAGGATTATTTGAATTTGGAAAATTGAAATATTGGATGAATAGTGGCTGACAGGTGGGGATCGTTGGTCAGAGAGAGAAAGAGAGAGAAGCTGAAGTGTGGCCCACCTGTCATTGAGAAGGGAAAATGGAGCCCACATGCAAGAGAGAGGGATTTGAATAAAGGGGCCCACATGCAGTGAGAGGAGGAGAGAGCTTCTGTGCTTTACTATTCATGGGCCCACATGGAAGACACACAGAGGGAGATGACAAAAGGGACCACATGTAGGAGAGGATCACTATGCTTGGGATTAAAATAAATGGGGCCCACTTGTCATTGAGTCATTATTCAAAAATAAGTTTGTTTAGGATTTTTAATGGGCCGGGCCCACATGTCATTGGGTAGGAAGGGGTATAGCCACTGTGTATTTATTAGACGGGTCCACATGTCATGTATGTTCCCGAGGGGGCCCACAGGTCAGCGTCTGAGAAAAACAGTGCGGCGAGGCCCATCGGTCAGTGCCGAAAGAGAGAGATAGGGTGCCGGTGCCGGACGGGGAACAGGAGGCGGCTGGTCAGCGGGATCAACGGTGCACGGCGGCTGGGGGCTCACCGGCAATGGGCAGCGAGGGGGAGGAAACAGACTACGGGAATGGGACGAGGGGGCGATGGTGAAGATGGTGAACGGCTCGGATTTGCCGGATGGGCGGTCGACGGCGGTGGGCGGCGGCATCTAGGAACGACGGAGAGAGAGAAGGATAGGGGCGGCGGCGGCGGAATGCCGGTGAGTGCTCGGGCTGAGGGGTTTGGATGCGGTGTCCCTTAGGAAGGAGATAGGAGGGAGGAAAATCAAGCTTTTACCGTGCGCACAGGAGAGCTCCAAGGCGGCAATGGTGGGCGGCGGCGGTCAAAATTGGGCGTTTCGGCCTCCGGGGCTCCCGGTTAAATTGGGGGCTCGATTGAGTTCGCGAGGAGATGAGGAGTTCAGTGGTGGTGGCGGTTTGGGCGATTAGGCTCGGGAGTGGCCGGATTTGGGTGGAGCTGAAGGTTTAATGGCGGTGGAGAGAGAGAAAGAGAGAGCTCGGGGGAGGGGGGCGACGGCGAGGTCCTCCGACCTATTTATAGACGGAGAAATGGCGCAAAAGGACAAGGGACAAGGGCGTGCCATGGCGAGATATTTTGTGCGGCGCGCGACAAGCTATGGCCGACGTCATTGAGCGTCCTCGGGTGGCCGCGAGAGATGAAGGAGGGAGACAGAGATGATGGTGATAAGATGGGACGGGGATGCGCGGCTGACCTCAGAGTGGAGGGAGGCAAGGAGGTATGGGCGTGGCGGCCTTGTGTCGGGAAGAGAAGAGAAGAATTGAGAGAGGGAGAGGGAGAAAGCAGAGAGAGACTGAGGGGAAGACGACAACGAGAGGAAGATGACGATGACCGACTGCGGGGGCTACGCGTCGGTGTCCGCTTGGCGGACCAGCGGGGCCTGGGTCGAGGTGCGTCGCGTGCATGAGCGGCTGTGTGCGAGGAGGCAAGAGAGTTCGAGAGATGAGAGAGAAGAGCGCTCGGGCGACGAGAGGTAGACGACGGAGCCGATAGTTGGGGCCCGCGGGCAGAAAAAGATTGGAGGCCGTCCGCGGCTAGAGGTGCTGTCAGGCGGGCCTGGGTGCATGTAGGTGTCGGGCAACCACGCGCGTGGGGCGAGGGGCTGACCAGTGGGACCGGGTCGAGCTGCTTGCGCGGCGTGCGCACGTGGCTGGCTGGTGGGCCCGGGAGGTCAACGAGGCAAGCCGTGCGACGGGCGCGCGCGTGGTGCTCGCGAACAGGCGGCGAGCGGCGCGGCTAGCGGCCTGCTGCGTGGGCTGAGTGAGTGGCTTTGGGCCGCGCATGCGCGGGCAGGCTGCAAGCTGGCTTGGCTGCTGTTAACACAAAAATTTGGTATGGTTCATTATCATGTTTGGTTAAGGAAAGAGGCTATGTCAGCCGATGGAAGCTAATCCAGAAGAGCCCGAATTTGGAAAGGAATCGTGAAGACCACAACATGGTGGTTTAGTATTTTATCTATAAATTAGGTAGCTTTAATATTTTTTAGGAAATCTGATCTCGTTCACGATCAGGGCTTATTGTTTTTCCTTTTATAGTTAGGAAATTCCTGTTTCGTATCCGATCAGGACTGTATCAACTCGGGGTATAAATACGTATGCCCGGGGACCATGTAAACTATCTCACAGATCAATACAACTTCGGTGCATCGTCACCCTTTTCGACGGGTTCTTGCTTCTCGAGCCAGGCTGCATCGGTTAGGTCTGACCTCCTGCGAGAGGGTAAATCTCGTTACCCCGACTACCTTATCAGCTAGGACTTCCTCGGTTGGGTCCGATATTCTAGTCGATCTACGGTAGAAAGCTTACCACGATGTATCTATTCTACCTACGACTACATCAGTTAAGTTTGATCTCTTAGTCCGAGTAGATATCACATCACACGTGCGTAGATTTATCAACTTACTGGGTGTAATTTATCATCAGTTTGTGCTGCATCGGTTGGGTTCGACCTACTAAACTGCTATCGATAAATTGTTCTTGCTAGGTTGATAGATTTTACGCAAGGGTTTTATCGGAGTGTATAGCCGATAAGTTATCTGTTACTAGATAAAGCCGACTGCATTATCTTTATTATTTTTGATTATCTACACTATCATCGGCTTTCCAGCCGATGCACATGTTCTATAGGTTGTCGGCTGGCTTATTATTTGCTTATATCATCATCGGCTTCTAGCCGATATACAAGTACTATCGGCAATCGGCTGGAGGAAGTCTGTATCGGCTGGTTGGCCGATTGGATCACTGATCTAATATTTTCTATCTCCTTGTCAATTGCGGGGTCAAATTGACTAGCACGCCTACGAACCTCGACTATTTAGGACCTGCACTGGAGCTAAGCAGATCTCTTAGGCCTTCGCGTGTCTCCAGACACTGAACCAGATCATCGGCTCATTCCCGACGCTGCCGGCGATTTTCGGCGTTAACACGTTTTTGGCACGCCTAGTGGGACACAGAACTTCGACATGGCTGGAAAGTAGGTCAGCACAGACAATATAATCCCAGTCACAATGGAAGAATTGACCGAAGAACAAAGACAACAAGTGGAGCAGAACATTGCTGAATTTCAGAAGCATTGTCTAGAATCCTTCGGTATGACAGATCAAGGGCCGATTCAGATGTCACAATTACCAAAACTTGTTCTGGTTGGTGAATCGAGCCATACGTCGCCTGCAAGTTCACAGAAGCTACTTCAAGAGATGGTTAATGAAGTAGTTCACCATGTGTTAATCAATCAATCTGGGATATTAGTGAACACATTACAGAGCTTGATCAAGAAGGCGGTGGAGCCGATTCAACTTGCTAGGGGGCAACAAGATGGAATTCCTCAAGGATATCATCAAACTGCATACTATGGGGGGCATCGACAGAGTCATCCAGGAGCTATCCCTGAGTATAATTATCAAAGAGAATATCAGAGGCAGAATCGGCTACCAACTCCACCTTTGTATTATCACGTCGAAGATCCAAGGGAAGCAGATTGGACAGCAAGAGTCACAGAGGTGGTGAGAGAACAGTTCGGTTTAAAACCGAAGAAGGAAACATTTATGTATCGTCCTCCATATCCAGATTGGTTTGATAGAGTTTTGTTGCCGCGCCGATACAGAGTACTAGACTTCTCCAAATTCTCAGGGCAAGATGATGTATCTACAGTGGAGCATGTCAGCCGATTCTTGGCTTAGTGTGGAGAGGCATCGGCTGAAGAAGCTTTGAGAGTTAGATTTTTCCCATTGTCGCTATCCAGATTGGCCTTTACATGGTTTTCTTCATTGCCACCTAACTCAATTCGAGGTTGGGCCGATCTGGAAAAGCAATTCCATAAATATTTCTTTACTGGGATTCAGGAGATGAGTTTAACAGATTTAACATCGGTAATACAGAAGCCGGATGAATCAGTCGCAGAATATATCCAGCGGTTTCGTGATGTTAGAAGCCGATGTTATAGTTTAAATCTAGATGATGCACAGCTGGCCGAGTTAGCATTCCAAGGTTTGTTGGCTCCGATCAAGGAAAGGTTTTCATCACAAGACTTTGAGAGCCTAGCACACCTAGTACAGAAGGTATCAGCTCATGAAAGCCGATTTGAAGAGGCCATGGAGGAATTGCTGAAGCCTAAACAGAAGAATTTCGATGTTTGATAACAAACTCCGAAATTGGGGGGCATGTGTTAACACCAAAATTTGGTATGGTTCGTTATCATGTTCGGTTAAGGAAAGAGGCTATATCAGCCGATGGAAGCTAATCCAGAAGAGCCCGAATTTGGAAAGGAATCGTGAAGACCACAGCATGGCAGTTTAGTATTTTATCTATAAATTAGGTAGCTTTAATAATTTTTAGGAAATCTGATCTCGTGCATGATCAGGGCTTATTGTTTTTCCTTTTATAGTTAGGAAATTCCTGTTTCGTATCCGATCAGGACTGTATCAACTCGGGGTATAAATACGTATGCCCGGGGACCATGTAAACTATCTCACAGATCAATACAACTTCGGCGCATCACCACCCTTTTCGACGGGTTCTTGCTTCTCGAGCCGGGCTGCATCGGTTAGGTCTGACCTCCTGCGAGAGGGTAAGTCTCGTTACCCCGACTACCTTATCGGCTAGGACTTCCTCGGTTGGGTCCGATATTCTAGTCGATTTACTTTAGTCGGCTTACCACGATGTATCTATTCTGCCTACGGCTGCATCAGTTAAGTTTGATCTCTTAGTCCGAGTAGGTATATCACATCACACGTGCGTAGATTTATCAACTTACTGGGTGTAATTTATCATCAGTTTGTGCTGCATCGGTTGGGTCCGACCTACTAAACTGCTATCGATAAATTGTTCCTGCTAGGTTGATAGATTTTACGCAAGGGTTTTATCGGAGTGTATAGCCGATAAGTTATCTGTTACTAGATAGAGCTGACTGTATTATCTTTATTATTTTTGATTATCTACACTATCATCGGCTTTCCAGCCGATGCACATGTTCTATAGGCTGTCGGCTGGCTTATTATTTGCTTATATCATCATCGGCTTCTAGCCAATATACAAGTACTATCGGCAATCGGCTGGAGGAAGTCTGTATCGGCTGGTTGGCTGATTGGATCACTGATCTAATATTTTCTATCTCCTTGTCAATTGCGGGGTCAAATTGACTGGCACGCCTACGAACCTCAACTATTTAGGACCTGCACTGGAGCTAAGCAGATCTCCCAGGCCTTCGCGTGTCTCCAGACGCTGAACCAGATCATCGGCTCGTTCCCGACGCTGCCGGCGATTTTCGGCGTCAACAGCTGCGGAAGAGGGACTGAGGCCGAGCTAGTTCATTCTTGGGCCAAGGATGGAAAGGACGGCCCAACAGAAACAGGGTTCTTTAATATTTTCCAGAGGATATTTGGAGGATTTAAAAAGGAATTTTAAATCCAAAATTTTATATTTTGGATCACAAAATTCTGGAGATTTTGTATGGGATATTTTCTGGCTAGGAATTGAATATATGTGTATATATTGATATTTTTGGGAGGTTTTGATTTTGCAGTTTATTTGGAAAAAGGTAAAAAGAGAGGGACTACGGAGGGGATTTTTAGGAGATTAATTGGGAATTTGATGTTCGATTTCTCGGGAGTTAAATCAAAGGAATTTGAAGAGGGACCCTGATATATATGCATATATATATATTTAAAGGGAGGTCTAGAGAGAGTTTTTGAAACGGTAAATTGATTTGGAATTTTGGTGCTTGGCTCATAATATTTGTAGGAATTTAAATAAGGGGATTTCAAGGACTTCATATATACATGCACATTTATATAATATATATGTACATATGTGTATATGAGAGAGAGAGATTTAGGGAAGGTTTTTGGAAGGTTATTTGGTGGATTTTGATTAGGGATTTTGATGTTTTGATTTTGTAGTATTTTCTCAGGAATTCATCAAGGGAATTTTGAAGAAGGCTCTGATAGATTTATATATATGTACATATATACATATACATATACATATACATAACTGAAGGAAGGTCTAGAGGGAATTTTTGAAGGGTTAAATTGGAGATTTATTTTCGGATTTGAGATCTAGACTCTGGGATTTTTGGGAATCTTTGAGAGAGGAATTATAGGAAGAATGATCTCGAGGGGAGATTAGGGTTTGAATTTAATTCTTGGGATTTGAGGCAAATTTTGGGAAGAGAGTTCTCGATGGAATTCGAGGTTTCCAAGAGGAACAAAATCAGGGGATTTAAACGGAGGGCTTCGAATTGCAAAAGTCGAACCCGAGTGTTGAGAATTTTTGGGAGGTATTTGATTTGAATTTTTCTGAGCAATTTTAGAGAGACAGTTGAATTGCAAAATTCGAGTCTCGGATTTTAGGAGAGAGTTTGGGACTGAGGATTTAGGTTTCAAGGGAGGCTTGGACTGAGATCTACGGCACTTAGTCCTTGAGCACACAAAAAAAATCTAAAATTTTTGAAATTAGGGTTTTTACTAAAATAGTTTTTTTTAACGGCCCGGAACCGGGGCGTTACAAAAAGAAAATTGATTTTTGCCCCTCACCCACAGCCGTGGACGAGAGCTCATGCCTAGATCCGGTGGAGCCCGAAGGCCCACCGCAGCCAGTGCCCGAGCTCTACCGCCACCCTAGCCTAAGACCGCCCGTGCCCCACCGCAGCCCCACGCCCCCCCCGCGCCCGAGTTCCACCCACATGCCCCGCCGCTAGCACCCAACGTGTGCCCCCCGCCATCAGATCCGCCACCCATGCCCTGCTGCAGCCCGTGCGCCCCTTGTAGCTGAAAGCTCGCCTGCACGCCCCCCGCTGCTGGATCTGCTGCCCGTGCCCTGCTGTTGCCGCCGTTGAGGGAGAGGAGAGAGGAGAGCGATGTGGGGGAGAGGGAGATCCATGGACTTAGCGACCTGTCGGTGGATGCAGTATATAATTGAGACTGCCTCCGTTGCATAGTTTTTCTAGGCGGTGCTCTTTAGAGGCCGCCTCCAAAAATTGATTTTCACAGGCGGGCTCTACGCCTGTGAAAATCAATTTTCGGAGGTGGGTTTTGACCACACAAGATCCTCGTTATTATTGCAGGTGGACTTTTTTATAGTCCGCATGTAAAAATAAACCCCTCCTGCATGCAAAAATAGTTTTTGTAGTAGTGTGATACCCTGAATATGGCGTTAGGACACTACAACAGGTTAAGTAAAAAGATAGAATTTAGTGTCAGGGTTGGATTTCCTTGGCTCATACAACCACCAAGGAACTACCATTGTGGATTTTATATGATGCGCTACATGATGTACTTTTCTAATGATATGTTATTTATGGATGAAGAAGAGGTATATATCTCCTATAGCCACACACATATTGTATAACTGTATTAATAGCTACAAATTTTTCCTGATATGCTAAGTGTTTCGCATGCAGAAAGATCATATAGATACAAGTGCTTTAACGGATCTTCAGATTTGGATCCTTCAAGACAAACTCGCTGGCTTCATCGTTAGAGAAGTCATCAATCCAAAAGGTGCACATAGTTTTTCCAGGGACCGTTGTTCAGCGAGTGAACAAGGAGCGCCACCACCATCTGAAGATATCGATTTATCGAGTTGTTCAATGATGAAGTAATTTCGGCTTGTTGTAATTATAACATCAAAGATGATATGTAATGTGACAAATTCTTTTACCTGTTGTTTGAATAATGACTACATACAATGTTAAATTAATTAGTGACTTAACAATAATGCTATATATAATTAACTTAATGACGTGTACTAACTTCGATACACACAAAACGATCGATTAGTACGTTCATTTCTTTCGTTCTAGGCAAAACTAAAATTTGAATATTAATTACATATTTTTATCAAGACCATGCCATCAGTGCCAGTTTGCTCTAAGAACTGGCACTGATGGCATAAGGTCATCAGTGCCGGGTAGTACTAATACCCGGCACTGATAACCTCCCGTGGGCTGCCTCATGTGCCCTTGCAATGCAATATCAGTGCCGGGTAAATACCTAGCACTAATGAGCCACCCTCATCAGTACCGAGATTGTAGTGAAGGGCCTACACCTGGCACTAATTCCCATTATGGCCCGGAACTAATGGGCTTTCCTGTGGTAGTGCGTGGGCGTCCTAATGCTCACTAGGATGCTTCCCTGTGGCACTGATGTAGCGGCAAGGTCTAGACATCTCGGTGGCGGCAGAAACTTCCTGGCTCATGGCAGCGGCTTGCTCCGGTTGATATGCTGCCAAGGGAAGATATCCATCATTTTAGAAGTCTACTGGGGATGGTCCCTATGCAAGGAATCAAACTATAACCGACCAAGGGTGAAGGAATCAACGGCGAGGTCTTCGGCTGGAGTTGGGGAAGACGACGGTTGATCTCCTCCATCGGGGCTCGATTCTTAGGGCTTCCTTTGGTGTTTGGCTGCGTAGGTCGAGGGGAAGCTAGTGGCGTGAGGGCTTGGCTGGCACTTCTCTAAGGTGGCAAAAATGGCTATGCGAATCAAACGGTGATTGCCGGGGCCGAGAGCACGTGCGATGGCGATGATGTGACTCCTTCGATCTGCGCAACCTGGGATGCCAAGTAGGGAAATGGATTAGGCACAGAGAGAGTATTACATTCCCGGGCTCGAGCTATGGCGAAGCTCACCCGAGCGGAGTTGACGATGGTCGAACACTTGCTAGCATCGGAGAAGGTGAAGCCGTTGCCAGCTATTCTGAGGTGGAATCCCATCATTTCACTGTGGAACGTGATTTGGCCGAGGAGGAGGTGCTAATGCGAAGTGTTATCTCAAATGGTGGAGTTTGACATGGAGGTCGATGGCCAAGGTGGTATATAATCTGTGGCACTGACACGTGTAGGGTAGGTGCCGTGCATTCCTGAGTGGAGGGCGAGCTGAGGCGGTGTCCTCAGCTGACAGGTGGGTCCAAGGGTCTTGTGGGTTCCACATGGCAGTGTAGGAGAGAGAGGAATTCTCTTTCGACTAAGTATAGGAAGCTATGCTAGCTAGCTGTCTTGCATCAACGTTTTCACCGGTTTACAGGTGTTTTATAGGGTTGGCAAAATTTATGTGAATAGCTGGATATATGGTTTACTTACCTGCAGAGTCTCAAAGCTAAAAGCCTTATGTTTTTAAGGTGGCCAAAAGATGAAATGGGCATTGTGACACAGTTTTCTGTAGTCATTTTATTCCCTAGAGTTTTGTACCTATCATTTTATGTGGTTTCTTTGCGAATTAAGTTAGATCAAATTTTCTACTGGTACACATTATGGCCAAAGGGCACTTTAAATAATAACTTTTATTTTTATTTGGTGAAAATAACGAGTAAGCAATTTATTTTAGCTATTTTTCTTGTTTTGTTGATTGGAAAGATTTTATTGAAGTACTTATTAAAGTGATAAAATCATGTAAAATTTACAGTAGACTAAATGTGTTGTATAGTTCTGATAAGAATTTTTTTCATGATTTTATACTAAACCAATTATTTTTAGAAATTCTCTAGCCTACTCAATGCATATGCACCCTATTATGGAAATGTACTTTAAGAGCCAAAAAAATAAAATAAAGCAATGTGCATGAACTGATGATGATTTTATTTATCTACACATTTTCATGTCATAACTTTTATTTATACCCTTTTAGGTGTGTTACACTTCCCAGTTATCATAAATTAATTCTTTAAATTTCTTTGCACAAAACCCTAAAGAATTTTAACTCGATCAATAATTCTTATGCATAATTGGATGAATTACTTCCATTTTTATTTGACACAAGGAAGGGATTTGCACTATGGATTTTTGAGCCGTATTTTGTATTTTTTTATTTTTCATACTTTGACCGAGGGTGAGTTTTTAGCCTGAAAACATAAATATAAAAAGTTTTAACGTGCCCTTCTAGATCGACTCTAGTCAATCTACCTCTTCTTCCGATTCCATATAGAAAAACTATAAGACTTTACCTTTGAGGGCTTTTTACTAATTTGTTATAGTTGAATTTCTGAAATTTGAAATTCTGGTATGTTACACTTGGGCAATTACTTTAGGGAAGGTTATTGAAATTTGGCATGTGGAGACATGAGTGCCACACTGCTATGTCATTGATGGAAACGATTTGTGAAATAAAACTAAATCAAATGTTTTGGAGTGGGGCGGCTAGTTGAATTGCGAGGTCTCCTGGAAAGGTTATTGCCACCCTAGTCAATTAAGGACCGAGTGTCTGTAAAATACACAAATTTTGACTTTTGAAATTTGAATTGAAATAAAATAATAAAAAACCCTCGAAGATAAGATCCTGTAGTTTCTATACAAGGGAGTAAAATGAGAGGTGGATTGACTAGAGTAAATCTAAAGAGGGCAACTGTCGATATTTTGTATCGGCAATAATTATATGGGGCTATTCATCGGACCAAAACTTGATGGATTCAAAAGGACATATGAGATTTATACTGGTTTAGGCCCTCGGTGTGAGGTAATATCCTACTTCTAGTTGTGGTATATTGCTTTCATGGTATTCTTTGGTGAGATTGTCATATACCCTGGGGGCTCCCTACCCCTCCTTATATACTGGAGGGATGAGGATTACAGGGTAGGAAACCCAGTCGGATACGACCAAGGGCTTTCCTTATTAGTACATACAGTATCCAGCTAGGACTATATCCCTTTCCTTGTCATGCAAGGTAATATGAAGCCGAGTCCTACTCTCTCCAATTGTAGGCATCGGTCTACCCTCTGTTCAAGCGGCCGTAATTGCCCTCCTTGAGGTACCTGGGGCTCATAGCCTCCACAGTAGCCCCTGAGACCTTTATAGTTGAGTCACAGCTAATGCTGAGTGTTCATCATCCACGGTGAAGAGATTCCCGAGTGCTTTGCTCCTGAGTACTCATTGTCCGAGTGTTTCTTCTCCTGAGTCCTGCTTCATGTCAACTAGCAACAAGGCTATGAAGGGCTTCATAGATTAATAGTGTGCACCCGAAAGGCGCACCTATTAGGTGTAGCCCCCGACTTTGTGCTTAATTGGGAAACAATTAAACATAAAGTCAAAGATCTTTAACTTTTAAGTCTTTCCCGAGTGATATGTTTCTCAGAAATTGGACTCTTTAGCTATATATTAGCTGAAAATTTTGCTCAAGGCAATTTGGCTAAGCATGTAAGCCGAGTATCACTATCGAGTAAATCCAATGTGTGATGAGGTGTACTTGAAAGATATCTGCATCCCTAATTTTAATGGAGACCATCTATTGATCCTTATGAGGATATATCCTTAATACCTTAAAATAATCAACATGCCCGAATGTATACACTTGGCTATAGCTTAGCATGAAGCATATTTGATTATTTAATCGGTTCCTGTAAAATAGCACGTGCATCGCGATTTTAACGCGACTAGCGGGTGACCCAATAGGGCATGCTATTTAAGAACTCATATCTTCGGCCTACTACCGAATAAGCCAACCCAAACCGACCTACCCAGTGCAGCCCTGTAAAATCCGAAGATTTTGATCATTGCTCAACCTGCCCATTGCTTTGGGGATGTGCCACCAAAGCGTAGTAGATTTTGATGCCGAAATCGTCACAGAAATCTTTGAATATGCCGCCCATGAACTGAGTGCATTACCTATAATGATGCGATTGAGGACTCCAAATCTATAGATTATACTTAGTATGCGTTGCACCTATGATAGTCTGCAACTCCTGTGCCGGTAGGTGAGTTTGTTGAATGAAAAATCGACATCCCTTGTATGACAGGACGAGTGTTTCAGCGTCGGTAACCACAATCAGCCAGAGGAATCCTTGTCTACAAGCCTTTCTGACTTATGTTCTGGATGCAGCATGGTTGCCATAGTTGCCCGAGTGGATAGATTGTAGGATCTGCTTGCCCTCCTCAGGTGTGACACAGTGCATGAGAACTCCGGATGCACTTTGATGATATAGGTCTTCTCTGACTACGATAAAGGTTTTGCTCCATCGCTTGATTTACTTGGCTTCGTTGTAATATTTAGGAAGTTCGTCTTCCAGTAGAAATCGAATGATTGGGATCTTCCAGTCTTGAAAAATAATGAGCACATCTGTAGGTTCCAGATTTGGTGCTACCCTTGACTGAAAGCTCCAATAGTGGCTTGTTTCCCTGTTTTAGCCAAATAGGTACCCGAACGCTACGCTAGCACAGGATTCGGCTGGCGACCCTCTTGGGGCATACCCAACCTGGCAAAATTGTAGCCGAATAAGGTACCCGAAACCTTACATTAGCATAGGATTCGGCTAGCGACTCTCATGGGGCATACCCTACCCAGCAGTGCGATACCGGAGCCCCGACTGGTGATGGAGGTCGGTTATTAGGCCCCATGGGGCGTACCAAGGAAAGGTGACATCTGTGTCCCGACTGGCGCAAGTACTCGGTCAGTAGCCTCATGGAGCATTCCGAGTGATTCTTGAAGCGTCGCACTCCAAGTATATCATGGCAGACTGGTCTAGCCCCCGAGCGTAGGAGATAGGCTCATAGCGATGAGTTCCTGTTACGCGTATCCAGAACTGGGCCCTGTATTATAAACATATCGGATGAGTAGCATCTGATGTATAAAACAATCACCCAAAGAAAATCTAAATATTTTACAATGTGTGTAAATATGTGTTCCTCCTCTTATTGATATTAATTTCCCCGAGTAGTTGACCCCTTACATTTAAACACTCCGCCCGACTAGTCATAGCCCCCGAGCGTCGGGAGTCGGCTTATGGCTCTTTCCCAGACACGTGCTTTGGGTGATTTGAGTTCGTCTTTCATGGAGCAAAGCTTCACGGATCAGAATTTATGCTACTCGAGTACTTTTGCAATCATTAAGAGCAAAAACAGAAAATGCGCAGTATGTACACCTATTAGCTGTAAGCGGCTGTGGCATTGGATAGGCTGAGTGAGGAATTGACGATCTCATCCCCCTAGATCTGATCCCGACTGGCGCTAAGCCATATCCGAGTCAAACCATAGGGAAGTGAGTTGCCTGCTGGCCCATTTAGATAAGAATATCATGTAAAGGAGAAAATATTTATCAGAAAGTGACTCAGCTGTTCAGTATTGCACAAGTTGGGAGCGGGGATGCCATCCTTGCATTTGATCTATTGAGCCCCTGAGCATGTCACTTGTCATTCTGATAATCTTTGGTTCTAGGAGGTCGTGGACGGTTGCAATCGACTGCCGCAATGAGGTCCTCAGATTTCCGCTTGCGGTTCCCAGACTTGGATAGGGCTGTGTCGTCCATCTCCCATCGTTCCTTCTGTCGGGGCTTGTCATCAAGTGCCTCTGCCACTGCGTCAGCTGAATCAGCATATTTATTGGCCATCTCGAAGAGAGTTTTGATGGAGTTGGGTGGCTTCCGAGTGAACTTGGTGATGAATGGCGCATCTCTAACTCCTTTGTGGATGGCGGCGATGACGACCTCATCCTTGATTTTAGGTATTGAGTTTCTTTTCTCAAAAAAATGCTTGATGAAATCGCGGAGGGACTCGTTCTTCCTTTGGTGGCATTGATATAGATCGTACTCGGAAGATGGCCTCTCATACGTTCCCTAGAAGTTCGCGACAAAATTTTCACGAAGCTCCCCCCAAGAGCCAATTGACCGCCTGGGAAGCCCTGTTAGCCATGTCCTTGCCGAGTTAGCCAAGGTGACTGGCAGGTAGTTAGCCATGACCTTGTGATCGCCTCCGGCCGCACGGATTACCAAGGTGTAAGTTGTGAGCCAGGACTCCGAGTTGGTTTTCCCATCGTACTTCTCTATTCCAGTTGGCTTGAAGCCAGATAGCTAGTTGACTTGTTGTAGTTCGTGGGTGAACGTCGGTACTCCTTCATCTGGGTGAGGGCTCCGAGTCCTACTATGGCGATGAAATCGCTTGTGCTGGAGGCTGAAGCGCTCACGCTCATCTTCTAGTCGGCAGCACTCATCTTCCTCATGTTTTTGGCGTCGAGCGTTAATATCATGGCGGAGATTCACCATAGTCGTCCTTGGGCATCCTGGTTATCGCGTGGTCGTCATGATGATGCCGCCGTCGATCGTTACTCGGATTGCTGAGTGACGTATGTCGTGACTTTGAGTAATGCTGACCAGAGCCAGCTGCTCGGCGCCGTGCTGAAGTAGATGAAACCACCGTGTATGAAGCCATCTTGTTTGGCGGTATGAAAGTGTCTCCAGATTGTTGTCACTGCTGACAAGCCACAGCGGTGATCATTGCTTTGATCCTCGTGATTGTCGGGGTGGCCTGGTGGTTGGGCCCGAACTGTAAGGTGTCTAACAGCATGGCAGTGGCCACGATATTCTGTTGTGGGGTCATGAAGACATCGTGGTCGCCTACTCGGATTTGGAGGATCTCTTGTTGAGCAGTCCGCCCAACCTTGCGCAAGTTGTCATGCGAGCATCGCACTCGGCTTGTAGGCGTTGTGTGTCCTCCTCCTGTTGCTCATGCAATCGGCGAGCCTCCTGGTCGCGTAGTCAGCGTGCATCTTGTGTTGGAGTTTATCCCTTTGACGCCATGAAGACCTCGCATGGTGGAGAAAAGCTTCCCGAGCTGCTGTCTGACTAGGAGTCAGATTTGGAGTAGTTTAGCGGTGTGATGATGACCCCAACCACCCTGGACCCGATCTCGAGTAGCTCTGGGCCATATCCGAGTCAAATTCTAGAGGATTGAGTTTGCTGCATCAGATTGGAATTGAAGATTGTTGTGGCGTTGTCGAGTCCGAGTGGGAAATTGACTATCTCATCTCCCTTGGACCCAATCTCGATCGGCTTGGAGCTGAGTCCGAGTCGAATATCAGGAAAGAGAGTTGTCCCAGAACTTGTAGATCTTGGGTGTGTTGATGATCAAATTTGACATCACATGCATATTTGTGCCTAACAAGTTTTGTTATGAATTTTATTTAAACAGAGATCTTTGGAATTGGCCTGTGCTGTGTTTCAAGGGTTCGCGGTTGTTCTCGTGTTCTTCGTCGTCCCGGCCGGAGCCTTCAGCTGTCACAGGCGCGGGCGCGGGCATTTTCCCGGACATGGAAGCCCGGGCACGGACGTGGTCGCCGGGGCGAGGTACCGGGCACAGACGCGGTCCCCGGGTCCCAGGCGCGGAAGCCCGGGCACGGACGCGGTCCCCGGGTCCCGGGCGCGGAAGCCCGAGAACGGACGTGGTCGCCGGGGTCCCGGGCACAGACGCGGTTCCCGGGTCCCAGGCGCGGAGGCCCCGGGCGCGGACGCCGGGCGTGGACAAGGTCCCGGGCACGGGCACAGGGCCCGGAAACGGGTACAAGATCCCGGGCAGGGTTCCGGGTGCGGATACAGGCCGGGCAAGGTCCTGGGCGATCCAGACACAGTGGAGGCAGCGGTCTGGACAACGGCCCGCGAGATGCTCGGGCGAGGAGATTAACGGTCTCGTATTCCACATGGTTGGCCGGTTGTAGGCAGGAGGGATACTTTGGCTCGGTTTCTGTTTCTTTTACCGTATGCATGGAAAGTATGCTGCGTATGCATGGAAAGTATGTTGCGTACAGGAAAGACCAGCCGCCCTATATATATAAGGGGTGATGGCCGATTGACAACACACAATCGACATATCAATCTACTACATTATTTTGCATCTACTATTTTCTCTCAGCCCTAGTTTTTGCTTCTTGTTCTTCGTTGCCATCTACTTCGTTGCGGCAGCGAGCACAAGGTCCTAGGGGCGGTTAGGCCGACCTAGGGCAGCCCATCGCCGCCGTTCTCCCTGACGGGGTCCCTCCCGGGAGCGTGGGGTGTCGGGTTCCAAGAGCTCTCGCCGGCGTGTCTTGCGTATTGCGCTCCCGACGAGATTCCCCTTGCGACGTGTCTTGCGTATCGCGCTCGTCGCCAGGGGCACACGTGACGTGTTCGTGTGCGAACACACTTTTTGGCGACTCCGCTGGGGAAGAGGGAAGATCAAGGTACATCTACGCTGCCGTCAGTCATGTCTGGCAGCAAGATCCCAAAGCCCGGAGATATCAGCACCGACAACATCATCAAGCCTAGCTTTGATGAATTGTCCGAAGAGCATCGCCAAGCTTATGAGGCATACAAGAAGAAGCGTGAAGAGGAAGAGATGGATAGATTCCTTGCCAACTTCAACAAAGATCGTCAAGGTAATATCACAGCGGTTGGTGAGATCACCTTCCCTCCTCTACGAGGCAAAGAAAAGGTACAAAATTCTGTAAGTAGCGCTTTTTCTCCTGAACAGTTGGCTGAATTAGAGTTTTGCGTTGCATAGAATAACAATCTTCTTAATCAGGCTATGATAGATATGATGAACGCTAAGAAAAATACGCCACAGCCCTCTAATAGTCATGTTGGTGCATCCACTAGCGCAGTAAGCCCTAACCCAACAGCACCTTTTGATTCATCGGAATTGCCACAACAACCCTCATATGGCATGCCGATGAATTTCTTTTCTGGGCAACAAGCTAAACCTGGAAGTGGATTAATGGTGATGCCTACATATCCTAATCCCATTGTTAGCATACCATCTTTGGGAGTTTTGGCGCCAAATAAAACCATGCCACAATTTTCTACACCGCCGATGCCTACGTCACAGATTTTAAATACGTGCAACACTCCTATAAATCCTATGCCACCACCCAGGGCACTCCCAACCAGTTTAGAAGAAGTTATGGCTGGGATACGAGAAGATATGCATAGGATGTTTGTTGAATCTTTTGGAGTTGAACCGAAGGTTAGAGGACGAACTTATCAAAAGCCATACCCATCCTGCTTTGATGCTATTGCCTATCCTCAAGGGTATAAGGTTCCTGAATTTTCTAAATTTAATGGCGAAGATAGCAAAACCACATGGGAGCACGTTAGTCAATATCTTGCTCAATTAGGTGAAGCGGGTTCTATGGATGAGTTGAAAGTGCGTTTATTTCCTTTATCTTTAACCGGTACAGCTTTTTCATGGTTTTCTGCTTTGTCTCCTGGTTCGATTACTACATGGTCGCAGCTAGAACAAAAATTTCATGATCATTTTTACAGCGGCGATAATGAGCTTAAGTTATCACATCTTACATCGGTGAGGCAAAAGCATGATGAATCGGTTTCAGATTATGTCAAAAGATTTAGAGATGTTAAAAACCGGTGCTATAGTCTTGTGATAGGTGAGAGAGACTTAGCTGATCTTGTGCTTAATGGTTTCAAGACTCACCTCAAAGAAAAATTAGAAGGCTATGAATTTTTAACTGTTAATCAAGTCTTGCAGCAAGCTTTGGCTCAAGAGAGTCGAAACAAAGATGTTAAAGAAAATTATAAGACTAAAACTGATCGTCCTCGCATGCATGTTATTGATTATAGTTCTTGTTCGGATGATGAAGTTGATGTCTATGCTGCTGACTTTGTTTGGCCCTCAAAGGCCAAACCATATGCTTGTAGTGCTCTTAAGCCGATTCGCAAGAATCGTGAAGAAGAGATGAAATTCACTTTTGATATTGCTAAATGTGATAAGATTTTTGATGCTTTGCTGCAAGACAAGTATATTAAAATTTCACATACTTTACCGCCGTTTGAGGAGTTGAAACGGCGAGCTTATTGCAAGTATCATAATTCTTTTTCTCATGCTACTAATGATTGTAATGTCTTTCGGCGACAGATCCAATCGGCTATCAATGATGGACGATTGAGCTTTGCTGAAATGCAAGTTGACAAGACTCCCTTCCCCATGAACGCTTTAAATTTGGAAGGGAAGAAGGTGTTACTTCGGCCGGAACAAGCCGAAACTGCTAAAGGAAAGACAAGTGTTGTTATCGGCGAACCTAGGGTCGTAACCACCGATGACAAGGTCTTGGGAAAAAGGGTTGTGCTTGAGAAAGCCCCTGATGGCAAGGAGACATTAAAAATCACCATGAAAACTTCTGTACTCGGGGGGCACGTGCAGCAAGGACGTCATGCAAAATTCATCAAGCCCAAAGGCCCAGAAGTTGGCAAGTGGAAGGTGAATGGGGCAAAAGCGCAGCAGAAGAAAGTTAAGCCAACATTTGATATGCTGCTGTCCAAGTATGCCAAACAAGCGGCTGGTTCTAGCTCTAATCGGCCATCACAATTGAAGCGTTCAAGGTCACCTCCACGCCATCAATTGCAGCATCAACATGGTCCATATGGACCATGGGCTCCTGCACCATGGATGGCGCCACCTCCATAAGCACCATATTATGCGAGAGATTACTATGGAGGATGGGAGCAGCCCTCAATGGCTCCGTATGCTTTTCATCCTGGGTGGACAGCACCTAGAAGACCTGTATTTGAGAGGCTAACTCACTCCGCAAAAGGCCGTTTGGGCAGTGGCACTAATCGGCCATCACAAGCCTCTCAAAAGAAGAAGATGGTGAAGCAAGAATGGCGTGCTAAGTCGCCAAGTGCTGGAATTTCAGAACCGGCAAGCAAGCGAGAAGGGAGGTCTACAAGTTGCGACATCATCAAAATTGGCACTAAAGATGTAGAGATCAAAGAGCTGGGTAAAAGGCCGATTATTATTGGTAATTCGGCTAAATCTAATAGTGTTATGGTTGCTGTCCAGCCAGGTGCAGCAGCTAACGATCATGAGGCAAGTACCAGCGGCACCAAGAAAATAGACGCCAAGTATACCCAGCCGAGATGGTGTCCTCCCGGCTTGTCTAAGGCTAAGAAGAGGAGGTTGCAGCGTATGAGAACTCAGCAAAAGGAGGAGGAAAGGAGGGAGAGGCAAAGGGATGAATTCTTCAACCGAATTCGGCCCATCATCAATCCGAAACAAGTGTGGAAGCCTAAGGTTGACGAAAAAACAGCAGCACCTCCACCTGTTCCAGCAGCTGTTACTCCAACTCAGGAGGTACCTGAGGCTATTCCAACCTCAACCATGTCACCTACAGCACCCCCTTCATCACAGACGCCGATATTTACCTTGGGAGATGACGAAGAGATGGTGGATTTTGAGCCGACACCCAGCAGGGAAAGTATGGATATTAATATGGTTTATTACTTACCTGCTGAGTATCGTGTTGTTGATGAAGAAGGAGAGGTAGCCCAGCTGGATTTTGGTCCCAAGAATGCCATCTTTGAGAATCCTAAAGAACTGGTGAAGCACTTGAAGCCGTTGTACATCAAGGGTCATATTAATGGATCGCCGGTTGCTAGAATGCTTGTTGATGGTGGAGCTGTGATCAATCTTATGCCATATTCAGTCTTCAAGAAATTGGGGCTGCAAGATGAATACTTGAAGAAGACCAATATGGTGCTGAATGGCTTTGAAGGCAAGGAACGGACAGAGGCCAAAGGAGTTATTTATGTGGAGCTCACAGTTGGAAGCAAGACTTTGCCCGCTGCGTTCTTTGTCGCTGAAGTGCAAGGTAATTACAATGTGATTTTAGGCCGCGATTGGGTACATGCTAACCAGTGCGTGCCATCTACCATGCACCAATTTCTAATCCAATGGGTTGAGGATGAGGTGGAGATAATTTATGCAGACACATCGGCATGTGTTGCCTTGGCCGATGCTATGGTGGATTGGCAACATCCTGAAGCTACTTGTTTGACGGGACGCAATGATCTTCCAGAATTTGATTTCCTTAGTGCTACAAAAAATGGTTTTGTGCCCGTCATGTTAAAGCCGATTGGTGGTGATCGGCTCAAAAATATAATGTGATTAGATGGATCCTAGCTCAGATTGGTTGCAAAAGCGTCTCGAAAATTATCGGTCTCAAGAGAGCGATATGCATGAATCCATAGAAGAGCTAGAAAATATGGATAAGCTAGGACAAGGTTTTATATCGGCCGATCCATTAGAGGAGATAGACATTGGTGATGGATCAGTTCCTAGGCCGACTTTTATAAACAAAAATCTGAAAGCCGATTACAAGTTAAAGTTAATCGAGCTCTTAAAAGAGTATGTTGATATCTTTGCTTGGGAATACCATGAGATGCCTGGCTTGAGCCGAGAGTTAGTAGAACATCGGCTGCCCATTAAGAATGGTTTTAGACCTTTCAAACAGCCGGCTAGAAGGTTCAATCCCAAGATGTATGACCGGATTAAGGAGGAGATCGATCGGTTGCTTAAAGCTAATTTCATTAGACCTTGTAGGTATGCTGATTGGATTTCCAATATTGTGCCTGTGGAGAAGAAAGGATCTGGCAAATTGAGGGTGTGCATTGATTTCGGAGATTTGAACAGAGCTACACCCAAAGATGAGTATCCTATGCCTATAGCTGATATGCTTATTAACGATTCTTCTGGGCATAAGGTCATTAGCTTTCTTGATGGTAATGCGGGGTATAACCAGATTTTTATGGCCGAAGAAGACATATCCAAAACGGCTTTTCGCTGCCCTGGTTTTCTTGGTTTATTTGAGTGGGTGGTAATGACCTTTGGTTTGAAGAATGCCGGTGCTACGTATCAAAGAGCTATGAATTTAATCTTTCATGATTTGCTTGGGGTCATTTTAGAGGTTTATATTGATGATATTGTTGTCAAATCGGATGCCATTGAACCACATTTGGCCGATTTGCGTTTAGCTTTCGATAGAATGAGAAAGTATAATTTAAAGATGAATCCTTTAAAGTGTGCTTTTGGTGTATCGGCTGGAAAGTTTTTAGGCTTCATTATTCATGAACATGGCATAGAAATAGACCCTAAGAAAATTGAAGTTATCCAGAAAATTCAGATTCCTGAATGCAAGAGAGATGTGCAAAAGTTTCTTGGCAAGGTCAATTATTTGAGGAGATTCATAGCTAACTTGTCGAGGAAAGTTGATGCTTTTACACCTATCCTTTGGTTGAAGAGCGACATTGATTTCACTTGGGGGGAAAAACAGCAAGAAGCATTTGAAAAGATCAAGCATTATTTGGTTACTCCACCGGTATTGAGAGCGCCCAAACATGGACAGCCGTTTAGGCTTTATATTGCAGCGGAAGATGGAGTAATTGGTGCTGTTTTGACACAAAAAACTGAAGGAAAGGAGCATGCTATTGCATATTTGAGCCGGCGTTTAGTGGACGCTGAAACAAGGTACACTTTTATTGAAAAATTATGCCTTTCGTTATATTATGCTTACACAAAACTGAGACATTATTTACTATCTAGTGCTTGCATAGTAGCGTGTCAGACCGATGTCATTAAATATATGTTGCAAAGACCAATTCTTAGTGGTAGGATTGGTAAGTGGGCTTATGCTTTAATTGAATATGATTTGGTTTACGAACCTTTGAAAGCAATGAAGGGCCAAATTGTAGCTGATTTTATTGTTGAACATCGGATTGATGATAGGCATAATGTTGATCTTGACCTTGTTTCTTTAGTACCATGGAGATTATATTTTGATGGTTCAGTCTGTAGCAATGGCCAAGGTGTTGGTGTTGTTTATATTTCTCCATATGGTGCTGTTTTTGAAGCCTCATGCCGCTTAGAATTCTTTTGCACAAATAATCAAGCCGAATATGAAGCTTTGTTGTTCGGGCTAGAGCTGTTGGCTGCTATAGGTGCTACACATATTGAGGCTTTTGGTGATTCGTTGTTAGTAGTGCAGCAAGTATCTAAGGTTTTTCAGTGTTTCGACGAATCACTTAATGTTTATCTTGATACATGTCTAGATATTATTGCTACCTTGGATTCCTTTAGTATTGCTCATGTATCTAGACAGGAAAATTGGAGAGCAAATGAGTTAGCGCAGCAGGCATCCGGCTATCACGTTCACCATGGCGTGTTTTATATCTCTCAAGAGCCGATGTCTTGTCTTGCTAACATAGGCAAGGCCGAACCGCAGCCCACCGATTCGGCCACTAATTTTAATGTTTATGCGGGTGAAGACAAGGACTGGAGGAAGCCTATTGTTAATTATTTGCAAAATCCTAACGAGAGGGTGGACAAGACGGTTCGACGGATGGCTTTCAAGTATATATTGATTGACAATGACCTTTATCGCCGAACTGTTGATGGTATTCTTTTGAAATGCTTGGGTGAGGACCAAGCGAGAGTTGCTATGGGAGAGGTGCATGAAGGCACATGTGGTACACATCAGTCGGCACACAAAATGAAGTGGTTGCTACGGCGTGCTGGTTTCTATTGGCCGACGATGATTAATGTGGGTGCCATGGGCCCCGGGTACCTCATGACAAGCATATGGGCCACTCGGATAGAGGATGGGCCTAGCCTTGTAATTAGAGATATAGCTAGATTCGGCAGACTTCGCCTTGTATAGAAAGGAATATACAGTCCTAGTCGGGTATGTTATATCTCTAAGGGGAGATCTCCTAGTCGTAATCCGATGGGGACTCCTACCTTGTAACCTTGTCCCCCAGTATATAAGGGGAGGCAGGGCGCCCCATGAGGGCAGGTGCACACAAGTTCATCAGAACCACCACCGTATATCCTCAAAGGAATACATACAAACTGGACGTAGGGTATTACCTCACATCGAGGGCCTGAACCAGTATAAAATCTCCCTGTGTTCCTTTGCAATCCACCGAGTTTCCATCCGCCGAGTAGCCCCATATATTTATTGCCGGTGTAAAACATCGATAGTTGGCGCGCCAGGTAGGGGCTTCGGCGCGATCTACATGTACAAGCTCGATGGATCCAGCAACCGAAGTCGACGGCGGCAAACTCCCCCCCGGAGATACAATCGCATTCAGAAGCCTTGACTTCGTCGCCGACCAGATCGGCAATCTCACCCCGGCCGACACGGACCCGATTCAACTGGCCGAGGAACCAGCTGACTCCGCGCCAGTCGGCCCACACGACGCTGCGGCAATCTTCGACGACATGCTGCGGCGATCTCCAATACGCCCGAGTCCAGGGACAACTCTTCCTTTCAGTGTTCGACTCGGACTCGGTTCTGAGCCGGCCGAGATCGGGCCGAGAAGGGAAGAGATCGTCAACTTCTCGTTCGGACTCAGCGACGCCGCGGATATCTACAATCTACATCCGACGCGGCAAACCCGATCCCCTGGAGTTCGACTCGGATACGGCTCCGAGCCGCTCGAGATCGGATCTAGGGAGGTCGGAGTTGTAATCACCCCCATCAACTATTCCGACTACGACTCTCAGTCGGACTACGACTCCCAGTCGGATTCTGACTCCAAGTCGGATACCAGCCCGGCAAGCTTCGCTCCGCCACGAGAAATTTTCATGGCATCCAGAGGCTCTACTCCTATTCAGGAATCATGCCGACACGAGCCACAAGAGGAGGAGGCCTGCCGACTGCAAGAACAACAGGAGGAAGAAGCAAGACGCCTGCACGCCCGCAACGACGGCCTACGCAGGGCTGGGCGAACCGCTCAGCGACAAACCCTCCAAACAAAAGTCGGCAACCACGACGTCTTCGTCACGCCACAATAGAACATCGTGGCCGCTGCAACCCTACTGGACACGATCCAGCTTGGGCCTGATCACCAGGCCACCCCGACCATCGCAAGGATAAAAGCCATGCTTACCGCTGCTGCATGTCAGCAGCACCAACAGTCGGGCAACACACTCGTACTGACCAATCGGTCAACTTCCCCAGCGGCAGTCTCATCCACCTCAAAGCGACGTCGAGCGGCCGGCTCTAGTCGGCAGCACGCGGAGTCAAGCCAGATGTCACTCGGCAACCACAACAACCGGCAACGTCGAAGCGACCGTCGGGACAACCAGGACCTCCGAGACTGACTGCGGCGCGACCTTCAGCAAGACATTAATGCTCGGCGCCGCAAACGAGAAGAAGACGAGCAACGCCAACTGGAAGACGAGAACGAGCAATTCGGCCTCCACTACGAGCGGTTTCGCCGCCGTAGTCGAGGTCGGAGTCCTCATGAAGACGAAGGAGTACCGGCCTTCACTCAGGAGCTACAACAAGTCGACTGGCCGTCAAGTTTCAAGCCTACAGGCATCAACAAATACGATGGCAAGACTAATCCCGAGTCCTAGCTCACGGTCTACACTCTGGCGATCCGAGCAGCTGGGGGAAATCACAAAGTCATGGCTAACTACCTCCCAGTCGCTCTAGCCGACTCAGCGAGGACATGGCTAACAGGACTCCCAAAGCGATCAATCGGCTCTTGGGGAGAACTCCGGGAACGGTTCATCACCAACTTCCAGGGAACATACGAGAGGCCATCTTCCGAGTATCACCTATATCAGTTGCGCCAAAGGAAGAACGAGTCTCTTTGTGACTTCATCAAGAGGTTTTCTGAGAGGAGGAACTCAATCCCGAACGTCAAGGATGAGGTCGTCATCGCCGCCTTTCGAAAAGGAGTCAAAGACACCTCGTTCATCGACAAATTCACTCGGAAGCCTCCCAACTCTGTCAAGGCCCTATTCGACATGGCAAACAAGTACGCTGACTCGGCCCACGCTGTTGCCGAGGCCCTCGATGACAACAAGTCACCCTGACAGAAGAAGCGGGACGACACCGACGACGCGGTCCCAACTAAAGCTGGGAATCGCAAACGCAAGTCAGACGGCTCCATTGTGGCAGTCGGTCACGACCGCCTTCGACCTTCAACAACTGAGGATTATCAGAACAACAAGTGACACGCTCGGGGGCTCACAAGCTCAAACACGAGGATGGCATCCCCACTCCCAAATACCGAACAGCTAAGTCGCTTTCTGATAAACATCTCCTCACTCGGCCTTGCTAGTGCCACAGCCGCTTACACCTAATAGGTGTATAAGCTGCGCATTTACTTTTTTCCGTTTTTGCTCTTAAATGATTACAAAAGTACTCGAGTAGCATAAATCTCGATCCGTGAAACTCTGTTCCATGTAAGACGAACTCAAGTCACCCAAAACGCGTGCCTAGGAAAGAGCCATGAGCCAACTCCCGACGCTAGGGGGCTATGACTAGTCGGGCAGAGTGCTTAAACGTAAGGGGTCAACTACTCGAGGAAATTAATATCAAAAAGAGGAAGAACACGTATTTACATACATTGTAAAATACATTTTATTCGGGTGATTATTTTCATCATCAGATGCTACTCATCCGATATTTTTATATTGCAGGCCCAGCTCCGGATACGCGTGACAGGAACTCAGGGCTGCGAGCCTATCTCCTACGCTCGGGGGCTGGACAAGTCTGCCGAAATACACTCGGGATGCTCCATGAGGGCTACTTACCGAGTACTTGCGCCAGTCGGGACGTCATCTTCCCCGACTACGCTCCATGGGAGCTAACAAACGGCCCCCGGCGCCAGTCGGGGCTGTGTACCACTCGGCTAAGTAGGGTACGCTCCATGAGGGTCGCCAGCCGAATCCTACGCTAATGCTAGGTTCGGGTACCTTATTTGGCCGCAACTCTGTCAGGTTGGGTACGCCCTATGAGGGTCGCCAGCCGAATCCTATGCTAATGCAAGATTCGGGTGCCTAGCTTGGCTATAACTCTGTTGGATAGGGTATGCCCCATGAGGGTCACCAGCCGAACCCTCTGCTAATGCAAGGTTCGGGTACCTTGTTCGGCTTTTCCCAAGTCAGAGAAGACTTACATCGTCAAAGCGCATCCGGAGTTCTCATGCACTGCGTCACACCTGAGGAGGGCAAGCAGATCCTGCAACATACCTACTCGGGTACATGTGGCAACCAGTTTGCATCCAGAACGTAAGTCGGAAAGGCTTGCGAATATGGATTTCTCTGGCTGATTGCGGTTACCAACACCAAAAAACTCATCCTGACATGCGATGGATGCTACTTCTATAGAGCTATGCTGGGTAGGTTGGTTCAGGCCGGCTTACTTGGTAATAGCCACCAAGACATGAGTTCCTATAGTAGCATGCTCCATGTGGGCCGCCCGCAGGCTGAGTTGAAATTATAGCGCTGGTGCTACCCACAGGAACCGATGAGGTAAACAGATATGCTTCATGAGAGCCTTATTGCTAAACATATATGTTTGGGTATCTGTCTTATCCACCAGGTCTCGAGGATACATCCTTACAAGGATCACAAGCTGGTCTTCATTAAAATTGGAGATGCAGGTATCTCTCTTGAGTACACCTAACCACGTAATGGATTTATTTTTCATACAGTGGTACTCGGCCTACATGCGTGGCCACCAGTTGCCATGAGCAACATTATTCCAGCCGACATGACGCTGAAGAGTCTAACTTTCGAGTAGTGCACTACTCGGGAGAGACTATAAATTTCTCATTCCCGCTGACATGACGCGGATGAGTCTAACTTTCGAGTAGTACACTACTCGGGAGAGACTATAAAATTCTCATTCCCGCTGACATGACGCGGATGAGTCTAACTTTCGAGTAGTACACTACTCGGGAGAGACTATAAAATTCTCATTCCCGGCTGACATGATGCCGACGAGTCGAATTTTCGAGTAGTACACTACTCGGGAAAGACTATAAACATTCTTCCAGCTGACGAGCTGAAGAGTCTAACTTCCGAATGGGACGCCACTCGGAAAAGACTATAAACACCTTTTCCAGCTGACATGAAGCTGACGAGTCTAATTTTCGAGTAGTATACTACTCGGGAAAGACTATAAACACCCCCTTTCCAGCTGACATGACGCTGAAGAGTCCCATATACGAGTAGTTCCCTACTCGGCAAGACTATAAATCATATTCCGGTTGACATGATACCGAAGAGTCTCATGTACCAGTAGTAATCTACTCGGGAAAGACTACAAGGTTAAAGATCTTTGACTTCATGTTTAATTGTTTTCACAATTAAGCACAAAGTCGGGGGCTACACCTAATAGGTGCGCCTATTCGGCGCACACTATTCTAACATCTACATCGAGACCTTCATAGCCTCGCTGCCAGCTGACATGAAGCAGGACTCAGGAGAAGCAGCACTTAGACAAAGAGTACTCGGGAGCAATGCACTCGGGAAGACTTCACCGTGGAGGATGAGCACTCGGCATCAGCTGTAACTCAACTATGAAGGTCTCGGGGGCTACTGTGGGTGCCATGGGCCCCGGGTACCTCATGACAAGCATATGGGCCACTCGGATAGAGGATGGGCCTAGCCTTGTAATTAGAGATATAGCTAGATTCGGCAGACTTCGCCTTGTATAGAAAGGAATATACAGTCCTAGTCGGGTATGTTATATCTCTAAGGGGAGATCTCCTAGTCGTAATCCGATGGGGACTCCTACCTTGTAACCCTGTCCCCCAGTATATAAGGGGAGGCAGGGCGCCCCATGAGGGCAGGTGCACACAAGTTCATCAGAACCACCACCGTATATCCTCAAAGGAATACATACAAACTGGACGTAGGGTATTACCTCACATCGAGGGCCTGAACCAGTATAAAATCTCCCTGTGTTCCTTTGCAATCCACCGAGTTTCCATCCGCCGAGTAGCCCCATATATTTATTGCCGGTGTAAAACATCGACAATTAATGATTGCTTCAGATATTACAAGGGGTGTGAAGCTTGTCAAAAGTTTGGTAATATTCAGCTAGCTCCTGCTGCCATGTTGCATCCTATTGTTAAGCCGTGGCCATTCCGAGGTTGGGGACTGGACTTTATTGGACATATTCGTCCTCCATCGTCGAAGGGGCATCGGTTTGTGCTAGTTGCTACTGATTATTTCACCAAGTGGTCTAAAGCAGTTCCTCTCAAAAATATGACACATGTGGAGGTAATTCGATTCATAACTGAGCACATTATCCATAGATTCGGCATTCCTCAAACATTAACTTCGGATCAAGGGTCTTCTTTTATATCATCGCAAGTCCAAAATTTTGCTGAATTGTATAAGATAAGGTTGCTCAACTCATCTCCATATTATGCCCAAGCCAATGGACAAGCGGAGTCCACAAATAAAATATTGATCAAGCTCATCAAGAAGAAGATTGAAGACAATCCTAGAAGATGGCATGAGGTGTTGTCCGAAGCTCTTTGGGCACATAGGATCTCAAGGCACGGTGCAACTAAAGTAACTCCATATGAGCTTGTATATGGACAAGAGGCCGTTTTGCCCGTGGAGGTAAATCTGGGTGCCTTAAGATTAGCCAAGCAAAATGACTTATCGGCGGTGGATTTCCACAATTTAATGATGGACAATATTGACGAGGTCGCCGACAAGAGATTAGAAGCATTGAGGGCTATTGAGAGAGACAAGCTACGAGTGGCAAAAGCGTATAACAAGAAGGTCAAGTTGAAAAGTTTTCAAGTTGGTGATCTAGTATGGAAAGTGATTTTACCGATTGGTTCAAAAGATAACAAGTTTGGGAAGTGGTCTCCGAGTTGGGAAGGTCCTTTCAAAATTGCGAGAGTGGTTCCCGAAAATTCATATTTGGTGGAGTCATTGCAAGGTACTTTGCTGCCCCGTGCTCTCAATGGCAAATATTTGAAGAAGTTTCATCCAAGCGTGTGGCAAAAAGCTTAAGCAGGTATGGTCGATATTTAGTTATCACCCTAAGAGCAAAATAAACATGGCCGATGGGTGTGTTGACATCGTCCTTAGTCTTCGTACAAGAAGGAAGTATATTTTTTGGCATGCAAGCTTTGCCAAAAAACAGGGGGGCATGTGTTGATGATCAAATTTGACATCACATGCATATTTGTGCCTAACAAGTTTTGTTATGAATTTTATTTAAACAGAGATCTTTGGAATTGGCCTGTGCTGTGTTTCAAGGGTTCGCGGTTGTTCTCGTGTTCTTCGTCGTCCCGGCCGGAGCCTTCAGCTGTCACAGGCGCGGGCGCGGGCATTTTCCCGGACACGGAAGCCCGGGCATGGACGTGGTCGCCGGGGCGAGGTACCGGGCACAGACGCGGTCCCCGGGTCCCGGGCGCGGAAGCCCGGGCACGGACGTGGTCCCCGGGTCCCGGGTGCGGAAGCCCGAGAACGGACGTGGTCGCCGGGGTCCCGGGCACAGACGCGGTTCCCGGGTCCCAGGCGCGGAGGCCCCGGGCGCGGACGCGGGGCGTGGACAAGGTCCCGGGCAGGGGCACAGGGCCCGGGAACGGGTACAAGATCCCGGGCAGGGTTCCGGGTGCGGATACAGGCCGGGCAAGGTCCTGGGCGATCCAGACACAGTGGAGGCAGCGGTCTGGACAACGGCCCGCGAGATGCTCGGGCGAGGAGATTAACGGTCTCGTATTCCACATGGTTGGCCGGTTGTAGGCAGGAGGGATACTTTGGCTCGGTTTCTGTTTCTTTTACCGTATGCATGGAAAGTATGCTGCGTATGCATGGAAAGTATGTTGCGTACAGGAAAGACCAGCCGCCCTATATATATAAGGGGTGATGGCCGATTGACAACACACAATCGACATATCAATCTACTACATTATTTTGCATCTACTATTTTCTCTCAGCCCTAGTTTTTGCTTCTTGTTCTTCGTTGCCGTCTACTTCGTTGCGGCAGCGAGCACAAGGTCCTAGGGGCGGTTAGGCCGACCTAGGGCAGCCCATCGCCGCCGTTCTCCCTGACGGGGTCCCTCCCGGGAGCGTGGGGTGTCGGGTTCCAAGAGCTCTCGCCGGCGTGTCTTGCGTATCGCGCTCCCGACGAGATTCCCCTTGCGACGTGTCTTGCATATCGCGCTCGTCGCCGGGGGCACACGTGACGTGTTCGTGTGCGAACAGGGTGTTGCCGAAGCAGGATCTTAAAAACTGCTGCGGTGTTGAGTAGGCCAACCGGCGTTGAGTTGGCTTGGTCCCTGCCGATCGGGTTGAAACCGAGTCAGACAAGGTGCGATTGTCAAGATTGTCGGCGAAGAAGTCGAAGCTCCCGAATCTGATGGCTTGTCCAAGAGAAAAGTTGATGCCGTCGACTCCTATGGTTGGATCCATCGGGCTTGATGATGATGATCTCGACAAAGCCCCTACCTAGCGCGCCAACTATCGATGTTTTCTATCGACAATAATTATATGGGGCTATTCGTCAGACCGAAACTCGATGGATTCGAAAGGAGACACGAGATTTATACTGGTTCAGACCCTCGGTGTGAGGTAATACCCTACTTCCAGTTGTGGTGTATTGCTTTTGCGGTATTCTCTAGTGAGATTGTCATATACCCCAGGGGGCTCCTTACCCCTCCTTATATACCAAGAGATGAGGATTATAGGGTAGGAATCCAATCGGATACGACCAAGGGCTTTCCTTATCAGTACATAGAGTATCCGGCTAGGACTATATCCCTTTTCTTGTCATGCAAGGTAATATGAAGCCGAGTCCTACTCTATCTCCAATTATAGGGACCGGCCTACTCTCTGTCCGAGTGGCCGTAATTGCCCTCCTTGAGATACCCAGGGCCCATGGCTTCCACAAGTACGCTAAAACTTTTATAGTCAAAATTTCAATTTACTCAAAAATTCACCGTAGGTGAAAATATAAAAAATATAAGAGAATATAAAACACAACACAAGAATCCATACTACAAATTCCTAGAACCCTCTTTAGGTCAATTGAAAATGGAAGTAATACATATTCAATTGTGCATAAGAATTTTGATTAAGTTAAAATGCTTAAAGGTTGGTGTATAAAGATTTTTAAGAATTAATTTACAAAAATAGAAAATGTAATATGACTAAAAGTGTATAAATAAAAGTTTGAAATAATTATGTGGAGATAAATAAATTCATCAACATCTCATGTGCATTGCTTTAATTCTATTTTTTTGATCTTAAAGTGCATTTCCATAATAGGATGCATATGCATTTGTATAGCCTAAGAAAATTCTAAAAATAATTGGTTTAACATAAAATCATGGAAAAATTCCTGTAATCACTATACAACACAATTAATCTACTGTAAAGTTTACATGATTTAATCGCTTCAATAAGTACTCCAATAAAATCCTTCAAATCAGCAAAGTTAGGAGGACTAGGCAAAATAAATTGATTAGTTCTTATTTTCACGAAATAAAAATAAAGACTATTCATACAGTAACTTTCTACCAAAATATGTATCAAGATGCACCCTACAACCAGAAAATTTGGCCTAATTTAATTCTTGAAGAAAACACATAAAATGATTACTGCAAAACTAGGAAATAAAATGGACTGCAGAAAGCTATGTAACTGTACCAAATTCATCTTTTTGCCACATTAAAACTATAAGGCCTCTAGCTTTGGAACTTGGCAGGTTAATAAAACACATATCCATATTCTCACAATAATTTTTCCAGCCCAAGAAATCTACTGTAACTTGGTGAAATCTCATGTGCAAGACAGCTAACTAGCACAGCTTTCCACAGTCTAGAGAATTTCTCTCATCTATTTCACTGCCATATGGACACCACAAGACCCATGGCTCACTTGTAGGCCTGACCACTGCTTAGGACAGTGTGTTTTACCAAGATTCCTACCCATCCTCCTCTTTTCTTCCTAGGACTCCACTACATGGACCCACTAATTAGTGCCTAGACCTGGATCAAGCTGTGTGACACAATATTTCTCTCTTGTGGGACCCACCTTGGCCACTGTAGAGGTGGACACACCTCAGCAAGCCACAGCCAAGGTGTCTCCTCCTTCCTCTCCCTCCCTCAGGATACAAAGCAGCCGAGACAAGCACATCACCAGGAAACCTCGACCATTTCACTCCAAACTGCGCCAGTCACCTCTCCTCCTCTCTTCCTCACGTTTCCACCGAGAAACCCATAGAAAACCCCTCGGAGTCACCAGAAACCGAACCATCTTCTCTGCCGCCGACAATGTTCGATCGAGCCTGAGCTAACTCCGATGAGCTCCACCCTTTCTTAACCAAAGGAACATGATCAACACCTCCTAACCATTCCATTTTCGCATTTTGTGGCCCAAGGTTCGCCGGTTGAATCCACCGTGGCACCGCTGTGCATGCTCTCTACTCTGCTGGACTTCTGCCGCTTGGGTTGTCACTATTCTAGTGAGCTCCAGTGACCCCAGCCCAAACAGCCTCGCCGCCAGTGTTGCCTCAACCCCAGGATTTCGAAGCCCAAAGGAATTGAGAAGAGAGGCCCTGAGTCTCGAGATCCAGCTGGTCTTCTTGCTCTCTAGCCATCTACAGCTGTCGTCAAGTTCTCGTTGTCCAGTGAGCCCCGCTCCGATTCCTCGTATATCTAGCACCCTATGGACCTCCCTAAGCTTGTACACACTTTGCCTCGGCATCATAGCAACTGGAACAAGCCGACGTTGTGAGCCCCTGGATTTCTACCGCTGCCGAGCTGATCCATGCACTGCCGCCACCGTCCAGACCCCGCCAGCCTTGTCAGACCCCATGATGAGAGCCCAGGCACCCATAGGACACACATACATGCATTGGTTTGGCCAGCTTAAGCACGTAGAACGATTCACCCTGTCAACCCGAAAACAACCGCTGCGGGAGTTCGCCATCGGCGAGATTCCGACCATTCTAGCTAGCAAGAAGACCATCTACAGCTTCGCCATAGTCTCCTCTACCTTTCTTCTTTTGGCCGCTACCTGAGTTCGCCGCCGGCGTCGGTGAACAGAACCGCCGCCCAGCTCCTCTCTCATGGCTCTGTCTCACTGACATGTGGGACCCATTCGTTAGCACTGGAATAGCTGGCGAGGACCAAATTGCAAAGAAGTTAAAACTTGTTAGATTAATGAGTAAATGCCTCACTCTATGACAAGTGGACCAGAGGACTTAACTGTAAATATATAAAAACTCAAGCGCTATTAGTGAAAACCCTTTCCACATGTGGCTAGGGACTGTGGATTGTATTTCTAGGAAACCTAGGGACTTTTCTGCACTTTGCCTCTCACTGACCGGTGGACCCAACTAAATTTAAAATCTGAGAAAATTATAAGAAAAGAGTAAAAGTATTATTTGTTTAACTGAGAAATGGATAAACTTGTAAAATTCATAACTAATTCATTTTAACTCCAAATTGGATGAAAAAAATTTGCAAGAACCACGAAATTACAAACTTTATTTCTGTAGATTATGATCTGGAGGAATTAATACCTAAAATACCTCAAAAATAAGATGGCGAAAAAAGTGTATAAACACCTTAAGATTTTATCCACTTCACATAAACTTCAATTTTGATAAATTAAGATTTGACAATTGTGGAGGCCATGGGCCCCAGGTACCTCATCACAAGCATATGGGCCACTCGGATAGAGGATGGGCTGAGACTTGTAATTAGAGATATAGTAGCACCCGACAGACTTTGCCTTGTACGATAAGGAATATATAGTCCTAGTCGGGTAAATTGTATCTCTAAGAGGAGATCCCTTAGCCGTATCCAGCTGGAACTCCTACCTTGTACCCCTGTCCCCCAGTATATAAGGGGAGGCAGGGCGCCCCCTGAGGGCATAAGCTCATAGAAGCAAACATACATCCTCAAAGGAATAACACCACAACTGGACGTAGGGTATTACCTCACATCAAGGGCCTGAACCAGTATAAATCTTCCCCTGTTCCTTTGCAATCCACCGAGTATCATCCACCGAGTAGCCCCATATTCATATTGCCGGTGTAAAACATTGACAGTTGGCACCCCAGGTAGGGGCTTCGGCAAGATCAACATCAATAAGCTCGATGGATCCAACAACCAGAGTCGACGGCAGCAAGTTCTCCCCCAGAGACACGATCAGGTTCAACAGCCTCGACTTCATCGCTGACGAATTCGGCAACCTCACCTTGGCCGACTTGGACTCAATCCGATCTGCCAGGGAACCGGCCGACTCCGCGTCTGTCGGCCCACATGACACTGTAGCAACCCTCGTCGACTTGCTGCGGCAATCTTTATCTTGTCCGGGTCTCGGGACAACTTTTTCCTTTGGTGTTCGACTCGGACTCGGCCTTGAGCCTGCCAAGATCGAGCTAAGAAGGGAAGAGATCATCAATCTCCCATACAGACTCAGCAACGCCGTGGATACCTTCAATCAAAATCTGACTCAGCAAACCCGATCCCCTGGAGTTCGACTCGGATACGGCCCAGAACCGCTCGAGATCGGATCTAGGGAGGTTGGAGTTGTAATCACCCCCATCAACTACTCTAACTTTGACTCTCAGCGGACTCCGACTCCCAGTCGGACTCCGACTCTAAGTCAGACAGCAGTTGGGCAAGCTTCTCTCCGCCACGAGAAAACTTCATGGCATCCAAAGGCTCAGCTCCCACTCAGGTATCATGCTGACTATGAGAGCATCAAGAGGAGGAGGCCCGCTGACTGCAAGAACAACAAGAGGAAGAAGCAAAATGCCTGCATGCCCGCAACGACGACTTGCGCAGGGCTGGGTGGACTGCTCAACAACAAATCCTCCAAACCCGAGTCGGCGACCACGACGTGTTCGCTACACCTCAATAGAACATCGTAGCCGCTGCAACTCTGCTGGACACGCTCCAGTTTGGGCCTGATCATCATGCCACCCCAACTATAGAAAGGATAAAATCCATGATCACCACTGCTGCATGTTAGCAGCACCAACAGTCGGGTGATATCCTCATACCGACCAACCGGTTAGCATCTCCAACGACAGTCTCATTCGCCTCAAAGCGACGCCGAGCGGACGGCTCCAGTCAGCCGCGCACGGAGTCACACCAGACATCACTCGGCAACCCCAACAACATCCGGCGGCGTCAAAACAACCGTCGGGACAACCGAGATCTCTGAGGCTGATTATGACGTGATCTTCGGCAGGACATCAACGCTCGGCACCGCGAACGAGAAGAAGATGAGCAATGCCAATTGGAAGATGAGAACGAGCGCTTCGGCCTCCACCACAAGCGATTTCACCGCCGTAGTCGAAGCCGGAGTCTTCATGCAGATGAAGGCGTACCAGCCTTCACCCAGGAGCTACAACAAATTGACTGGCCGTCGGGTTTCAAGCCTACAGGAATCAAAAAATACGACGGTAAGACCAATCCCGAGTCCTGGCTCATGGTCTACACCCTGGCGATCCGAGCAGCTGGAGGAGATCACAAAGCCATGGCTAACTACCTCCCAGTCGCTTTAGTTAACTCAGCGAGGACATGGCTAACGGGACTTCCCAAGCAATCAATCGGCTCCTGGGGAGAACTCCGGGAATCACAAATGCAAGTCAGACGGCTTCATTGTGGCAGTCAGTCACAACCGTCTTCGACCTCCTACAACTAAAGATTATCAGAACAACAAGTGACATGCTCAGGGGCTCAAAAGCCCAAACGCAAGGATGGCATTCCCACTCCCAAATACCGAACAGGCCAGTTCCGCATATGCGTGACAGGAACTCAGGGCTACGAGCCTATCTCCTACACTCGGGGGCTAGACCAATCTGCCAAGATATGCTCGGAACGCTCCATGAGGGCTACTGACCGAGCACTTGCGCCAGTCGGGACGTCATCTTCCCCGGCTACGCTCCATGTGAGCTAACAACCGACCTTCGGCGCTAGTCGGAGTTTGCTTACCACTTGGCTAGGTGAGGTACGCCCCGTGAGGGTCACCAGCAGAATCCTACGCTAATGCTAGGTTCGGGTACCTTATCCGGTCACAACTCAGCTGGGTAAGGTATGCCCCATGAGGTTTGCCAACCGAATCCTATGCTAATGCAAGGTTCGGGTACCTTATTCAGCTAATAACCGACCTCTGGTGCTAGTCAGAGCTCGGGTACCACTCGGTCGGGTAAGGTACGCCCCATGAGGGTCGCCAGCCGAATCCTATGCTAATGCAAGGCTCGGGTACCTTATTCGGCTAACAACCGACCTCCGGTGTCAGTCGGGGCTCGGGTACAACTCCGCTGAGTTGGGTACGCCCCATGAGGGTTGCCAGCTGAATCCTATGCTAATGCAAGGTTCGAGTACCGTATTTGGCTATAACTCTGTTGGGTAGGGTACGCCCTATGAGGGTCGCCAGCCGAATCCTATGCTAATGCAAGGTTCGGGTACCTTATCCGGCTTTACCGAGGTCAGAGAAGACCTATGTCATCAAAGCGCATCTGGAGTTCTCATGCACTGCATCACACCTAAGAAGGGCAAGCAGATCCTGCAATATATCTACTCAGGCATCTGTGGCAACCAGGCTGCATCCAGAGCATAAGTCGGAAAGGCTTGCAGATAAGGATTCCTTTGGCTGATTGTGGTTATCAACGCTAAAGTACTCGTCCTGACATGCGATGGATGCTACTTTTATGGAGCCTACGTAGGGTGGGTCGGTTTAGGCCAGCTTATTCGGTAGTAGGCCATCAAGATATGAGTTTCTACAGTAGCACGCTCAATGTGGGCCACTTGCTGGCTGTGTTAAAATCACAGTGCTGGTGCTACCAATAGGAACTAATGAGGTAAACAGATATGCTTCATCAAGGCCTAATTGCTGAACACATGTGTTTGGGTATCTGTCTTATCCACCAGGTATCGAAGATATATCCTTATAAGGATTACAAGCTGGTCTTCATCAAAATTGGGGATGCAGGTATCTTTCTCGAGTACACCTGACCACGCAATGGATTTAATTTCATAAAGTGGTACTCGGCCTACATGCTTGGCCACCAGTTGGCATGAGCAATATTATTCTAGCTGACATGACGCTGAAGAGTCTAACTTTCGAGTAGTGCACTACCCGGGAGAGACTATAAATATTCTTTCCAGCTGACATGATGCTAAGGAGTCTAACTTCCGAGTGGGACGCCAATCAAGAAAGACTATAAACTCCCTTTTCCAGCTGACATGAAGCTGAAGAGTCCTATATACGAGTGGCATGCTACTCGGCAAGACTATAAATTGTTTCTGGTTGACATGATACCGAAGAGTCTCATATACCAGTAGTATACTACTCGGGAAAGACTACAAGCTTAAAGATCTTTGACTTTATGTTTAATTGTTTTCACAATTAAGCACAAAGTTGGGGGCTACACCTAATAGGTGCGCCTATTCGGTGCACATTATTCATACATCTACATGAAGCCCTTCATAGCCTCGCTGCAAGCTAACATGAAGCAGGACTCAGGAAGAAGAAGCACTCGGACAAAGAGTACTCGGGAGCAATGCACTCGAGCAATCTTCACCGTGGAGGATGAGCACTCGGCATCAGCTATGACTCAACTATGAAGGTCTCAGGGGCTACTGTCGAGGCCATGGGCCCTGGGTATGTCATCACAAGCATATGGGCCACTCGGATAGAGGATGGGCCGAGACTTGTAATTAGAGATATAGTAGCACCCGATAGACTCTGGCTTGTACGATAAGAAATATACAGTCCTAGTCGGGTAAATTGTATCTCTAAGAGGAGATCTCTTAGCCGTATCTGGCTGGGACTCCTACCTTGTACCCCTGTCCCCTAGTATATAAGGGGAGGTAGGGCGCCCCATGAGGGCATAAGCTTATAGAAGCAAACATATATCCTCAAAGGAATAACACCACAACTGGACGTAGGGTATTACCTCACATCGAGGGCCTGAACCAGTATAAATCTCCCCGTGTTCCTTTGCAATCCACCGAGTTTCCATCCGCCGAGTAGCCCCATATTCATATTGCCGGAGTAAAACATCGACAACAATTTCTCAAAATATGGAACTTTTCTGTGGTAAACTAAAACTTGGTTAAATTTGTACAAAAGACACCTTTATACAATCTGGTAATAGATAAATACTTTGATTAATGTATAAAATATGTAATAACTTCTAAAATGCATGGAAAATTCATATTAACTCCAAATAACATGAACCCAAGTTGTTAGCTTCATAAAGCAATCTTGAGTCTTCTGAAAGTCTCGACCAATGTAACAATGTTTGTATATTTGACCCGTTATGCAGGCGGTGAGTGGACATTGACCTCAAGGGGACTATGCCAACTGCCCCTGTTGTCGAGCCAACCCTGGCCAAGCCGACACCAGCAAGCATGCCTGTCGAGCCGGTGGTGGCTTCAGCTGTAGAAGCCGATGCCGCCCCAACAATAGGGGTACTAGTGCTAGCCGACCAGGGTATGAGCACTGAAGTCACCGCTCCAGCCCCTGAGCCAGCAACTGCTGAAGTCATCGCTCTAGCCCCTGAACCTGTTCCCAAAGCCCCAGCAGCCGCCGAGTCGGAGGTCGGGATCTTGTAGCTATCTTCATTGTCATCATCCTCAGGTGAAGTAGATCTCCCCCGACTTGAAGCACCTCCCCGCAACTGCCCGAGAACCTTCCACTGGGTATCCCCCGAGGGAGTTGCGGAAAGTTACGAGCACGACGAGGATGCCGCGTTGAGGGAGCGTGAAGTTCTTCTTCGGGCTGTGATCGCCGCGTCTCGAGGAGTTGCGGTATGTTGCAAATCGCTAAGCCAAGTTCTTGAGAGCTTTTCTTGTATTGGTACTCTGTCGTTTGACTCCACTTTACTCTGCCTTGCTGAACAGAAAGTCATCGACCACTAAGAAAAGCTGAATAAGGTCCTGACGCAGCTAGCTCCCCACCTCTAACGGTTAGGCCAGCTCCAGACTGCCAAGGGTGACTTGGAGTGGACCAGTCAGGAGAGGGAAACCTGGCTGACAGGTGCTGTTGACCAGCTCAGGGACGAGAAGTGGGCTCTGGAAAGGAAGATCAGAAGTAAGTCTCCTGTATTTGTCTTCCCAAACAAATCCCGAATATATCTCCCCAGCATTGTTGTTTTCCGACTGCCTGGTTAAGTCCTGACTGCAATCTCGAGTTCATGACCATTCTGATGTGCAGCCCTCGAAGCCGAGTTGAAGACCCAAACGGAAGAAAAGAACCAACAAGAAATTCGGCTGAAGAAGATCGAGAAGGAAAAGGAGGAACTAGAGAAGGCCAAAGCCAAAGTAGAGGCCCACTATGCAAGTAAGCCATCCTTCTGACCATAACCTTAACCAATCCTCTGATACCTCCAGCTACGAATTTGGCTGACAAGTATACTTGTGCTTGAATCTAAGCAGCTTCAAGAGTCAATGCCCAAACCCAGTTCAGGGCTTTTGCAGCGGAGGTCGAATTCGTCAAGGAGTCACGGGAAGCTCTAGTAGAATCCGTGAAAGGGCTCCTTGACATCATGGATCCTCACCATGTCAGGACTAGCTCTAGTACAACCTTCCAGGTGGAAGCACACCTAAGTGAAGCCTAGAGTATGTTAAAAAGGTACTCGGATGAGTGCGTCACTGTTGGCGTGGCCTAGACCCTAGCCATGACCAAGTCAATCTACCCTAGGGCAGATCTCGAGGCCATTGGTGAGGGGTTCACTTAAGAGACGACACCTGAGGAGGCGCTGGAGTTGATAAACCAGGCAAGGCTGACTGCAGAGGCGATCACGAAGGACCTGGGCATGTAAAGCAAACCATCATGCAGTCGATGTATAAAGCTTTTGTGAAGGACATGTGTAGACATATGTACAATGGATCCAAGCTTTAGCTTTCCTTAGTTATCATCAGCTTTACTCAACTATGTAGTCTACGCCGAGTAGATCGATAGGAACATAATAAAAATCGTTCATCTTTAAAAACTATACTCGGGCAAACATGATATAATCGTCATAAAACTTCATAACTTAGGAAAAACAAGCTCGGATTTTATTGACAGAGCACATATAATACATGCAGCCCCTGACTCACTACTCGGTTGGAACAAGCAAAGTAGTGAGTCAGAGAGAAACTTTATACAGATGTACGTAAAACTCAGGTATAGAAAGGATGTAGCTGTTCTATGTTCCATGAGTTGTTGACTAGGGCACCGTCTTCGGTCTTCAATCGGTAGGCACCTGGCCATGTAATTTCTGTGATAATGAACGGCCCTTCCCATAATGGGGATAGTTTGTGCCTGTCTTTGGTGGCTTGTATTTTTCTCAAGACGAGATCACCGACCGAAAAGGCACGGCCACGGACATTTCAACTGTGATAATGACGCAGGCCTTGTAAATATCGTGCCGACTGGATTGTTGCGATGTCCCTAGCTTCCTCCAACTGATCGAGTTCAACCAGTCGATTTTCATTCGATTTATCTTCCAAGTGGGCTCGGACTCGTGGAGAGCTGAACTCCATCTCGGTTGGTAACATAGCCTCAGGACCATAGACAAGGAAGAAAGGGGATTGCCCTATTGCCCGACTAACCGTGGTTCTTAGAGACCAGAGAATGGATGGGAGTTCTTGTACCCACCGCAGTGCCTATGGTTGTAGTCGGTCGAATATCCTAGTCTTGATACCTTGTAAGATCATGCCATTAGCTCGCTTGACCTGCCCATTGCTCCGCAGGTGTGCCATAGAAGCATAATAGATCTTGATGCCAAAGTCATCACAGAAATCTTGAAATTCGCCGCCCGTGAACTTAGTACCATTGTCTATTATGATGTGGTTAGGAACCCCAAATTGGTATAGTATACTCATCTTGAAGTCCTTTGCTCGTGCCGCTGTTATGGTAGCAATGGGTTTTGTCTCAATCCACTTTGTGAATTTATCCACTGCGACGAACAAGTGTGTGAACCCTCTTGGCACTTTCTTGAACAGCCCAACCATGTCAAGCCCCCAGACCACGAAAGGCCAAGAGATTGGGATGGTTTGAAGTTCTTGGGCTTGGAGATATGTTTGTCTTGCATAGAATTGACAACCCTCGCATATGTGAACTATGTCTTTAGCATCTGTTACTGCTGTTGGCCAGAAGAATCCCTGCCTGTAAGCCTTTCCAACTAGCATCCTGGATGCAGCACGGTTGCCACATATGCCCGAGTGGATCGATTGCAGAATTTGCTTGCCCTCCTCTTCAGTACAGGTCTCCGAGTGGATCGATTGCAGAATTTGCTTGCAGAACTAGTGTCCCACATATGTGACATAGTGCATGAGGACTCCGGATGCACTTCTTCAGTACAGGTCTTCTCCGACTGCTATGAAACATTTGCTTTGACGTTTGATCCATTCGGCTACACTGCGATCTTCTGGGAGTTTGTCTTCCAAGAGGAGTTTGAGAATTGGAGTCCGCCAATCTTGAGATATGATCAGTACTTCATCTGTTGCCGGGGTTGGTTCAACCCCCGACTGCTCTGGCACTGGTTTCTTCTTGACTGATGGCTCCAGTAATTGTTGAATAAAGATCCCGGTTGGGACCACTTCTCGCTTGGATCCCATGTTAGCCAATTCGTCTGTAGCATCATTGTATTGTCGTAATACATGAGTTATCTCCAGCTCGTCAAACTTGTTTTCTAGCTTTCTGACCTCCTGACAGTACGCCGCCATAGTATCATCGAGACAAGTCTAGTCTTTCATGACTTGGTTTACCATGAGTTGAGAATCCTCTCGTACAACCAGTCGGCGGATGCTGAGTGATATGGCGATGCGGAGCCCGTGGATAACCGCTTCATACTCGGCGACATTGTGGGAAGCCGAAAAGTGGATTTGGAGAACATACTTGAGTTTTTCACTGGTGGGTGACGTCAGTACGACGCCAGCCCTAGCGCCGCCGATCCATAGAGAACCGTCGAAGTACATTGTCCAGTACTCGAGCTTGTTTTTTCTTGTAGTCGTCTGAACTTTTGTCCACTCAGCCACAAAGTCTGCTAGAGCTTGAGATTTAATTGCTGTCCGTGGTGGAAAGGTGATGTCGAACACCATCAACTCGAGCGCCCATTTGGCGATTCGGCCGGTGGCCTCGCGGTTTTGTAGGACGTCCCCGAGTGGATACGATGTCACCACCGTTACTTGATGCGATTGGAAGTAGTGCACCAGCTTCCAGACAGTAATGAGTAGGCCGTATAACAGCTTCTGGACCTGAGGATATCTCATCTTGGAGTCGGCTAGGACCTCGCTGACGAAATAGATTGGCCATTGAATTTTCTGTATGTGATCCAGCTCTGATTGCTCGACGACCAACACGGTGCTAACTACTTGAGTGGTTGCCGCCAGATATAACATTAATGGCTCTTGGGGCATAGGTGATGCCAACACCGGTGGTGATGTGAGGAATTTTTTGAAGCCTTCGAAGGCTTGCTGGGCTTTGGGAGTTCACTGAAAATTGTCCGCTTTTTTCAGAAGTTTGAAGAAAGGCATGCCCCGTTCGCCTAGTGTTGACGCCGAAAATCACCGGCAGCGTCGGGAACGAGGTGATGACCTGGTTCAGCACCTGGAGACACGCGAAGGCCTAGGAGATCTGCTTAACTCTAGTGCAGGTCCTAAAATGTTGAGGTTCGTAGGCGTGCCAGTCAATTTGACCCTGCAATTGATAAGGAGATAGAAAATATTAAATCAGTGAGCCAATCGGCTGGAAGCCGATTTGGACTCGTTTCATCAGCCGATGGCCGATATAGGCTAGAGCACTTATACACTGACCTGATGCCGATGATGGCATGAACAGTAATTGATAATGATAAAATAACAAACTAGCCGACTGCCAAAGGGATACTCGAACATCGGCCGTAAACCGATGATAAAATAAATAAACAGAACACACAAATAAATGAATCGGTTGATTGCAATAATAATCGTTAGCACTGCATCTAAAGCATTGCCTGCACTCATGCCCATGCCCGGGACCTCGCCCGTGCCCGCGCCCGGGTCCACGCCCGTGCCCCTGCTTGGGTCCTCACCCGTGCCCGCGCCCGGGTCCTCACCCGTGCTCGTGCCCGGGTCGGCAAAGTAAACTAATTGGCTAGCCTTTAGCCGATCGTGATAATAATGCAGGCGAAATAGATAACTAAGCAGTATGATCGGATGTATTCAATAAAAGATAACTTATCGGCTAAGCACTCCGATAAAACATCGCATAGACATCCATCAGCTTATTAAGAATAAAGTTATTACCACCAGTCCAGTAGATCGGACCCAACCGTTGCAGCACAGACTGATGGTGATAACAGGACCTCGATGAGTCGATAGATCTAATGCGATCGTGATGTGAAATATGATAACTTATCGGCTATACATTCCGATAAGACGCTTGCGCAAAAACTATTAACCTAGCAGGAATGATTTAGCACTGGCAGTTTAGTAGGTCGGACCCAACCGATGCAACACAAACTGATGATAAACCGCTCCCAGTAAGCCGATACGATCTGCGCACGCATGATGTGATATACCTAATCGGCCTATGAGATCAAACTAAACTGATGCAGCCGTAGACAGAATAGATATATTGTGGTAAGCCGTCCACCGTGAACCGACTAGAATATCGGACCTAACCGAGGAAGTCCTAGCCGATGCGGTGGCCGGGTTGACGAGACTTACCCTCTCGCAGGAGGTCGAACTTAACCGATGCAGCCCGGCTCGAGAAGCAAGAACCCGTCGAAAGGGTGGCGATGCGCTGAAATTGTATTGATCTGATTGATGTAGATGTTTACAAAGTACCCAGGCATACGTATTTATACCCCGAGTTGATACGAGTCCTTATTGGACACGACACAAGATTTCCTAATTACAAAAGGAAACAGTAACAGGACCCTATCGGACACGAGATCAAGTTTCCTAAAGATAAAAACTAATATTGCCTAAATAATAGACACGGCAAATAACTGCCATACTGTGGTCTTCACGATCCTTCCTTAAACTCGGTTTCTTCCGGACCAATTTCCGCCAGTCATCTGTGATTTATCTTTTAACCGAATCTGATAAAGAACCATACCAAATTTTGGCGTTAACACATGCCCCCCAATTTCGGAGTTTTCTATAAGACTTTGAAATTTCTTCATCTGGGCTTTTAAATTTCCTTCACACTGAGGCGGCCCAAGGTAGCCCACTTGCCTTAATTGTTTGAAACAGTGCCAACGGCCTCGATTCCCGCCCGGTCATCATGCCTCTATAAACCGCTTCGTCTCCCTAGCCTTTTTTACGCTCGCCAGAGCACTACCGCTTCATCTTCTGAGACCTCGACGAACTCCGGCGAACTCAGACGAACCGTCGCAGCTCTCTTCTTCGATCGCCGATTCCTGTTCTTCTTCTTCTTGCGCAATGGCATCAGCATCCGCAGTCCCCGAGGTATCCTTTCTACCCGGTTATTTTTCCCGGTTTCGCAGTCTAGATGAATCCAATCTGCCATGTTCTTCACCTGTTCTTTGTTGTGTTCTTATTTACTGTAGAACCTTAGAAGCCAAGTCTAGATTCCGGTTGCCGACTATCCAAATTATGTCTACCACGGCCCAATGGGTAGCGAAGACCCCATAGATTTTATCAGTGCCGAGACCCAACGCATTCCTTTCAAGAACTCCGCCATGCTAGTTAGTGATTGGATTAATAGCTTCAGATCATGGCCGAGCAAGCTCCCTGGGTGGAGGGACTGGTACATCAGAGTATTGGCTGCGAAGAGAACCCTCTGGGAAGAATCAAACATCAGCCACTGCATCAACCTGTCTCTAGCCGAGATGGAGAAGAATGAACCTCTGCTTGCATCAGCTTCATATTTCTGGTCAGATGCCCTCAACGCGCCTTCATGTTCGGACACGGGCCGATGACCCCCACCTTGATGGATGTAACTATGCTCACCTGCCTCGACACGACGAGTTACATCAACCCCTTCAGGCTCCGATTCAAGCCTGCTCATCGGCTTCAGACGAAGAACATCGGCGGTTGGTCCAAGTATATATCAATCCATAACAAGGGAACCGGACCAGTCGGCGATCGGGAACATGTTGCTTTCCTGAATCTGTGGTTAGAATGATTCGACTTCGGTGGAGCAACTCTCGGCCCAACGACCAACATGCAATGTCTGGCAAAGTGCTTGGCTGATCGGAAACAAGTCCCCTTGGGGCAATATCTTCTTGGCGCCACTTATCAACTGCTGCATCAGGTGACAGTTAAGCTATCGGTCGGTCAGCCCGTCGGCCATATTGGGGGTCCTTGGTGGTTTGTGCAGTTATGGCTCAACGTCTACACCTCCAAGGCCTTTTCTGGGACTTCTTTCCTTGACCAATCTTTTCTAGCCGATCATACAGAAGACTAGGAACCCACCTACCGCCGATGTATCTCCATAGGTGAAGCTGCATCGACCCTCCCTGGTGGCAAGATGACGCCTGTTGGACTCGGTCAATGGTTCAAGGGGTTTTATTACGGCTTCACCAGGGAGGCCACACTTTGGTTTGCATACGATGATGCATCGTCATTCGAGATGCCTTCCAACTTCAATCCACTTGATGCTCTGGAAGATGATGAGTCGAAGGCCATATTTCTGTCGGCCATTACCCCTTGTCTGCTGCCGACTGGCTTTTCTCTAGGCCGATCACAACCATCGTACGAATTCTATCATCCATCGGTCAGCTCTCGCCAGCTCGGTCTCGGACAACTCCCCATCAGCTTATTCTTCATCGACAAACTTCAGGCCTAGGGCAACGTCAACAATGCCCTTGAATATGACCGGATTCGGACTTTAACAGAATCCCTACCGCTGGGCGACGCCACCGATGTGATCGTATGCACTGCCAATACAAAGCTCTTTGCCCGATGGTGGTCAGAATGGAAGAAACATCTATTTAATTTAGCGGCCATCCATTACTGTTCCTGCCTCAACGCCAATTACATCGAATCCGATGAAGAGGTAACACCCCATAAGCCTTAATCACCATCTCCGATCATTTCTCATAATCTTAACTTTGCAGGCTGCCAACGTCGAACCACCTACAACAAGCACCAGCGGCCGGCCGATCATGTATCAACCCTCATCGGCCAATCCGAACCTAGGGCACAATGCTCCCTCTCCATCGGCTCTTCTCCAGGTGCCTCGGCCGACTGGTCAAAAATGCAAGAAGTTGGCGCATCGCCCTTCTCTTAAGAAGCAAAAAACCAGTGCCGATGTCGTGGTCACGGCACCACCTATTATTCAAACAACATCGGTCCCTTCACCCCCAGAGGTATGTACTTTATTTCGACATGGTTATCTTGTTTCCCATCTGTTCATCATCGATCTTATTTCCAGCTCGAGTCATCAGCCCTTGAACCTCAACCTTCCACTGACATCCTTCCACGCACCGAGCCGATGACTTCTCCAGCCGCTCCAATTCTAGCACCCAGTCCCCAAGCCGTCGTTGAGGCTGTTCCTACTACATCGCCTGGCATCGACCGTCCTGCAGAACAACCTATTCATTCACTTGAGGCCGATGTGGCTCAAACCGTCAATACCATGCCCCAGGTAATCCCTCTATATCCATACTCCACTTTTAACTCCTCACTGATTCTTTTACCGATGCCAATTTGCAGTCCTTGGCCGATCTGTTCTCCTTTGACATCGGTAAGTACTTAGAGGCAGAAGAAGCAACAGCTACTAACGCGGCAACCAAACCATCCTTCTTAGCCAATGTGCGTGAGTACTTAATGAATATCATCAGTCGGCTAGAAAATCCGATCGACACACTAGTGGAAGATTACGGACCAATCCGGGTCAGATTCGCAGAAATTGAGCATTACCTGCCCGAAGAGCTTGTCGACGCATTAACCCCTACAGCATATCTGGAATCCCACAGATTCCAACTTATCAAGCTTAGGCAGCACATAGCCAATCGTGCTGACCAATGGAAGGCAACCCAAGATATCCACGTCGATCGGCTGTCAGCTCAGACAGATAAGAAGAAGCTTGATGATATGGCAGCTGCCCCTCAAGAGCTCCAATCCAAATTGGACCAACTGAAGAAAAAGGAGGCCGATTTGCTAGCAGAACTTGAAAAAACTCGTAAGGATCTTGAAACCATAGAATCCCAGCTCATCGGCCTGCCACAAGCTATACAAGATCAAGAGGCTAAGGTTGCAGTAGCGGTGCGTCAAGTCGTTCATCGACGCAAAAATTTGAAGACCATCCCGGGCTCCGATGAAGATGACATTCGTGCCATCAATTAGATTGACCAGATCCATCTGTGCGTGATCGAAACCATTCAAAACTTTTTGTAAAACTTTGATACTAACGACTGATGATTCCCAGACATGCCGATCAACTTTTGCTATAATATAATCTGATGGGCTCTGTTGCCTGTTTCTTTCAATTCTCCCTTGGTATTTTTGTCTGTTTGATCTAAAGGCGATATCGATTAATATCGGCTATCTTTAGGTGATGTAACAACATCGGCACTCACTCTGAATTATTTAGAAATCAGCTACATCTAACCGATTCAAGAGTTGATCCAAACGCTAGGATAGTATTTGTTGAGATATTTTCCATTAAGTGCTTTAGCAAACTCTGTCCCCTCAAGATCTTCTAATACATATGCATTACCAGGCACACAGCGACTAATCCGATAGGGCCCTTCCCAATTAGGCGACCATTTTCCGAATTTACTATCTCTGGACCCGATCGGCAAGATCAACTTCCATACAAGATCACCCTCAGCAAACGACTTATTCATCACCTTTTTCTTATAATGCCTAGCCGCTCTAGCTTTATTTTCCTTGATCCTTTCTAGTGCTCTTAACCGATTCTGAGCCAAATCCTCGAGTTCATCCGTCATCAAGTTATAATATCATTGGCTGTCAATTGATTCTCCAAAGAAATTCTCCTAGAGCCCATGTTAGTTTCCCAAGGCAAAACTGCTTCATGCCCATATATTAATTGGTATGGTGGCACCACAATAGACCCATGACATGCCATCCGATAAGCCCATAACGAATCGGCCAATGTAGTATGCCATCAACGCGGCTGTTCATCAATCTTCCGCTTAATTAACTTGATCAAACTCTTATTAGAAGCTTCTGCCTGCCCATTAGCTTGAGTTTAATAAGGCGATGAATTCAATAACTTGATTCCCATACTGGCAGCAAACTGTTGAAACTCATCGGACACAAAAACAGATCCCTGATCGGTAGTTATCGTCTGAGGAATTCCAAACCGATAAATTATATAATCCTTTACAAACTCGATCGCTTCTTTGGACGTAACTTTCTTCAAAGGAACCGCTTCCACCCACTTTGTAAAATAATCTGTCACTGCCAATATGAATTTATGTCCCTTACTCGATGGAGGAAGAACCGGGCCGATCATATCAATTCCCTATCCTCTGAACGGCCACGGTTTGATGATAGGATTCATAGCCGATGCTGGTGCTCGCTGTATATTTCCAAATTTCTGACAATCTTGACATCCTTTTGTTAATGCCAAAATTTGGCATGGGCCTTTATCAAATTCGGTTGAAGAAATCACAGCGGGCTGGTTAAAGATGGGCCGAAGGAGACCGAGTTTGGGAAGGATCGTGAAGGCCATGTATGGCAGTTACTGTCCGTGTCCACTGTTTAGGCAGTGTTAGTTTTATCTTTAGGAAAAGCTTGATCCCGTATCCGATCAGGTCTTGTAATATTTTCTCCTGTAAGCTAGGAAATCGTGTGCCGTGTCCAATAAGGACTCGTGTAAACTCGGGGTATATATACGTATGCCCGGGTGCTTTGTAATCTATCTACATCAATCAGATCAACACAATTTCGGCGCATCGCCACCCCTTCGACGGGATCTTGCTTCTCGAGCTAGGCTGCATCAGTTAAGTTTGACCTCCAGGGAGAGGGTAAGTCTCGTCACCCCGGACACCGCATCGGCTAGGACTTCCTCGGTTAAGTCTGATATTCTAGCCGGTTTACGGTGGATGGCTTACCATGATATATCTGCTTTGTCTACGGCTGCATCGGTTCGGTTCGATCTCTTAGGCCGATCAGGTATATCACATCACGCGTGCGTAGATCTTATCGACTTATCGGGTGCGGTTTATTATCAGTTCGTGCTGCATCGGTTTGGTCCGACCTACTGAGCTGCCAGTGATAAATCATTCCTGATAGGTTGATGTTCTTTGCGCAAGTGTCTTATCGGGATGTATAGCCGATAAGTTATCTTTATTTTTACATCACGATCGCATTAGATCTATCGGCTTATCGAGGTTCTTTTATCATCGTCAGTCTGTGCTGCAACGGTTAGGTCCGATCTACTAGACTGGTGATAATAACTCTGCTCTTAATAAGCCGCTGGATATTTATGCGATGTTTTATCGGAGTACTTAGCCGATAAGGTATCTTTTATTCAATATAGCCGATCATATTGCCAGCTTAGTTTTTTTATATCGGCTAGTCAGTCGGTTTAATTTCCCGACCCAGGCGCGAGCACAGGTAAAGTACCCGGGCACAGACACGACCACGACCCCGGGCACGGGCACGATTATGTACCCGGGCACGGACATGACCACGACCCCGGGCACGGGCACGATCACGTACCCGGGCACGACCATTTATCATTACAATCAGCCGATTTGTTTATTTGGACACTGCTCATCTAGTGTCATCGGCCTATAGCCGATGTTTGTTTATTCCTTTGGAAATCGGCTAGTTTATTATTTATCTATTGTTTATTGCTCATGCCATCATCGGCTTCCAGTCGATGTATAAGTGCTACAGTTCATATCGGCTATCGGCCGATAAGATGAGTCCAGATCAGCTTTCAGCCGATTGGCTCACTGATCTAATATTTTTTTTCTCCTTGTCAATTGCAGGGTCAAATTGACTGGCACGCCTACGAACCTCAAGATTTAGGACCTGCACTGGAGTAAAGCAAATCTCCCAGGCCTTCGCGTGTCTCCAGACGCCGAACCAGGTCATCGGCTCGTCCCTGACGCTGCCGGCGATTTTTGGCGTCAACACGTTTTTGGCACGCCTGGTGGGACACGAAGTTTTAACACAAAGACTTAAACAGAATTATAGCATGGCCGGAAAAGAGATCAAGCAGGATAATGTGATTCTGGTCACCATGGAAGATCTCACTGAAGAGCAGAAACAACAAGTCGAGCAAAATATGGCCAACTTCCAGAAGCTTTGCTTGGAATCTTTCGGCATGACGCGGCAAGGGCCGATTCAGAAGTCTCAGTTTCCAAAACCGGTCTTGGTTGGAGAATCGAGCCGTACACCGCCTGAGAGCCCACCGATCAAACCCCTACAAGATATAGTAAATGAAGCGGTGCATCATGCACTAATTAATCAATCAGGAATATTGGTGAATACGCTGCATAACCTGATCAAGAAAACGGTGGATGGATCAATTGCCCAAGAACCTAGTCAAGGTCCTGTTTATCTCACGCCGAAGATAGAATCCAATCAGGTTACTTATGGGATACACAGAGACCTACCAGAAAATCAGTTTACACAGAATCAGGCTGGGGGGCAACATGATATTCCGGCTGGATACCATCGGTCTGCTTATTATGGAGGATATCAACAAAATTACCCAGGAGGAGGGGCCGACCCAGGTACTTACCAAAGGGAATATCAGAGGCAGAATCGACAGTAAACCCCACCGATACAGTATCAACAGGAAAATCCAAGGGAAGACTTATCGGCAAGGGTTGAAGAGATAATGAGGGAACAGTTCAGGATAAAGCCTAAAGAGCAGACATTTATGTATCGGCATCCATATCCTGAGTGGTTTGACAGAGTCCCATTACCACACCGATACAGGGTCCCGGATTTTTCTAAGTTCTCAGGGCAAGACAGTACATCTACAGTAGAACATGTCAGCCGATTCCTGGCACAGTGCGGAGAGGCATCGGCTGAGGAAGCTCTGAGAGTTAGGTTTTTTCCCTTATCATTGTCCGGATCGGCTTTTACCTGGTTCTCTTCTTTACCACCGAATTCGGTTCGGGGGTGGGCTGATTTAGAAAAACAGTTTCATAAATATTTCTTTGCTGGAATCCATGAGATGAGACTGACAGATTTGACATCCGTTAGGCAGCGACCAGATGAAACGGTACCAGAATACATCCAGTGGTTTCAAGAGGTTAAAAACCGATGTTACAGTCTGAACCTGAGCGATGGGCAACTGGCCGATTTGGCTTTCCAGGGTCTCTTGGCGCCAATCAAGGAGAGATTTTCATCACAAGAGTTCGAGTCCTTGGTGCATCTGGTACAGAGGGTATCGGCTCATGAAAGCCGATTTCAAGAAGCTAAAAAGGATAAATTTCAAAGACGAGTTGCTCAGGTACATGTTTACTCATCGGACTCGGACGACGAGGGATCCGATGCAGAAGTCGGATTGGCGGAGTGGGCTAGAAACAAAGAATCAGTATCATGCCCATGGGTGAAGGATATCGGCAAGGAGGAAAGGTATGACTTCGACATCAACAAGGCCGATAAAATCTTCGATCTATTATTGCAAGAGAAGCAGATACAACTTCCGCCAAACCATGTGATCCCATCAGCCGAAGAACTGAAAAAGAAGAAATATTGCAAATGGCACAATACGATATCTCGTCACACCAACGAGTGCAAGGTTTTTCGGCAACAGATTCAGTCGGCTGTCGAGCAAGGACGGATCAAATTTGAAGACAAGAAGCCGATGAAGATTGATGGGCACCCGTTTCCCGTAAACATGGTTTATGCTGGATCATCATCAAGAAATCAAGCCGATGAAGGAAGGTATCGAGGGTACAAATCAAGGATTACTTCATCAGGTTTGATAGAAAAATATTCAATGCACGAGGAGCGACGGGTTGAGCCAGAAACATATAATCCGCATTGGAATTGCCAGTTCTTCCGATTTTGCTGGGATCAAGGGATGAGGTTACCGTCGATTGAAGATTGCCCTGAATGCAATAATCCACGGCCTCAGCAGGATCGGCAAGAGAGATTTTCGCAAGATCGGCCACATGGAAAGCGAGCATCGTATACAGTCGATTGGGGCCGATCCATGAAGAGTTTTTTGACGATAACGATGAAGAGGTGCCTGAAAAACAAAATCCTCAGTGGTGTCCCAGCGGCATATTCACAAAAAATCAAAAAAGAAGGGCACAAAGACTATGACACCGAGAGCAACAGGAAGAACAGAGACGCATGAAGAAAAAGGATGATGAAGCTGATCAATTGGCCCCGATAAATATGGTGTTTTTTCTGCCTCGGGAGTATAAAGCATTTTCGTCGGATGAAGAAGGCAATGAGGAGGTTTTCGCTCAGTTGATGTTGCAACCCGATCATGCCATATTTGATAAACCTGAAGAGTCAGAGCATCGGCACCTAAAACCATTATATATCAAGGGTTATGTGAACGGAAAGCCGATGACAAAGATGCTGGTTGATGGGGGAGCAGCAGTTAATCTCATGCCTCATGCCACATTTCAGAAATTGGGGAAGACTGCTGAAGATCTGATCAAGACAAATATGGTGTTAAAAGACTTCGGTGGGAATTCATCAGAAGCGAAGGGCGTATTGAACGTGGAGCTGACAGTGGGGAATAAGACATTACCCACCACGTTTTTCATCATCGACGGAAAGGGGTCGTATAGTTTGCTTCTCGGCAGGGACTGGATTCATGCAAATTGTTGTGTGCCCTCAACAATGCATCAATGTTTAATACAGTGGCAGGGAGATCAAATCGAAGTGGTTCTAGCAGATCGGTCAACCAATATTGCCATGACCGATCTACCAGTTTGGGAAGCTGATGGTGTTGACTGCTTATCCGGGAAAATATGGGAAGGAGACTATCTCAAGGTCACCAGCCAAGGGATACAGCCGATTCAGCAAGTCGGCTCAGAATTGCTGCTCTGATGGGGTCCATTGAAGATTTCGAAGGAAAGTTGGGACAAGGATTTACATCGGCCGATGACTTGGAGGAGATCGATATTGGACCAGGAGATAGACCGAGGCCGACGTACATAAGTAAAAAGTTATGCCCTGAACTTCGAGAAGAATTGATAACACTGTTGAAGGAGTATCGGGACTGTTTCGCTTGGGAATATCATGAGATGCCAGGATTAAGCCGATCAATCGTTGAACATCGGCTACCCATTAAACCAGGATATCGGCCGTTCAAACAGGCTCCGAGGAGGTTTAAAGCAGAGTTGTATGAGCCGATCAAAGCGGAAATCACGAGGTTATATGATGCCAAGTTTATAAGGCCGTGTCGATATGCTGAGTGGGTTTCTAATATTGTCCCGGTGGAGAAGAAAATCGAAAAATTGAGAATATGTATCGACTTCCGGGATCTGAATAAAGCTACCCCCAAAGATGAATACCCGATGCCGATAGCAGATTTATTAGTAGATGCCGCATCGGGCCACAAAATTATCAGTTTCATGGACGGCAACGCGGGATATAATCAGATTTTCATGGCAGAAGAAGATATACACAAGACTGCGTTTCGGTGTCCTGGAGCTATCGGCTTATATGAGTGGGTAGTAATGACGTTTGGATTAAAAAGTGCCGGTGCGACTTATCAGCGGGCAATGAATTATATATTTCATGATCTTATCGGCATGTTAGTAGAGATTTACATTGATGATGTGGTGGTTAAGTCTAAGAGCGAGGAGAATCATATAGCCGATTTACGGAAAGTGCTGGAAAGAGCAAGAAAGTATGGACTAAGGATGAATCCCAATAAATGTGTTTTTGGTGTATCGGCTGAACAGTTTTTGGGTTTTATGGTGCATGAACGAGGCATTGAAATTAGTCAACGGAGTATCAGAGCCATCAAGAATACAGAACCACCAGTCAACAAGATAGAGCTACAGTCGTTGATCGGCAAGATTAATTTTGTAAGGAGGTTTATATCGAATTTATCAGGAAGGATTGATTCTTTTACTCCATTATTGAAGTTGAAAGCCGATCAAGAGTTTATGTGGGGGGCAGATCAGCAAAAAGCATTTGATGAAATAAAGGATTATTTAAGTTCCCCACCTGTGTTAATTCCGCCGCAGAAAGGAGTGCCATTCAAGCTGTACTTATCGGCCGATGAGAAGTCCATCGGGTCTGTTTTAATACAGGAGTTTGAAGGAAAGGAGCGGGTCGTGTTCTATCTGAGCAGGAGGCTTTTGGATGCTGAAACAAGGTACCTTGCGGTGGAGAAATTATGCCTGTGTTTATATTTTTCATGCACAAAGTTGAGGCATTATATCCTATCGGCTGAGTGTACAGTGGTTTGTAAGGCCGATGTGATAAAGTATATGTTGTCGGCTCCAGTGTTAAAAGGGCGAGTTGGTAAGTGGATTTTTACTTTGACGGAGTTTGACTTGAGGTATGAATCGGCTAAGGCAATCAAGGGACAAGCGGTGGCCGATTTCATTGTGCAACACAGAGGGGTTCACGAAGATTATGTGGAGCCGATTCCTTGGACCATGTTCTTCGATGGGTCAGTTTGCAAGCATGGATCTGGTATCGGTTTGGTCATTATATCACCTCGGGGGGCAAGTTTTGAGTTTGCTTTTACAATCAAGCCTTATCGGACTAATAATCAAGCGGAATATGAGGCGGTGCTAAAAGGACTTCAACTTTTGAAAGAGATCGGAGCCGATATCATAGAGATTATTGGAGATTCTTTGTTGGTGATCAAGCAGTTGTCTGGGGAGTATGAGTGTAGAGATGATATTTTGAGATCGTATCATGAAGAGTGCAAAGACTTATTGAAAGATTTCAGGATGGTATCAATGGACCATATCCCTAGAGAACAGAATTTAGAAGCTAATGATCTTGCACAGATTGCATCAGGTTATCGGCTAAATAGGCAGGTTGAGGTGGAAATAGCTGATAATGATGTTCAGCATGGAACCGATGATTGGAGACAGGAGATAATCAGTTATTTACAAAATCCGTCACAATCGGTTTCTAGGAAACTTCGGTACAAGGCTGCTAAATATGTGATGCTTGATGGGGAGTTATATTATCGGACTTTTGAGGGAGTTCTGCTAAGATGCTTGAATCTAGAAGAAGCTAAAGTAGTTATGTGCGAAGTGCATGAGGGCGTTTGTGGAACTCATCAATCGGCTCACAAGATGAAGTGGTTACTACGAAGAGTAGGGTATTTTTGGCCGACAATGCTGGAAGATTGCTTCAGATATTATAAAGGATGTCAAGATTGTCAGAAATTTGGAAATATACAGCGAGCACCAGCATCGGCTATGAATCCTATCATCAAACCATGGCCGTTCAGAGGATGGGGAATTGATATGATCGGCCAGGTTTATCCTCCATCAAGTAAAGGACATAAGTTCATATTGGCGGCGACGGATTATTTTACAAAGTGGGTGGAAGCAATTCCTCTGAAGAAGGTTACATCCAGAGAAGCGATTGAGTTTGTAAAAGAGCATATAATTTATCGGTTTGGAATTCCTCAGACAATAACTACGGATCAGGGATCTATTTTTGTATCCGATGAGTTTCAACAATTTGCTGCCAATATGGGAATTACTTTGCTGAATTCGTCACCCTATTATGCTCAGGCCAGTGGGCAGGCAGAAGCCTCCAACAAGAGTTTGATCAAGCTAATCAAGCAGAAGATTGATGAACAGCCGCGACGATGGCATACTACATTAGCGGATTCACTATGGGCCTATCGGATGGCATGTCATGGATCTACTCGAGTACCGCCGTATCAATTAGTGTATGGACATGAAGCAGTTTTACCTTGGGAGACTAACATCGGCTCTAGGAGAATTTCTTTGCAGAATCAGTTGACTGCCGATGATTATTATAACTTGATGACAGATGAACTCGAGGATTTGGCTCAAAATCGGCTGAGAGCTTTGGAAATGATTAAGGAAAATAAAGCTAGAACGGCTCGATATTTCAACAAAAAGGTGATGAATAAGTCTTTTGCTGAAGGAGATCTTGTCTGGAAATTGATTTTGCCGATTGGGTCCAGAGATAGTAGATTCGGAAAATGGTCACCTAATTGGGAAGGGCCCTATCGGATTAATCGTTGTGTACCAGGTAATGCTTATATACTGGAAGAACTTGACGGAGCAGAGTTTGCTAGAGCACTAAACGGGAAGTATCTCAAGAAATATTGTCCTAGCATTTGGATCAATTCTTGAATCGGTTAAGTACAGCCGATTTGTAAAAATTTCGGAATAAAAAGCCGATGTTGACACATCGCCTAAAGATAGCCGATATCAGTTGATATCGCCTTTAGATGAAACGAATAAAATTTCACCAAGATTGAAGGAAGCAAGCAACAAAGCTGATCAAGTTATATTACAGCACAACCGACATGTTTCAAAGGACAGTCATCAGTGTTTAAGTTTACAAGAATTTCTGAATGGTTTCGATCGCGCGCAGACGAATTTTGTCAATCTCATTGATGGCGTGGATATTGTCGACGTTTTATGTCGGCAATATAACTATGGGGCTACTCGGCGAGGGGAAATCCGATGGATTGCAAAGGAACACGAGAATTTATACTGGTTCAGGCCCTCAATGTGAGGGAATACCCTACGTCCAGTTGTGGTGTTATTCCTTTGAGGATTGGTGTTTGCTTCTATGAGCTTGTATGAGCCTCTATGAGATTCTGCCTTCAGGAGGCGCCCTGCCTCTCCTTATATACTGGGGGGCAGGGGTACAAGATAAGGATCCCAATCCGGATACGGTCTAGGGATTTCCTTCTTAGAGATAGAATCCTGTCCGACTAAGACTATGTTTCCTTATTATGCAAGGTGAAGTCAGTCGGATGCTACCTTATCTCTAATTACATGGTTTGGCCCATCCTCTATCCGAGTGCCCATATGTTGGTGATGAGGTACCCGGGGCCCATGGCCTCCACAGTAGCCCCTGAGACCTTCATAGTTGAGTCACAGCTGATGCCGAGTGCTCATCCTCCACGGTGAAGATCGCCCGAGTGCATTGCTCCCGAGTACTCTTTGTCCGAGTACATCTTCTTCCCGAGTCCTGCTTCATGTCAGCTGGCAGCGAGGCTATGAAGGGCTTCATGTAAGAGTATGAATAGTGTGCGCTGAATAGGCGCACCTATTAGGTGTAGCCCCTCACTTTGTGCTTAATTGTGAAGACAATTAAACATAAAGTCAAAGATCTTTAACCTGGTAGTCTTTCCCGAGTAGTATACTACTGGTATATGAGACTCTTCGGTATCATGTCAACCGGGATGAAATTTATAGTCTTGCCGAGTAGGATACTACCCGTGTATAGGACTCTTCGACTTCATGTCAGTCGGAATATGTGTTTATAGTCTTGCCGAGTAAGATGTTACTCGTATATGGGACTCTTCAGCTTCATGTCAGCTAGAAAAAGTTGGTTTATAGTCGTTCCCGAGTGGTGTCCCACCCGGAAGTTAGACTCCTCCGCATCATGTCAATGGGAAAAAGAATTTATAGTCTCTCCCGAGTAGTGCACTACTCGAGAGTTAGACTCTTCAGCGTCATGTCGGCTGGAATAATGTTGCTCATGGCAACTGGTGGCCACGCATGTAGGCCGAGTACCACTGAATGAAAAATAAATTCATAGCGTGGTTAGGTGTACTCGAGAGAGATACCTGCATCCTCAATTTTAATGAAGACCAGCTTGTGATCCTTGTATGGATATATCCTCGAGACCTGGTGGATAAAACAGATACCCAAACATATATGTTTAGCAATAAGGCTCTCATGAAGCATATCTGTTTACCTCATCGGTTCCTGTTGGTAGCACCAGCGTTATAATTTCAACTCAGCCTGCGGGCGGCCCACATGGAGCATGCTACTGTAGGAACTCATATCTTGGTGGCCCAGTACCAACTGTTTGGCCCAAGCCTATCAGTCGGTCTCCGGCTCTATAAAAAATTAGGGAGAGAGAAAAGATTCCTCCATCTTCCCCAAACCATCCAGTCGCTTCGTCTTCTACTTCCGCGCCCAACTTTTCGCCTCCCGCTCGGCTAGGGTTAGCGACTGCTGCTGTCTTCTGCTCGAAGTCAGGAGACTCAAATCCTCCACATCCATTCCAAGCCCTCAATCGCTATTTGCCCCAAATCCATCCGCTCCAAGTCATGCCGAAGACTTCAGATCGTGCGGGCGTGCCGAGGGATGCCTGGCCGATGTCGGATTGCAGCACGGTGAAATTGCAACTGCTGGAGAATCATTTGAAGCTGCCAAGCCAGGGAACAATCCGTTGGAGGCCGGCCAAAGGCGAGTTGGTTACGAAGCCCCGACTCGGCGAAACAGTTGTTTTCGCCTCTTTCTTCGATCGAGGTTTCTCTCTTCCATCTTGTGCCTTCTTCCGCCGCATACTTGAGTTCTACGGTCTGGAACTGGTACATTTGAATCCCAATTCCATCCTCCAGATTGCTATCTTTGTCACTCTATGTGAATGTTTCTTGGGTGTGGAACCCCACTTTAATACCTTTAGGTATTTGTTCCATGGGAAACCCCAGCCCTCTAAGAATAACATCAATGTGATTAGGGGGGCTGGTCTTCAGTTAAGGAGCGACGAGAAAAAATCTTATCTTGATCTCCCCTTGAAGTCCTCCTTGAAAGGCTGGCACAAGGAATGGTTTTACTGCACAAATCTGGCTCCTTCCTTGCGGCCATTCACCGGCTTGCCGCCAGTAGTTTCCTCAAACTGGTCATCAGAGCCAACCCACGAGGAGATGGGTCAAGTGCATTAGCTGCTGGAGAGGTTGGATTTGTTTCGAAGTGGCGGCCTGACCGGGCCTTGGGTAGCTCACCGTTTCCTTACTCGGCGCATACAGCCTCTGAAATTGAACGAATCATTCGGCTGGGAATACCAGGGTAAGGAGGATCCCGACCAAATCAGCGACAAGCTAGCTGATGAGCACCAGGTGACCGATACCCTATTTGGGTACTTTTCCTCGGGGGTGGTCGAGACCGAAAACCAGGGGAAGCGGACCAAGGCTTACAGCACCATCCAGCCCCGTCCCAAGGTGAAGTCTGCTCTCCTTTTGCGCTGAGTGTTTGTTGGCTTGTGTCTACGCCGATCTTGGAATGTAATATATGTGATTGAACCTTCTGCAGGATTGCGAGGAATTTGATGATGACTCTCGCCCGTTGTCCGCCTGCAAGTCGAAGAAGAGGCCGAGAAGTCCGCCTGCCGACCAACCCGACTCCAAGAGAGCGGGCAAAAAACCCATTTTGTATTGGGATGAAGGGGCCATGAGGCCGCGTGCAGTGGTCGGGGCCCTGAAGATAAAGGACACGCCCGTCTCAACCCCTAGACAATCAAGCCTTAGGCCGAGACCTGCGTAATCAAGCTCGGCACCGCCGAGTCCAGTAGACGCTACCCCGAGTGCACGGAGGAGCAGCCCGACTACCGTCAAGACTCCGCCGACTGGCCTGCCTGTTGGGGATAGCACTCCGCCGGGACCTAGGTCACCCGGGGGGAAGTTGAAGTTCTCCAAGAGGCAAGTTGATTGGGATCTTCTGAAGTTCATGCCTGCTGTAGTAGCATGTTGATGATTGTTTTGCCCTGCAGGAAGCGCGCCGATATTGACCTCAAAGGGGCCGCTCCCGGCGCTACCTCCGAGGGTCCTGCCCCAGCCGAGCCGGTGCATGCAGGCACACCCGCTGAGCCGAGGGGTAACCTGGTCCCAGAGACCATCGTTATCCCGACCGCGGGGCTGCCAGCACCACCCGACCAGGGGGCGGCTGTTGAAGTCGAGGGCCCAGCCCCCGAGTTGGCGCCTACCACCAGCGTTGATGATGAAGCCCCCGAACCGGCCTCGCAGGCCGCCGGGGACGCCGGAGCGGGGGCTCGAGGACCGTCACCGTCTTGGAGCTCGTTGTCATCGTCGTTGTTATCCCCGGAATTCCCGAACCTCCCTCGGATCGAGGCTCCGCCGCGCAAGTTCCCCCGTACATTCACTTGGGCGGCACCGGGCGGAGCTACCAAGCGGTTCAAATTGGACGAGGCCACGGCGAAGAGGAAGCGTGAAGACCTGCTCCACGCAGCTATTGCTGGGGCCGAAGGAGTCCGGGTATGACCTTCGCAATTGAGTGGTCTTCTTGTTTTAGCTTCTGAATCCGCTTCTGGTTTGTCTCTTTCTCAAGTAGGATCTTGTCGACCAGAACGAGGCGATGTCAGAAGTCTTGGTTGAAATGGCCCCCCAATTGGCGGAGTTAGAGTAGCTCCGGTCCTTGAAGACCGTGTTGGAGGAGCGCCACGCCGGGAGGGCGAGCTGGTTGAAGAACGCCGTCAAGGAGCTTCGTGATGAGAACTGGGCCCAAGCCAAGAAGATCGAAGGTAAGTCCCCCAAATGCATCCTCCTGACCAAACCTTTGCTGTATCTCTCCAGCTGTTATTTCCGACTGCCCGGTCGCGGCTGGGCTGCACGGTCGAGTTCTTGACTAATCTGTTGTGCAGCTCTCGAGGCCGAGTTAAACACCCGAACAGAGAAGAAGTCCCAGCTGGAGGAGGCCGAAAGAGCCAGGGTCGTGCTGGAGAAGTCCCAGGCCGACCTGACAAGAGCCAATGCCGAACTTGAGAGAAAAAAGGCCGAGTTAAAAGAGGCCATCCTCAAGCTGGGCAAAGAGAAAGCCGACTTGGAGAAGACCATGGCCAAGTGGAAAGCCGACTACGAAAGTAAGCCCCCAGCCTGACCCTGATTTTATCCAGTCCTTGATTTGTTCCATCCGTCCCCGTTCCTAACAAGCTTTACTTGTCTGGTGGACCCGGACAGACACTCGAGCCAATGTCCAGGCGCAATATCGGTTTTACACGGAGGAAATAGAGAGGGCCAGGGAGTCACAGGAAGCCCTCGTCGGGTCCATGAAAGGGCTCCTTGACCTCATAAATCCAAGCCTTGAGGGAACCAGCTGTACCAGGATGCCACAGGTGATGGCACGCCTTGAGGATGCACCGAGTATCCTGAAGAGGTACTCGGATGAGCATGTTACCGCCGGAGTGGCTAGGACTCTAGCGATGACCAAATCCCTCTATCCTCGGGCAGATATTGAAGCCATCGGGGAGGGGTTTGGCGAAGAGACGATGCCGGAGGAGGCGCTGGAGCTGATAGCCAGAGCAAGGCCGACTGCAGAAACCATTACTCGAGATCTTAGTCTGCAAGAATAAGATAACTTGTAGTCGGCATGTATAAACTTGTATGAAGACATGTGTAAATATATGTGCAATGCCACCAAGCATCAAATCGCTTACTCGGTCGTCATTATGCTTACCCGATTGCCTATTCTACGCCGAGTTAAACTGTCGGAACGTAATAAAATTGTTCGCGGTAGAACTGTACTCGGGTAGATATGACAAAAGTCGTTGCAAACCTTCATGACCAAAGTAGAACGAGCTCGTATATTATTGACACCACATATTATACATGCAGCCCCCGACTCGCTACTCGGTTGGCACAAGCGAAGTAGGGAGTCAGAAACTGTACACATGAAATAAAAAACTCAGGTATAGAAGGGACGTAGCTGTTCTATATTCCATGAGTTGTTGACGAGGGCACCGTCTTCGGTCTTCAGTCGGTAGGCGCCTGGCCACGTGACCTCGGCTATAATGAACGGCCCTTCCCAGATTGGGGATAGTTTGTGCCTATCCTTGGTGGTTTGTATTTTTCTCAGAACGAGATCCCCGACCAAAAAGGCTCGGCCATGGACATTGCGATTATCATAGCGACGCAGGCCTTGGAGATACCTTGCCGACTGGATTGTTGCGATATCCCTCGCTTCTTCCAACTGATTTAATTTGACCAATCGGGCATTGTTGGAGATGTCTTCTGAGTAAGCCCGAACTCGAGAAGAGCTGAACTGTAACTCGGTTGGTAGCATAGCCTCAGCACCATAGACCAGGAAGAAAGGGGACTGCCCTGTTGCCCGACTGACAGTGGTCCTGAGAGACCAGAGAATGGATGGGAGTTCTTGTACCCACCGGCCCGCGTAAGGTTGTAGTCGGTCGAATATCCTAGTCTTGATACCTTGTAAGACCATACCATTGGCACGTTCGACCTGTCCGTTGCTCCGCGGGTGGGCCACAGATGCATAGCAGATCTTGATGCCGAACTATTCGCAAAAGTCTTGGAATACGTCGCCCGTGAACTAAGTACCGTTGTCGGTGATGATGCGGTTTGGGACCCCGAACCGGTATAGTATACTCATGATGAAGTCCTTTGCTCGTGCCGCTGTTATAGTTGCAACGGGTTTTGCCTCAATCCACTTGGTGAATTTGTCTACCGCGACGAATAAGTGTGTGAACCCTCCTGCGCCTTTTTGAAGAGCCCGACCATGTCGAGTCCCCATACGGCAAATGGCCAGGATATAGGGATTGTCTGGAGCTCTTGGGCTGGGAGATTTGTCTGTCTTGCGTAGAACTGGCAACCTTCGCACTTGCGAATGATCTCTTTGGCGTTTGTTACTGCTGTGGGCTAGAAAAATCCCTGCCGGTAAGCCTTTCCGACTAACGTCCTGGATGCGGCATGGTTGCCACATATGGCCGAGTGAATTGACTGCATGATTTGCTTGCCCTCCTCGGTGGTGACGCATCGCATGAGGACACCGGATGCACTTCTTCGGTACAGGTCTTCTCCGACTAGCAGGAAGCTTTTGCTCTTACGCTTGATCTGTTCGGCTTGATTACGATTGTCTGGGAGTTCGTCTGCCATGAGGAATTTGAGAACAGGAGTCCGCCAGTCTTGACATATGTTCAGCACTTCATTTGTAGCCGGGGTAGGTTCGCCTCCCGACTGCACCAGTGCTGGTTTCTTCTGGACTGAAGGCTCCATAAGTTGCTCGACAAAGATCCCTGTCGGGGCTGCTTCTCGCTTGGATCCCATGTTTGCTAGTTCTTCTGCCGCGTCGTTGTACTGTCGTAGTACGTGTGTTATCTCCAGCCCATCGAATTTGTTCTCCAGCTTGCGGACCTCCTGACAGTATGCCGCCATGGTGTCGTCGAGGCATGTCCAGTCCTTTGTGACTTGGTTTACCACGAGTTGAGAGTCTCCGCGCACAACCAGTCGACGAATGCCGAGTGATATAGCGATGCGAAGACTGTGGATGAGAGCCTCGTACTCGGCGACATTGTGGGAAGCCGGGAAGTGGATTTGTAAGATGTACTTGAGTTTTTCGCCGGTGGGGGATGTCAGTATAACGCCAGCCCCGGCGCCGCCGATCCGTAAGGAACCGTCGAAGTACATTGTCCAGTACTCTAGCTTTGCTGTTGAAGTGGGCGTCTGGACCTCCGTCCACTCGGCCACGAAGTCGGATAGAGCCTGTGATTTGATAGCCGTCCTTGGTTGAAAGGTGATGTCAAACGCTATCAACTCGAGCGCCCATTTAGCGATTCAGCCAGTGGCCTCGCGATTATGGAGGACGTCCCCGAGTGGAAACGATGTTACCACCGTGACTTGGTGTGCGTGGAAATAATGTACCAGCTTCCGGACGGTGATGAGTTGGCCATAGAGCAGCTTCTGGACCTGCGGGTATCTCGTTTTGGAGTCGGCAAGGACCTCGCTGACAAAGTAGACTGGCCGTTGGATTTTTTGAATATGACCCGATTCGGATCGCTCGACCACCAACACCGTGCTGACTACCTGAGTAGTTGCCGCCAGGTATAACATTAGTGGTTCTTGGGGCATGGGGGATGCCAGCACGGGGGGTGATGTGAGAAATTGTTTGAAGTCTTCGAAGGCTTGCTGGGCTTCCGGAGTCCATTAGAAATTGTCCGCCTTTTTTAGTAGCTTGAAGAAGGGCATACCCCGTTCGCCCAATCGGGAGATGAATCGGCTGAGTGCCGCCATGCAGCCTATCAGCTTCTGGACGCCTTTGAGGTTAGTCGGGGGTGCCATTCTTGTGATGGCGTTGACTTTCTCCAGGTTTGCCTCGATGCCGCGATGTGAGACGATGAAGCCGAGTAACTTGCCGGATGGCACTCCGAAGGCACATTTTTCTGGGTTTAACTTCATCTTGAATCTTCGAAGATTGTGGAAAGTTTCCTCCAAGTCAGCGATGAGATCTTCTTTGGACTTCGTCTTGATCACCACGTTGTCGACGTAGGCTTCCACATTGCGCCCAATCTGAGTGTGCAAACACCGCTGAATGGCCCGTTGATAGGTTGCCCCAGCGTTTTTTAGACCGAACGGCATTGTGATGTAGCAGTACGCTCCAAACGGCGTGATGAAAGATGTCTTTAAGCAGTCGTCCTCCCTCAGTTTGATCTGATGGTATCCCGAGTAGCAGTCGAGAAAACTGAGTAGGTCGCACCCGGCCGTGGAATCTACCACCTGGTCAATCCGTGGGAGACCAAATGGGTCTTTGGGGCACGCCTTGTTGAGATCGGTGTAGTCGACGCACATGCGCCATTTACCGTTTTTCTTCCGGACTAGGACTGGGTTAGCCAGCCAATCCGGGTGATAGACCTCCTTGATGAACCCGGCTGCGAGAAGCTTGGTAAGCTTCTCCCGAATAGCATCCTTGCGGTCTTGGGCGAAGCGCCGGAGCCGTTGCTTGACTGGCTTGGCGTCTGTCTTCACATTTAGGGCGTGCTCGATCACCTCCCTTGGTACGCCCGGCATGTCGGATGGTTTTCATGCGAAGATATCTTTATTAGCTTGTAGGAAGGTGACGAGCGCGTCTTCCTATTTGGGGTCGAGTCCGGTCCCGACTAAGGCAGTCTTGGAGGGGTCGGAAGGGTCCAGGGGGATCTTCTTCGTGTCAGAGTCCGCCGAAATTCCCGACTTGGCCGCCTTTTTTGCCGGAACTTGATCTTGCTCGACTTCTGTTGTCGTGGCTTGCTGGATGCTTTCACGCCCGACTGCCGCTTCCTGGGATTGGGCCAGTTCGCAACTTTCCTTGTCGCAGGTGAAGGCTTGCTTGACGTTGCTGCGGAGGGAGAGGACTCCTGTTGGCCCAGGCATCTTGAGCACCATATATGTGTAGTGCGGAATTGCCATGAATTTGGCGAGTGCCGGTCGTCCGAGAATTGCGTGGTACGCGGTCTCGAAGTCGGCAACCTCAAAGCAGATGTTTTCCGTGCGGAAGTTATCCCGCGTGCCGAAGGTTACCGGCAAGGTAATCTGCCCGAGTGGAGTTGATGACAGGCCGGGAATTATCCGGTGGAAGGGCGCGGTACTCGGCCGTAGCTCCGAACGAGGAATATGCATCTCGTCCAAAGTTTTGGCGAATAGTATGTTGAGCGCGCTGCCTCCGTCGATGAGGGTTTTCTTCAGCCTGATATTTTTGACAACCGGGTCCAGGACGAGTGGATACCGTCCTGGGTGGGAGACCCGATCTGGGTGATCTGCGCGGTTGAAGGTAATGGCCATCTCTGACCAGCGTAGGTACTGGGGGGTGTCCGTGGTGGAAACCGTGTTGATGTCGTGAGCCGATAGCTTCTGTTTGCGCTTGGACTCGTACGCGAGCGGCCCCCCGAAGATGTGATTGAGCTCGGCCTGTGGATCTTGGAAATCGTCAGCCGGGCCCGAGTCTGGCTTGTCCTTGTCCTTGTCGGCGCCAGACGATGAAGCCTGCTCAGAAGCAAACTTCTTTAGCATGTAGCAGTCCTTGGCCGCGTGCCTGCCCTTGGGATGGAAGGGGCATGGCCCACTCATGACTTTCTGGTAGTCGTTGTTCCGCTGGGGCCGCGACCGAGTGCGCTCCATGTTGGCCACCACTTTGTCCGACTTCCGCTTGCGGCTGCTGGACTTGTTTTGAGGCGGCTCGTTGTCGGCTTTTGCCTTCTGGTCCTTTTGTCGGGGCTCCTTCTTCTCGTCAAATGCTTCAGCGACCGCCTCAGCCGAGTCAGCGTATTTGTTAGCCATATCGAAGAGGGCCCGGACCGTAGATGGCGGCTTCCGAGTGAACTTGGCGATGAACGGGGCGTCCTTTACTCCCTTGCGGAAGGCGGCGATTACAGCCTCGTCCTTGATAGTCGGGATCTGGTTGCGCTTCTCGGAGAACCGCTTCATGAATTCGTACAGAGACTCGTTCTTCTTGTGATGTAGTTGATAAAGATCATGTTCTGAAGCCGGTCTCTCGTAGGTCCCTTGGAAGTTAGCGATGAACCGCTCCCTGAGTTCTCCTCAGGAACCGATCGACCGCCTTGGAAGACCTGATAGCCATGTCCTCACCGAGTCGGCTAGGGCGACCGGGAGGTAGTTAGCCATGGCCTTGTTGTCACCTCGGGCTGCGCGAATAGCCAAGGTGTATACGGTGAGCCAGGATTCGGGGTCAGTCTTGCCGTCGTATTTTTGATCCCCGTGGGCTTGAAGCCTGGTGGCCAGTCAACCTCCTGGAGCTCCCGAGTGAAAGCGGGAATGCCTTCGTCATCATGCGGGCTCAGGCTCCGTCTAGGGCGTTGTAACCGCTCGTGGTGGAGGCCAAAGCGCTCGTTTTCATCTTCCCACCGGCGGCGGTCATCTTCTTCGCGCTCTTCATGCCGGGAGTTGATGACGCGGCGGAGGTCATGCTGTAGTTGTGCTCGGAGGTCTTGATTGGGTCGGCGGTTATACTGGCGTCGCCGATTGTAGTTGTTGTTGCCGCCGAGTGTTGTTTGCCGCGATGACTCGCGCTGCCGACTGGAGCCGGCCGCATGGCGACACACTGACGCAGATGATCCGGCCGCCTGGGAACCTGGCTGGTTAGTCGGGATGAGGGTGTCCCCCGACTGCTGCTGCTGTTGACAGGCCGCAGCTGTAATCATCGCCTTGATCTTGGCGATAGTTGGGGAGGCCTGGTGGTCAGGCCCGAGCTGGAGCATGTCCAGCAGTGTTGCAGCAGCCACCACGTTCTGTTGGGGGGTGACGAAAACATCGTGGTCACCGACTCTGGTTTGTAGAATCTGCTGCTGGGCGACCCGCCCAGCACGTCATAGCCCGTCGTTACGAGCCTCGCAATTATCCTCCTCCTCCGGTTGTAGTCGGCAAGCCTCCTCCTGTTGTTCTCCTTGCGCTTGGCGAACCTCCCGTGGGGGAGTTGAGGCCATAAAGATTTCACGGGGGATGAAGAGGCCCGCTAAACTGGTGCCCGAACTAGAGTTCGAACTTTTGTCCGACTGGAGGTCGAAGTCCACGTGGCTGAGCGGGAAGTCTTCGCGGGGGATAAGAGAGCCCGCAAAGTTGTCCGAAGTAGAGTCCGAACTGTTGTCCGACTGGGAGCCGGAGTCCGCGTAGTTGAGCGGAGTGAGAATTGCCCCGATCATCCTAGATCCAATCTGAAATGGCTCAGGGCCGTGTCCAAACTGAAGCACAGGAGACCGGAGGTGCCGCAGGGGGTGCGGTTGTATGGCGTTGCCGAATCCGAGTGGGAAGTTGAAACTTTCGCTCCTTCCTTGCCCAACCCGAGTAGGCTCTAGGCCCAACTCGAATCAGACGCTGGTGGGGAGAGCCGTCCCATGGCTCGACGACGCGCGGTGTTGGTGTTCCAGCTTGACAATCGTCGCCGCACCTGGCTGGCCGACTGGCGCGGAGTCGGCTGGTCCCTTGGCCGGTTGAATTGAATCTGCTTCAGCTAGGGTGAGGTTGCCGATCTGGTCGGCGATGAAATCGAGGCTCCCAAAGGAAATTACGTCTCCAGGGAGGAATTTGTCGCCGTCGACTCTTGTGGTTGGATCCATCGTGATCTTGGATGTAGATTGCGCCGAGTCCCCTACCTGGCGCGCCAACTGTCGACGTTTTATGTCGGCAATATAACTATGGGGCTACTCGGCGAGGGGAAATCCGATGGATTGCAAAGGAACACGAGAATTTATACTGGTTTAGGCCCTCAATGTGAGGTAATACCCTACGTCCAGTTGTGGTGTTATTCCTTTGAGGATTGGTGTTTGCTTCTATGACCTTGTATGAGCCTCTATGAGATTCTGCCTTCAGGAGGCGCCCTGCCTCTCCTTATATACTGGGGGGCAGGGGTACAAGATAAGGATCCCAATCCGGATACGGTCTAGGGATTTCCTTCTTAGAGATAGAATCCTGTCCGACTAAGACTATGTTTCCTTATTATGCAAGGTGAAGTCAGTCGGATGCTACCTTATCTCTAATTACATGGTTTGGCCCATCCTTTATCCGAGTGGCCCATATGTTGGTGATGAGGTACCCGGGGCCCATGGCCTCCACAGATATCGTCTTCATCGGAGCCTGGGATGGTCTTCAAGCTTTTGCGCCGATGAACCGCTTGACGAACCGCTGCTGCGACCTTGGTCTCCTGGTCTTGTATAATTTGTGGCAGGCCGATGAGCTGAGATTTTATCGACTCGATGTCCTTACGGACTCTTTCAAGCTCTGCCAGCAAATCGGCCTCCCTCTTCTTCAGTTGGGAGACTTTGGACTCTAGCTCTTGAGGAACAGCCACCAAATCGTCCAGTTTTTTCTTCTCGGTCTGAGCTGATAGCCGATCAACTTGGATGTCTTGGGTTGCTTTTTGTTGTTCAGCACGATCGGCTATGCGCTGCCTGAGCTTGGTGAGTTGAAATCTGTGGGATTCCAAATATGCTGCAGGTGTCAGCGCGGCGACGAGCTCTTCGGGCAAATGATGTTCAATTTCTGCGAGTCTCGCCCGAATTGGTCCGCAATCTTCCACCAAGGTGTCAATTGGGATTTCCAGCCGATGGATGATGTTGATCAAGCAATCGCGCACATCAGCTGAAAGCGATGGTTCAGTTACCACGCTGGTGGCTGTTGCTTCTTCTGCCGATATCAAAAGAAAAAAGATCGGCCAAGGACTGCAAATTGGTATCGGTAAAAAAATAGTGCGCAATTAAAATAAAATGTGGAGGCAAAAAGATTACCTGGGGCATGACAGTGGTGGCTTGAGCAGCATCGGCGTGAGTAAGTTGTTCTTCAGGGTGGCCAGTGCTTAGCGATGAAGAAATAACCGCAACCTCAACCGCGGCTTGAGGGCTAGGTGCTGGAGTTGGATCGGCAGGGGAGATCATTGGCTCGGTATTTGGAGGAATATCGGTGGAAGGTTGGAGTTCAGGAGCCGATGACTTGAGCTGGAAATGAAGTTGGTAAGAGGCGAAATAGATGATAATATCAAAATTTGGTACTTACTCGCGGAGAGGAAGGGGCCGATGGTATTTGAGCAACAGGTGGTGTTGAGACCGCGACATCGGCACTTGTTTTCTGCTTCTTGAGGGACAGGCGGTGCGCCAGTTTCTTGCGTTTTTGCCTGGATGGCCGGGGCGCTTTGAGAAAAGCTAATGGAGTGGGAGCACCGCGCCCCAAGTTTGGAGTGGCCGATGGGGGTTGATATAGTATCGGCCGACCACTTGTGCTTATTGTTGGTGGCTCGACGTTGGCAGCCTGCGAGATCAAGAACATGAGAAGTGATCGGAGATGGTGGTTAAGACATAGGTGTTACCTCTTCATCAGATTCAACATATTCGGCGTGGATGCGAGAGCAATAGTTGATGGCCGCTAAGCTGAAAAGGTGTCTTTTCCATTCTGACCACCACCGGGCGAAAAGCTTTGTATTGGCTATGCATACTTCCACATTGGTGGCGGTGCCTAGAGGTAAAGTTTCTGATAAGGACCGCAGCCGATCATACTCTAGAGCGTTGGTGATAGTGCCTTGGGCTTGAATTTTATTGATAAAGAATAAGCCGATGGGCAGTTGACTGAGGCCAAGCTGGCGGGAGCTGACTGTTGGGTGGTAGAATTCATAAGATGGTTGCGATCGGCCCAAAGAAAAGCTAGTCAGCAGCAGAGCAGGGGTGATGGCCGATAAAAAGATGGTCTTCGATTCGTCGTTCTCCAGAGCGTCAAGGGGGTTGAAGTTGGAAGGCATCTCGAATGAGGTTGTGTCGTCGTAAGCAAACCACAATGTGGCATCCTTGACAAGGCCATAATAGAAGCACTTGAACCACTGGCTAAGTCCGACTGATGTCATCTTGCCGCCAGGAAAGGCCGATGCAGATTCACCCATAGAAGTACATCGGCGGTAGGTGGGATCTTGATCTTCTGAGAAATCGGCTGGGATGGATTGTTCAAGAAAAGAAGTCTCAGTGGAGGCCTTGGAAGTATAGACATTGAGCCATAGTTGCACGAACCACCAAGGGCCTCCGATATGGCCGACGGGCTGACCGACTGATAACTTCATTGCCACCTGGTGCAGCAATTGATAAGTGGCTCCAAGAAGATACTGCCCCAGGGGGACCTGCTTCCGATCGGCCAGGCATTCGGCTAGACATTGCATATTGGTTGTCGGGCCAAGAGTTGCGCCTTCAAAAACAAACCGTTCTAACCACAGATTCAGGAAAGCGACATGCTCCCGATCATCGACTGGTCCAGTTTTCTTGTTGTGAAGTGATATGTATTTGGACCAACCGCCGATATTTTTTGTCTGGAGCCGATGAGAAGGCTTGAACCGGAGATTGAGGAGATTGATGTAGCTCGTCGTGTCAAGACAGGTGAGCATGGTCACGTCTAGCAAGGTTGGAGTCATCAGCCCATGACCGAGCAAGAAGGCGTTGAGGGTATCGGACCAGAAGTATGCAGCCGATGCGAGAAGTGGTTCATTCCTCTCCATCTCGGCTAGAGAGAGATTGAGGCAATGGCCGATATGGGATTCTTCCCAGAGGGTTCTTTTAGCAGCCGATACCCGGATGTACCAATCTCTCCACCCAGGAAGCTTGCTCGGCCAAGATCTGAAGCTGTTAGCCCAGTCGCCGATTGACATAGCAGAGTTCTTGAAGGGGACGCGTTGGGTCTCGGCGATGATGAAATCTGTGGGGTCTTCATTACCCATCGGGCCGTGGTAAAAGTAGTTCGGGTAGTCGGCGGCCGGAATTAGAATTTGGTTTCTTAGGTTCTACAGTAAACAAGAACACAACGAAGAACAGATGAGGAACATGGCAGATTGAGGCTATCCGAGTTGCGAAGACGAAGGAAACAATCGGGAAGAAAGGTTACCTTAGGGACGGTGGATGCTGAAGCCATCGCGTGCAGAGAAAGAGGACGGAAATCAGCGGTCAAAGAGGAAAACTGCAACGATTCGTCTGAGCTCGCCGGAGTTCGTCGAAGTCTTGGGAGACGAAGCGGTAGTGCTCTGGTGATGTGAAAGCGTGAGGAGGGCTAGAAGACGAAGCGGTTTATAGAGGCATGATGACCGGGCAGGAATCGAGGCCATTGGCACTGTTTCAAACAATTAAGGCAAGTATGGCTGCCTAGGGCCGCCTCGGTGTGAAGGAATCTAAAGCCCAGATAAGGAAATTTCGGAATTTTACGGAAAACACCGAAATTGGGGGCATGTGTTAAAGCCAAAATTTGGCATGGGCCTTTATCAAATTCGGTTGAAGAAATCATAGCGGGCTGGTTAAAGATGGGCTGAAGGAGACCGAGTTTGGGAAGGATCGTGAAGGCCACGTATGGCAATTACTGTCCATGTCCACTGTTTAGGCAGTGTTAGTTTTATTTTTAGGAAAAGCTTGATCCCGTATCCGATCAGGTCTTGTAATATTTCCTCCTGTAAGCTAGGAAATCGTGTGCCGTGTCCAATAAGGACTCGTGTAAACTCGGGGTATATATACGTATGCCCGGGTGCTTTGTAATCTATCTACATCAATCAGATCAACACAATTTCGGCACATCGTGTAACGACCCGTTTTTCTTTTCCCGCTAGTCTTCGTTTTCCCGAGCTCCCTTCATATCCTGTCAGCTGCGCCCAGTTTTTCTCCCCGGCCAGCCGACTACCTTCCCTCTTGTGCCGAGTAGAGTTGCTACTCAGTCCTTGTATCCTGCCCTTATCCTTGTCTTACTCGGACCCCCTTTGCTGCCGAGTGAGCACGATGATGTGGCCGACTACCTTGTTGAGACCTGTTGCTTCTTTGTCCCCCGAGTTGTGCCCGCCCGTTGGACGCCGACTACCATGGTAGTGAAGAACCAGTCTTCACCTAACCGCAGCATCGCTTGGACCAGTGGTCAGTCCGAAGCCCGGTCAGTGAGATTTCTCCAACCTGTCCTAGCCTTGACCTTAATGTCTCATCGCAGCTACAGTGCCTGCCAACTCCTCTGACCAGTTGGACTCCAAAGTCACTTCCTGTCTTGTCCCAGTCAGTTCATCTTGACTTCCTTGCTCCACCCGTTGCCCAGCTCCACCGTGCCTCAACCTTGCACGTCGGCTATATATATGGCCAACCGTGCCCCCTTCTTCCTTTGTTTTGCAAACCGGCCAGCTCCAGCTCTGCTGAGTTCTTGTTCTTCTCTCAAGCTTTGGAGCTCTGTCGCCTGGTTCGCAAGCCTGGTTCAGCCGACTGCCCCTTTTTCTGCAGCCGACTACTTCTTGATCCTTTTTCTTGGTGTTTTACTTCTCCTGCTTATCAGTGTTTCTTTCTGCTTGTTCATAACCTGAACCGGTGGACGATCCCGAAGCCGCCTTCGCCGAAGACGACCCCTCCTTGGAACAAGGCAAGCCTCTTTGATCATATTGTTTCCCATATATGCAAAACTATGTTGTTTGGAAAATATATGCATGCTTAGTTTACACCTTTTTAAACTGTTGGCCTCGGTTTTGCAAGCGCAACCGATGGACCTACCCAGTAGTAGCACTTATCTGGTAGGATGTTGTTATATTTCACCCTTGAAGAGCCCCACAAATGGCACGCTAGCATCCTATCTGAGGATACGATGCCGAGTAGAATGGCTTAGCTCTGCAACGTTGTTTGTCGTTGGGAAAAACATTGGGTTTTACCAAACTGATTGAAAAACCCGGTACTCCGTGTATCGGCGTGTTTGTGAAACAAATAAAGTTGTGAAAATCTTGATATACAGAGACAGTGCCTGTGTGGCTTGGCTATGTTCATCATTAAGGACCGTTTCCTTTGGGAATTCCATCCGAGCATTACAGTGCGACCAGACGGGTATTATGGGATGCCCCTGGCCGAGTAAATAGTAGGTTTAGGGAAGTTCAGTGCCGACCACTGAATCCTGTGTGGATCTTTCGGCTGGCATTGGATGACTCTAGACTGGCTTTGGAAATGGCCTTGTCACGAATTTCTGGGTACAGGCCAGTACTCGGTGTAATTTTCGTGTCGGATGGGTAAAGCGCACACCCTCTGCAGAGTTTAGCAGAACTGTTCGAACAGCCGTGCCCCCGGTTAAGGGCGATGCAAGGTGATTCCCATAGCGTAGATTTGTTTGCCAGTGATTTGTGAAAAGTGTTTGATGGAAAGGGAACCGTGACCTGAGTTGCCGAGTAAGCAAACGGAAGGCCTGTGTGGCCAGAAACGGATCTGTGTGATCTGGGGTGTTAAGCACCATAAACAAGTGTATGAAAAGTAAACAGGATGAAGATCATGCTCCCGGGTTGTAGCCAGGGCAGCAAAGTTTAAGCCCCCGGGTTGTAGCCAGGGCGGCAATTCAGTCTTCGGGTTGTAGCCAGAAGACGGTGATGAGCACGCTCCCGGGTTGTAGCCAGGGCAGCAGTGTATTAGCTAGCTGGTTGTAGCCAGCCTAGCGGGCATTTAGTGCCATGATCATGCTCCCGGGTTGTAGCCAGGGCAGCGATGATGAGCCCCCGGGTTGTAGCCAGGGCGGCCGACTAGCTAGCTGGTTGTAGCCAGTGTAGCGGGCATCAAGTGCCACAGCTGAGATTTGGTTGTAGCCGAGTCTCAGGGTCAACGAGTGGTTGTAGCTACTCGGGAAGTACAGGACCAGCAAATACGAAGTAAAAGATGATAAGAACATATATGTTTATGCTTGATTCATTAAGTGGCGAGTTGTTGAAAAGCAACTTGCGGAATGGATAGAGGCGTGAGCCTCTGTCGACAACAAAAATTTAAGCTCACTAGTGTTTGCAAAGAAAAGAGTTTCTAAAGGCAATTTTCGCAAATAAACCTTTAGCCTTTCTATCTGACCGACATGGCATCATTTTCGGCTTGCTGAGTACGAAAGTACTCACCTTGTTCATATATATATGTATAGTAGGTTTCGGAGAAGAAGACGAAGATCCGACTGCTGCCGAGTTCCTCCAAGACCAGGCCGACTACGAAGACTTCTGAAGGTTTCGAGCCTAGTTCCCAACCGAGCCTGTGGAGTAGTTTTGTCCAGCTTCCGCCCTGTTCTGCTGTTTCGCTAGATTACCAGTTGATTATTTTGCCCATCCCGGGTCTGTCCTGGATGGATCTCCTTGTACGTATATGTAAGTACTCTGTTTATGTATTATTGTAACTCTGTGTTGTATCATTGTTGTGCGTACCCGACTACTGATCCTGGGATCGGGTGCCTTATGCACATGGTGGCCTTCCACCTAGTCGGGAGGCGCCACAGCGGTGGTATCAGAGCAAAAGGTTGGCCCTAGGAGCGAAACCCTACGCGTGTAGATGCCTTTGAGGATCTTATTTTGAAAACTATACTAATTGCAAAAAAAAAATCTAGGACTTGTCTGAGTATCTTTCTCTCTGCTTTGTAGAATTTTGGAAAAGTTTCTAAACTCTTGGCTATCTCCCTACATTGGCTCCTGCGTGGATCTTTGGTATTAGCCCTTAGGTTCCAGTGCCCCATCTGTCATCTTTTCGTTAAGGCTGGGTTCCCGAGTATATTCTTTGTTCTGCTGCTTGAATCCATCTTGCTAATCTTGTTGCTCCTTCATCTGTTCCATCGGTTTGGTTGCCGATATCCTTGCTGAGCCCCTCTTCCTTTGGTTGCCCTTTTCTAGGACCAGATGGCAGAACGTCAGCGCCGGAATGTACGTGCTCCAGCCCGTTTGGGTTTTGAAGACCAAGGTCCAGTCCGCAACAACCTGCTTACTGCCGCGGAGGAACAAGAAGTGGAGCAGACTCATGATCGGATGTCCGGAAATGTCCGTGCAGCCGGCCTTGGTACCTTCGACGCTGCAACAGCAAACCCTGGAGGATTGCCTCAACCTCCTCACCTTCCAGCAGACCCCCAGCAGCTTATGGCCATCCAGACCCAGATCTTGCAAGGCATTGCTCAGAATCTGGCCGCAATGCAGCCTCTTCTCCATCAAGCTCCACCAGCACAAGCTCATGACGCTCCCAAGCTCGCCGACTTCATGAGGTCCCGTCCAGCCGAGTTCTCTCAGACTGCTGAGCCAGTAGAGGCTGACGACTGGCTAAAGGATATGGACAGAAAACTAAACCTAGTGCAGTGCACACCTGTGGAGAAAACCCAGTTTGCTGCACACCAACTGCATGGACCAGCAGCCGATTGGTGGGAGAACTACTGTGCTGCCCATCAAGATGCCGCCAACATCGCCTGGCCCGAGTTTGTTGAAGCCTTCAGAGCCGCACATGTCCCAGAAGGAGTAATAGACATTAAGAGAGAAGAATTCAACAACCTCAAGCAGGGACATTCCAGCATCAGCGAGTACCTGAGCAGGTTCAACCATCTAGCTCGCTATGCACCGAGGACGTGAACACGACAAAGAAGAAATCAGGAAGGTTTCTGAAAGGATGAATGTGGCAATGAATATCCAGCTTATTGCCCATGACTTCCCTACTTTCCAGCACATGGTCAACAGAGCCCTAGTAGTTGAAGACCGAGGAAGGAGATCGAAGTTTTTTCGCAAGCGCAAGGCCTCCCAGATGCAGTCTCGTAGTGGTCCGAGTACCAGCCCTATCTCCCCAGTCCTTCCCGTCAGTTTGCCCCATCCCAGTTTCAAGAGCGGGTGTTTCGCCCATCTGTTTCTCGCCCGGCTTCTTCTGTTCAGTCCCGACCCTCAGTGCAAATACCGGTGCAAGTCGCCTACCTCAGCCGCCTTCAGCGGAAGAGTATCCGAGTGCCCCGGAAGCCGATGCTACAACTGCAACGAGTTGGTCACTTCGCCCGACACTGTCCCCAGAAGCAAGACCCTGTAGTCCCTGGACCCTAACGCCAGCGCTTCAAGAGCCCCTGTGTTCAGTCGAGGACAGCCGACTACACATACTAATGGATCTGCCTCCCGTGCCCCTCCGACCTTTGGACGTGGCCGAGTCAATCATATCCAGTCGGAGACAGCCCGAGAAGCTTCAGATGTGGTAATGGGTACGTTTCTTGTCAACTCCGTACCTGCAGTTGTTCTGTTTGATTCTGGAGCATCGCATTCCTTTATTTCTCAATCTTTTGTGGATAAGTATGGTTGGGATGTTCAAGGTCTTAGGAACCTATGGTCAACACTCCCCTGGCAAGGAGTTTAGGTCAGACCAATCTTGCCCTGGAGTTACTTTGGTAATTTAAAGGAGTTAGTTTCTCAGCCAACCCCATCGTCCTGGAATCACAAGGCTTGGATTTGATTCTTGCATGGATGGTTAGCTAAGCATAAGGGCCGAATAGACTGTGCAACTAGCACCATAACCCTGCAGTGCCCTTTTGGACAAGAAGTGAAGTTTGCCTCCCTTGGAGACCCTAAGAACCGACCCCTCCTGAGCTCCATGCACATAATTCCTTTGGAAGAAGTGCCGGTGATCAATGAATACCCTGATGTCTTCCCAGACAGTCTACCCGGAATGCCCCCCGATAGAGAGATTGAATTCTCTATAGAGTTGCTACCCGGCACAGCACCCATATCCAAGAGACCCTATAGAATGGCGGCTAATGAGTTAGCCGAAGTGAAGAAACAGATAGAAGAACTTGTGAGCCTAGGTTTTGTGCGACCTAGCACATCACCTTAGGGAGCTCCAGTGCTCCTAGTGGAAAAGAAGGATAAGACCAAGAGGATGTGCGTTGATTATCGCGCACTGAATGGAGTAACCATCAAGAATAAGTATCCTCTACCAAGGATAGAGACCTGTTCGACCAGCTGCAAGGAGCTAAATTTCTCTAAGGTTGACTGAGATCAGGATACCACCAATTGAAATCAGGCCTGAGGATATACCCAAAACAGCTTTCCTGACCCGATATGGATTATATGAGTATACGGTGATTCCTTCGGACTCACTAATGCCCAGCTTTCTTCATGATCTTATGAATAAGGTATTCATGGAATATCTCACAAGTTTGTCGTGGTGTATTCATGGATGACATCTAATCTTCTCCAAGGACGAGCAAAACATGTTGACATTTGAGAATGGTTCTAGGAAAGTTAAGAGAGCACCAGTGTTTGCCAAGTACCGAAGTGTGAGTTTTGGCTAGACCGAGTTGCTTTTCTCGGGCATGTGGTCACTGCCCAAGGAGTAGAAGTGGACCCGGGAAAGTGAGAGACGTGCTTTCTTGGAAAATCCCCGACTACGGTCACGGAAGTGAGAAGTTTCCTAGGTTTGGCTGGTTATTATCGGAGATTCATTGAAGGATTTTCAAGGATTGCCAAACCATGACAGAATTGCTAAAAAGGAAAAGGTTTGAATGGAGTGACGCCTGTGAGAAAATTTCATGGATTAAGGAAAAGGCTGACTACCCCACCTGTGTTGATCCTTCCGGATATCAGGAAAGACTTTGAGGTATACTGTGATGCATCTCCGACTAGGCATAGGCTGTGTGCTTATGCAGGAAGGAAGAGTGGTTGCGTATGCCTCAAGACAGTTAAACCCCATGAGCTGAACTACCCGACCCATGACCTAGAGTTGTCAGCAGTAGTGCATGCCTTGAAGATATGGCGACACTTACCTGGTTGGAAATCGTGTGAAGTATACACCGATCATAAGAGTCTGAAGTACATCTTCACTCAGACGGAGCTAATCTCAGACAAAGAAGATGGCTTGAGTTGATTAAGGATTACGACCTTGGAATACATTACCACCCTGGCAGGGCAAATGTTGTTGCCCTCAGTCAGAAAGTCCATTGTAATGCCATCTTGACCCCGCCCCTTCAACCCGAGCTAAGTCGAGAGCTGGAAAAGCTAAGGATAAATATGGTCAAGCCAGGAACGCTGGCGACTTTGCTGATTCAGCCTACCTTGGAGGACCGGATCAGAGAAGTCAAAACGTAGATGAAAAGATTGTATCTCTAAAGAAAGCATGACCCAGGGAAAAGCCCCGAGTTCTCCATCGACAGCAAATGAACTGTTTGGTTGGGAAACACATTTGCGTGCCCAACAGAAAGGAAATCCAAGACTTGATCTGAGAGAAGCCCATGAGTCCGCTTATTCCATCCACCCAGGAGTACCAAGATACAAGATATTAAGGATCATTACTGGTGGCCTGGAATGAAGCGAGATATTGCCGAGTATGTCGCAGTTTGTGACAATTGCCAAAGGTTAAAGCAGAGCATCAGAAGCCAGCAGGATTGCTTCAGCCCTTAAGGATACCCGAGTGAAATGGAAGAAATAGGAATGATTTCATCGTTGATTACCTAAGACCCCCGGCAGGACATGATTCCATCTGGTAATAGTGGATCAACTGACCAAGGTCGCCCACTTTATCCCCGTCAAGACAACCTACCCGGCCAAAGAAGCTAGCCGAGCTGTATCTGACCAAGGTTATCTGCCAACATGGAGTCCCAGAAGAAAATATCTGACGAGAGCTCAGTTCACCTCCCACTTTTGGCAAAAGTTGCATGAGACAATGGGCACTAACCTGAATTTCATACCGCATATCACCCCCAGACGGATGGACAAACCGAGAGATCAACCAGATCGTGGAAGATATGCTAAGAGCATGTGCCTTTTTGAAGAACCTGGGATCTCTGTCTGCTTATGCCGATTCTCCTACAATAACAGCTATCAAGCCAGTATCCAGATGGCCCCCAATGAAGCTCTATTATGGACGCAAGTGTAGAACCCCACTCTGTTGACAGACGTAGGAGATAAAAGATGGTTTTGGACCAGACTTTGAAAGAGGCAGAAGAGCGAGTTAAGTTATCCGTGAGCGCTTGAGACAGCCCAAACCCGGCAGAAGAATGCCAGATAATCGAGATAAAGAGCTACGAGTTTCAGATAGGAGACCAGTGTATCTCCGAGATCACCCCTACGAGGAACAAAGAGATTTGGAAATGGGTGGAAAGCTAGCGCCGCCTAATCGGACCTTACCCATCGTCGACAACGCGATAGTGCGTATCAACTGAGGTTACCCGAAGAAACTCTCTGACGTCCACGACGTGTTCCATGGCCCAGTGAAGAAATGTCTTCGCATCCCAGAAGAGCAAGTTTCCGTTTGAAAGAAGCGATGTACAACGCAACCTTACTACAAGGAATGCCCTATTCGATTTTGGAGACAAGGACAAGTACCAGACGAAAGACAATCAGATTCTGCAAGGTGGCAATGAGTAACCATTCGGAATGAAGCTACAGAACGAGAAGATCCCTTCAACTGAAAAGTACCCGGAGCTACATTCGCCGAGTACGGAATCTCGATTGGGACGAGATTCTGTTAAGTGGGGGAGGTTTGTAACGACCCGTTTTTCCTTTTCCCGCTAGTCTTCGTTTCCCGAGCTCCCCTCATATCTGTCGCTTGCCCAGTTTTTTCCCCCGGCCACCGACTACCTTCTCCCTTGCGAGATAGAGTTGCTACTATCCTTGTATCCTGCCTATCCTTGTCTTACTCGACCCCTTCTGCCGATGAGCACTAGGTGGCCACTACCTTGTTGAGACCTGTTTTGTTTTTCCCGAGTTGCGGCCCGCCGCGTTGGACCGCCGACTACCATGTAGTGAAAACCAGTCTCACCTACTTGGACCGCCTCTGCATCGCTTGGACCAGTGTTCAGTCCGAAGCCCGAAGTCAGTGTAATTTCTCCAACCTGTCCTAGCCCTTGACCTAAGTCTCATCGCAGCTACAGTGCTGCCAAACTCCCTGACCAGTTACATCCAAGTCCACTTCCTGTTCTTTCCCAGTCATTCATCTTGACTTCTTGCTCACCCGTTGCCCAGCTCCACCAGTCCTCAACCTTGACTCGGCTAATATGCCAAAGTGTCCCCCCCCCCTTCTTCCTTTGTTTTGCAAACGCCAGCTCCAGCTCTGCTGAGTCTTTCTCTTTCTCTCAACTTTGGAGCTCTGTCACTCACGTTTGCAAACCTGTTCAGCCGACTGCCCTTTTCTGCAGCGACTACTTCTTATCTTTTCTTGTGTGTTTATTTCTCCTGCTTATCAGTGTTTCTTTCTGCTGTCAAACCTAACCGGTGGACGATCCGAAGCCCCTTCGCCGAAGACGACCCCTCCTTGGAACAAGGCAAGCCTCTTTGATCATATTGTTCCCATATATGCAAAACTATTTTGTTGAAAATATATGCATGCTTATTTACACCTTTTAAACTGTTGCCCTCGTTTGCAAGCGCAACCGATGACCTACCCATAGTAGCACTATATTAAGATTGTTGTTATATTTCACCCTGAAAGCCCCACAAATGCACGCTAGCATCCTATCTGAGCGATACGTATGCCGATAAATGGCTTAGCTCTGCAACTGTTTGTCGTTGGAAAAAACATTGGTATTTACCAAACTGATTGAAAAACCCGGTACTCCAATACGTATCGGCGTGTTTTGAACAAAATAAATGTGATCTGTAATTGGAATATACAGAACAGTGCCCAGTGTGCTTGGCTATGTATCACATTAAGGACCGTTTCCTTTGGAATTCCATCCGAGCATCTTACAGTCGACCAGACGTAGGATCCCCTGGCCGAGTAAATAGTAGTTTAGGAAGTTCATGCGACCACTGAATCCTGTTGATCTTTCGGCTGGGCTTGGATGACTCTAAGATGGTTTTTGAAATGCCGTGTCACGAATTTCTGTACAGGCCAGTACTCGGTGTACTTTTCGTGTTTCCGGAGGTAAAGCGCACACCCTCTGCAGAAGTTTTAGCAGAACTGTTCTAACAGCCGTGCCCCCGGTTAAGGGCATGCAAGTGATTCCATAGCGTAGATTTGTTGCAGTATTGTGAAAGTGTTTCGATGAAAGAACCGTGACCTGAGTTGCCGAGTAGCAAACGAACCGTGTGTGTCCAGAAACGATCATTTTTGTATGATCTGGGTTTAACACCATAAACAAGTGATATGAAAAAGTTAAACAGGATGAAATTGCTCCCGGGTTGTATGCGCAGCATCAAAGTTTAAGCCCCGGGTTTGGACCAGGGCGCAATGAGCAGTCTTCGGTTGTTAGCCAGAAACGTGATGAGCACGCTTCCCGGTGTAGCCAGGCACAGATTACTAGCTGTTTAGCCACCTAGCGGCATATGCCATATCATGCTCCCGTTACCAGTGCACATGAGGCCCCCGTTTTAGCCAGGCGGCCGACTAGCTAGCTCTTGTACCAGTAGGCACAAGTCCACACTGAGATTGGTTAGCCGAGTTCAGGCAACGAGTTTTTAGCATCTCGGGAAGTACAAGGACCAGCAAATACAAGTTAAAAAGATATAAGAAACATATATTATCTTATTCATAAGTGCGAGTTGTTGAAAAGCAACTTCGGAATGATAGAGCTGAGCCTCTGCGACAACAAAAATTAAGCCACTATTGTTGCAAAGAAAAGATCTAAAGGCAATTTTCGCAAAATAAACCTAGCCTTCTATACTGACCACCATGCATCATTTCGCTCAGTACGAAAGTACCACACTTTTCAATAATAAGTATAGTAGGTTCGAGAAGAAGACGAAGATCCGACTGCTGCCGAGTCCCTCCAAGACCAGGCGACTACAAAGACTTCTGAAGTTACAGCCTAGTTCCCAACCGAACCTGTTGGATTAGTTTGTCCAGGCTCCCTTCTCTGTTTCGCGATACCATTGATTATTTGCCCATCCCGGTTTCCTGTAGGATTCTTTACTTATAGATAGTTACTCTGTTTATATTATTGTAACTCTGTTTGATCATTGTTGTGCTACCCGATACTATCCTGATCGGTGCCTAGCACTAGTGCCTTCCACCTATCGGAGCGCCACACATCCCCACCCCTTTACGATCTACTTCTCAGCGCTGCACGAAGTCGACCTCCACAGAGGTAAGTCTCGCACCCGACACCCATCCTCAGGACTCCACTTTAAGTCCATATCTACCGTTTACGACGGCTTCCACATATCGCTTGTCTACGACGCATCGGTCGGTTATCTCTTAGCCGACAGGTATAGACATCACGCGCGAGACTATCGACTTATCGGTGCGTTCATCACATTCCTCATGCATCCGGTTTTTGTCCACCTCAAGTCCCCTCCGACAAGGAACTGAGGACAGAGTCTTCACCTTAAAAGATCAAGTCTTTATATCTGTCGACCGAGATGTTTGTGTGTCTCGTTGACGAACTTCTTTTTCGTAAATACGCTGTCTCGAGAATTAGCTATTAAACAATCACTAGAATATTTGTATTTTCATAAATTTTTATTGCTTAAACATCAACTAGATCAGACTCAAGTATCTTTTTTTCTAGATTCTAAATACGTTCTAACTGACTTAATTAATTTCTCTGTAATATTCTGCCAACAGATCTGATTGCTGCAAACTTATAACTAGTAGCTAACTCGAGCTACTAGAACTGCCTATAATAAGTCAAAATAGCCTCTAAAACGCAACCGAACACTACAGAGAGAGACAGATAATTGCAAGCTCAATTCTTTATCGGTGATTATAAATAAAAATTAAATATATCTTCTCCAGCTACTTCCTATTTCAAGTATCTTATAATTCAATAGATGTATGATAGATTCACATAGACATAAGCCAACAATTCCCATTTCTGTCTTTGAGTTGGATGATACAAGACTAATTTCACATTCTAGCTAAAGCGTATTAATTTCCATCACCCCACATCCCGCAGCCACAACACGCACAGGTAAAGTACCCGCACGGACACGAACCACGACCCGGCCAGCCGATCATGTACCCGGTCAGACATGACCACACCCCCGGGCACCGGGCGGGGCACACCAATAATTACAATCGCCATTGTTATTTGGACACTGTCATCCAGTGTCATCGGCCGATAGCGAGTTGTTTATACCTTGAAAATCGGCTAGTTATTATTTATCATTGTTATTGCTCATCCAATCATTGCTTCCAGTCGATGTATAAGCTACATTACATATTGGCTAATCGGCGATAAGAGATCCAATCGCTTTCCACCGATTAGCTCACTATCTAGATTTTTTTTCTCCTTTCATGCAGGGTCAAATTGACTGCACGCCTACGAACCTCAAGAATTAGACTTCACTGGAGTAAGCAATCTCCAGCCTCGCGTTCTCCAGACGCGAACCATTCACGGCTCGTCCCTGACGCTGCCGGCATTTCGGGCAACACCTTATAATACTAAGCAGTCTCCACCATCGCGCAAAAAACCCCTATCTTCTCAATTACCCACTTCATCTTATGAGTCGGATTGATGATCCACAAACGCCTTCATGCAACCCTTCGCACATAAACCACTTTGGTCTTCTAATTACACTCAGCCATCACAACCGTATACAAGTCCGATAATACAACCTCTCATCAAGCAACACATACTTAGCTTAATCGAAGTCCTAGACATACCATGTGGCCGCGATGTGTGCAAAACTCAATTATTCCCTCCCAACATCTGGGCATCCTGAATCATTATCGCAGTCTACCTCAAATCCGCTATTCAGCCGATAACTCAAGCAATGTGCAAAGACATAGCTTTAAATCTCTCTGGTAGATATGATCCAACGACAACCACCTGAAATCCCCACAACTCACATTCTTCAGACACGACCTCAAAATATCATCCCCCTGCATTCATACTCCCCAATAATGGCATTGATCACCAATAAAAATCTCAACAATCTCCTATATATCGGCCCCGATCCCTTTAAAGTACCTGTCAGCACCGCCTCACTCTGCCGATATTGTCTGATAGGGTTAATTGTAAAAGCAAATCAAACTTCCCCCGAGCGTACAATGACCAGTTTCCCCGATACCAGACCCAGCAATGCAAAACCGATCCATCAAAAAACAAATCAAGAATCGGCTCCACATAATCTTCATAAACTCCCTTTGCACATAATCGCCACTGCTTTGCCTATTGCTGTACCATTCATACCTCAAGCCAAACTCTTCAGAAAAACCCACGTTACCAACCCCCTTTGTAAAACGGACCGACAACTAATATTTACCACATCGCCTTACCAAACACTGTGCACAGCGATAGAGAGTCGAAAAGGCCTAACTATCGTTCCATCGAAATTAAGAAAAACACACAAATCAGGAATGAAGTTGCCCACCCGCATGATTATCTCGTTTTTAGCAGCCAAGCTCCCGGTCCAAAAACCACAACTCGCCTCCTTCCCAAATCCTGTAGCAACAGCAATCCGAGATGCTTGCACGCCGAAAGAGTCAAACATGAATGAGCGTTCCGCTCCCGGCGAAAGGAAACAGGTGGACTGACTCAAATAGATTTTCTGGAAGCCGAAAGCCCTCCGGCATGCTAGATACACCATCACCACAA
>RYFJ01002015.1:0-227747 GCA_003991445.1 Oryza meyeriana var. granulata | reverse complement strand
TGGCCAAGCGTGCTTTGTAGCCCAGGCGCCTGATACTCAACCAGTTTTATAACTTACTTTATATAGGTTATTACTGATGTGATAGCTCATGGTTATACTATAGAGGTATAGATCCTGGGTCCTTAAGAAAATATGTGAACCACTTGGATGGAGGATGGGGCTTAATCATGTATTGAATATGATAGGACTTGGATTCAGTACCTGTGACAAGTTAAAGGAATATTCTTAATTAGATATGTTATATGGTTATGTTCCTAAAAGGAAACCCCTTAATCAAGTTCGACTAGGATCCTATCATATAATCTTATCTCCTCGGTATATTAGGGAAGGTAAGAAGCCCCATGGGCAAAAGAGAGAAGTCAAAATCTCACCAGAGAAATCTTAAAGGCAATACACAACAGCTGGAAAGTAAGGTATTACCTTATCTGAGGGTCCGAATCAGAATAAACTCCGTTTCGTGTCTTTTGCAATCCATCAAGTTTAGCGTCTTACGAGTAGTCCCATATAATTATTGTCGATATAAAGTATCGACAGTTGGCGCGCCAGGTAGGGGCTTCAGCGAGGTTATCTTCAACAAGCTTGATGGATCCAACCACCGGAGTCGACGACATCAAGTTCTTCACCGGACAAACGATCAGCTTTAGGAGCCCCGACTTTATCACCGACAAACTCGGCAACCTCACCCTGACCGACTCGGATTCGACCAGATCGGCCAGGAACCAGACTGACTTCGCGCCAGTCGGCTTACTCAACGCCGCGGCAATCTTCAGCAACTTGCTGTGATGATTTCCAAGATCTACGAGTCCAGGAACAACTCTTCTTTTCGATGTTTAACTCAGACAAGGCCATGAGCAGGCTGAGATTGGGCTTGGGGGAGAAGAGGTCGTCAATTTCCCGTTCGGACTCGGCAACGTCGCAGATATCTTCAATCTAAGTCCAATGTGGCAGCACCAATTCCCTGGAATTCGACTCAGATACGGCCCAGAGCCCACTCAAGTTGGATCTAGGGAGGTCGGAGTTGTAATCATCCCTCTGAATTACTCCGAGTCCGACTCCTAGTCGGACAGTAGCTCGAAAAGTTTTTCTCCACCACACGAAGTATTTATGGCATCAAAGGGATCAACCCCTGAGCAAGACGCACGCCAACTACACGACTAGCAAGAGGAGTAAGCTCGTCAACTGTGTGAGCAACAGGAGGAGGACGCACGACCTACAAGCCGAGCGCGACGCTCGTAACGACAACTTGCGCAAGACTGGTCAGACTGCTTAACAAGAGATCTTCCAAACCCGAGTGAGCAACCATGACATCTTCATGACCCCACAGCAGAACGTCGTGGCCGTTGCCACGTTGTTGGACACCTTGCATTTCGGACCCGACCACCAGGCTACCCTAACTATTGCAAGGATCAAAGCTATGATCACTGCTGCAACATGTCAACAACGACAGCAAGTCTGGTGACCACTCATACCATCAAATAAAACGGCTTCAGATGAAGCAACTTTATCTGCCTCAGCACGACGCTGAGCAGCTGGCTCTAGTCAGCATCACTTGAAGTCCCATCATACATCTCTCGGCAACCGCAGCAACGACCGACGGTGGTTTCACCATCAGGAGTGCCAGGACAACCAGGATGCTCGAAGACGACTTCGGCGAGATCTCCGCCACGACATCAACGCTCAATGCCGGGAATGCAAGGAAGACGAACGCTGCCGACTTAAGGATGAACATGAGCACTTCGGCCTACACCACGAGCGCTTCCATCGCCGCAGTCAGAGTCGGAGCTACTTAGGTAGTCAGCACGGTGTTGGTAGTCGAGCGGGCAGAGCCAGGCCATATCCAAAAAGTTCAAATACCAGTTTACTTTGTCAGCGAAGTCCTAGGCGAATCCAAGATGAGATATCTCTAAGTCCAGAAGCTGCTATATGGTTTGCTTATAACTGTCCAGAAGTTGGTGTATTATTTTTAGTCGCATCAAGTCATAATTGTCACATCGTATCCACTCGGGGACGTCCTACATAATCGCGAAGCTACTGGTAGAATCTCTAAATAAGCGCTCAAGTTGATGGCGTTTGATATTGTCTTCCATCCATGGAAAGCAATTAAGTCCCAAGTACTTGCCGACTTTGTGGCCAAGTGGACCGAAGTTCAGACGGCTACACGAGCAAACAAGCTTGAATACTGGACGATTTACTTCGACGGTTCTCTGCGGATCGGCGGAGCAGGAGCTGGCATCGTCCTAACGTTGCCTATTGGGGAAAAGCTCAAATATGTCCTTCAAATACATTTTCCAGCGTCTCACAATGTCGCCGAATACGAGGTACTTATCCATGGGCTCTGTATCGTCATATCACTTGGTATTCGCCGACTGGTAGTTCGCAGGGATTCTCAACTCGTGGTAAACCAAGTTATAATATACTGGACGTGTCTAGACGATAACATGGCAGCATATTGTTAAGAAGTACGGAAGCTGGAGAATAAGTTTGACGGACTACAAATTACACATGTTTTGCGCCAATACAATGAAGTCACAGACGAACTAGCCAATATAGGATCCAAGCGAGAAGTAGTCCCAACTAGAATTTTTGTCGAGCAATTGCTGGAGCCATCAGTCAAGAAAAAGCCTATTCTCGAGTAGTCGAGGGCTGAACCTACCCCGAAGCCAAGGGAAGTACTAATCATCTCTCAAAATTGGCGGTCTCCAATCATCTGATTTTTATTAGAAGACGAGCTCCCAAAAGATCGCAACGAAGCTGAGCGAGTCAAACGTCGAAGCAAATGCTTTCTTGTAGTCGGAGAAGACCTTTATCGTCAAAACGCATTCGGAGTCCTCATGCGCTGCGTCACATCCGAGGAGGGCAAGCTGATTCTGCAGTCCATCCACTCGGGCATCTGTGACAACCACACTACATCAAGGACGTTAGTAGGAAAGGCTTACAGGCAATGATTTTTCTGGCCGACTGCGGTTACCGATGCTAAAGACGTAATTCGGACATGCGGGGGATGCTAGTTCTTTGCTCGGCAAACACATTTACCAGCTCAGGAATTACAGACAATCCCAATATCTTGGCCCTTTGCAGTTTGGGGGCTTGACATGATCGGGCCATTCAAGAAAGCGCCAGAAGGGTTCACACACTTGTTTGTCGCAGTGGATAAGTTCACAAAGTGGATTGAGGCAAAAACCCGCTGCTACCATAACAGCGGCCAGGGCAAAAGATTTCATCATGGGAATTATATACCGATTTAGAGTCCCCAATCGCATTATAACTAATAACAGAACTTTGTTTACTGGCGGCATCTTTCAAGATTTCTGTGACGACTTCGGCATTAAGATCTGTTATACTTCTATGGCACACCCACGGAGCAATGGGCAGGTCGAGCGTGCAAATGGCATGGTTTTACAAGGTATCAAGGCTAGGCTGTTCGATCGACCATGGTTGTATGCAGGGCGGTGGGTGCAAGAACCCCCATCCATCCTCTGGTCTCTACGAACCACGGTTAGTCGAGCAATAGGGCAATCCCCTTTCTTTCTAATCTATGGTGCCGAGGCCGTGTTGCCAACCGAGTTGGAGTTCGGCTCTCCACGAGTTCGGGCCCACTCAGACGACAAGTCATATGAAGACCGACTGGTCTAACTCGATCAGTTGGAAGAAGCAAGGGACATCACAACTATCCAGTTGGCGAAGTATCTTCAAGGCCTACGTCGTTATCACAGTCATAATCCGTGGCTGCGTCTTTTTAGTGGGTGATCTCGTTTTGAGAAAAATTCAAACCATCAAAGACAAGTACAAACTATCTCCCTTATAGGAGGGATCGTTCATTATCGTTGAGGTAACATGTCCGGATGCCTACCAACTGAAGGCTAAAAACAACGTTCTAATCAACAACTCATGGAAAATAGAACAGATACGTCTTTTCTATACCTGACTATTGTACCCCATTCATATATATATATATATATATATATAAAGTTTCCTACTCTGACTCACTACGCCGATTGTTTCAACCGAGTAGTGAGTCGGGGGCTACATGATGATAACATGTCTTCTGTTATTATTAAAGTTTGAGTTTATTTTATCTAAGTCATGAAATTTTATAATGATTGTGTTAAGTTTCTGCTGAGTATAGCCTCATGGGACAAACGTTTTTTAAAGTTGATCTCAACTCACTCGGCATAAAATAGCTAGTCGGGTAAAACTGATGATGGCTAAGATAGAACATATACTCAGCTAGATATTACAACAAACAGCAAAAGCATTTACAATATGTATACATTGTTTTCTCCTCGAATACCGACTACTTAAAAGTTTATGTTCACAATGGCAGATCTTCGGCAATTGCTCGGGCAGTCGGCCTAACTTGGCTGATCAACTCCGAGCCTTCCTCCGGGGTGGTGCCTTCAGCAAAGCCTTTGCCGACTGCCTCAATATTTACCCGGGTAGAGAGACTTTGTCATGGCCAGTGCTTGGGCAATACCCACGGTGGCGTGCTCAGTAGCATATTCTTTCAAGAGCGCTAGAGCCTCTTTAAGACATTGAGCCACCTAGAAGATAGAGCGCTGGATCCGGCTAGGCCTAGCTGCATAATATCTAACATCGTCTTCGCAGAATCTACTATGATATTCCGTGAATCCTTTATTACTTTGATCTCTTCAGTAAAGGCACCGAACTGGATCTGCGAATTGGCCTTGAATGCTGCTCACATAGAAGAGAAACATAAGCAAATCTAGATATCTAGTCGGGCAGAGTGCAAGAGCAGATATGCAACTTACTCGCGTACTCGGTGTCGACCTTGGACTTCACCTTCTCGAGCTCCTTCAGCTCCTTTTTCGGGCGTTCAATCTCTAGGGATTGATTATTTAGATTTGTCTCTAGAGCTACAACCGATCAAAACTAAGGATTAAGAACACAAAGAGGATGTCTGGAGCTACTCGGGCAGGAGGGAATTTACCTCTAATGGTCCCTATTTTCTCCTAGTTCTTATCCCAAAGCTTATTGACCGAGTCCTTCAGCCAGTCCTCCCTCTCCTTGCTGATTCTTTCCAGATCATCCTTGAAGGCCTGGAGCTGGATGAGCTGAGTGATCTGAGGGGCGAGCTGGGTAAGAACCTTGCCGATCCTCTCAGATCGCTCAACAACTTGCTGCACAAGATGGATGATCATCGGATAAGACGAGTTGCAATTATAGAATATACAAGATCAGTCAATCAGTTTTAGGTTGCAAACACAGTTGGTTGGATAGTGTACCTGAACGCTCCTTGAAGCTTGAATAGAGGAATCCATCTGTTTGACTCGCTCTCTCTGGGCAGCCTCCTTGTTATGCTTAAATGTTTCTTCCGGGGTGACACAATAGAACACCCGAGGGAAATTTCGTGGAGGGGCCTCGAGTCTGGGGAGGTCATTGTCTTCTGAAGACGAGGATAATGGAGGAGAGGGGGTTCTGGGCCTTAGGTCTTCGGGGGGCGCTGCCTCTTCGATTGACTTGGCAACCAAGACTTCGGACATGCTTGCAGTATCCCGACTGGGCGAAGTTTGTGGCCCAGCCGAGTGTGCTGTCTCAACCTCGGGGACTAGAACAACACTCGGCTCGGGCTGGGGCTATGTGGGCTCGGCCTTAGTCAGGACAGCGATGACGACGGGGGTTAGTGGCGCTATCCCTTTGGGATCAGCGTCACTTGGCTTCCTGCAAGATTATACTACAATCAAGATATTGCAACACATCTCAAGATTTTCTGAAGGCTGAGGATTTCATACCTTTTGGAAGTCTTGAATCTCCATGCCTGTGCACTAGAGGTGGAGGTAGTTGGCATGGGGCCTGAAGGCCTACTCGGGGGAGATGCACCGCTTACTGTCGGGCTCAGAGGCACAGCAGTAGGTGGTGCAGGACTTGGGCCAGTCGGCACCGCACTAGGTGCGGCCGACTGGGACAAAGGAGTTTCGGCGGTGCGGTCCTAGGGCTATTGGTCCATGGGCAGTGCTGCTGAGGTCTTTGATCATAGGACCGCCTAATGCTGTACTCGGTACATTCTTTTTCTTAGCCTGGTATGTCATGGGTTGCTTCCCAGCCCTCTTGGGGCTGGGCTGGATCATTGAGGGGCTGGTTGGCCGCTTCCTGGACTCCCTAGCCAGTTAGCTGGGAGGGTTCGATGAGAATTCGACAAGTTCCTACAAACATTATGCATAAAGGCAGACTTAATCGGACTATGTTCATGTCAACCATCACAAGCAAATATCAACACAATCAACAATATGAGGCATTGCCGCCAGCCGGGGCCTGCTCTGGCAGTAGGGCTTGGGAGCCCTCTCGGTGTCCAGGGTCTCAATGACTCCATTGACAAAATAGCTGAGCAAGGTTTTGGTTACGACATCCTTGTCGACGAAGTCGGAGCTCTCCCGAGTCGGGTCCTTCTTCCCCTGGTAATCGTAGCCAAGGTGGATCCTGGCTTTCAGGGGTTGAATTCGTCAATTTTGGAAGGCTCGGGCAACCCATGGCCCGGTCAGCTCTTTGTCCTTCACGGTTTCTATCTTCTCCAACAGCAGCTGCACCTGGACCATGTTGGCCTAAGATGGAAGAGTAGTCCAGCTCTCCAGTAACGTGGGGGGATTTCCGGTGAAGGGTGGCAAGTAGGGCTCGAGGTTCGAGCAGTAGAACCACTCCTGGTGCCACCCCTTCAGCGAGGTCTTTAGGGGAACATGCAAGTAGGCCTTCTTCATCTCGTTATGGAGTTGAAGGCCTGCATCCCCTATCACCTAGGGTTTGGATTTGGAGGGCTGTGGCTTGACATGAAACAGAAAATGGAAAAGATTGAAATGGGGATCAACCCCAAGGAAGGCTTCACAGAGAGTCACGAAGATAGAGATCTGGATGACAGAATTGGGGCTGAGGTGGATGAGCTCGATTTTGTAATAATCGAGGAGACCGCGGAGGAAATCAGAAGCGGGAAGAGCAAATCCATGGTTGAAGAAAGAAGCGAAAACCACGAGTTCGTGGGTGCCTGGAGAGGGGATGGACTCACCAACGGAGGGGCGCTAGTTAATGAGCTCCTTCAGCTAGAGGCATTTCTTCCTTTCCAGATGAGCGAGCTTTGATGAACAAATCTCGACGTTGGCCACGACCCGGACGACATGTTGGGGATCTCAAATGGAGCCCTCGGCAACTTCGGGGTGCGAAACTAAGGGGGAAAGTTTCTGGAAGATGGGAATCGACATGGGGAAGGAGATCTCTGCAGATTTCTGGAGGGAAGCTTGTGGAAGCTGAAACCCTAGGCAAAGCGGAGAGCACGAAGTTCAAGCGCGGTTTCTAGAAGACGAAGTGTTTGGCGATTTGGGGGAGCAAAGGGAATCTTTTCTCTCTCCCCCGTAATTTATAGGCCTGAGCTAGGGGGACTGGTTTGGACCGGCTTGCTCAGTAATAGGCCGTAAGATATGAGTTCCTAAATAGCACGTCTTAATGGGCCGATGGTTGTCTGTGTTAAAATCACAGTGCAGATGCTATTTTATAGGAACCGATTAAAATAACCAAATATGCTTCATGTTAAGCCTAGTTGCTGGACACATATGTTCGGATATCTGAGTTATTTAACAGGTATTGAGGATATATCCTTATAAGGATCAATTGATGGTCTCCATTAAAATTAGAGATGCAAGTATCTCTTAAGTACACCTAACCACATAATTGGGTCAAAATCCATGAAGTGGTACTCGGCTTACATGCTTAGCAAAAATGCCATTGAGCAAAAATATTTCCAGCTAATATGATGCTGAAGTATCCAATTCCTGAGAAATATATCACTCGGTAAAGATTTAAAAGTTAAAGATTTTTGACTTTATGTTTAATTGTTTCATAATTAAGCACAAAGTCAGGGGCTACACCTAATAGGTGCGTCTACTCGGCGCACATTATTTATATTTTTCTATGAAGCCCTTCATAGCCTAATTGCCAACTGATATGAAGCGAGACTTGGAAAAAAGGTACTTAGACAATGGGTACTTGAGAGCAAGGCACTCGAGAGAATTTTGCCAAGGAGGATGAGCACTCAGCATTAGCTGTGACTCAACTATAAAGATCTTAGGGGCAACTGTAGAGGCCATGGGCCCTAGGTAGCTGAAGGAAAGCATTGTGGCTACTTGATAGAGGATGGGCCTGATCATATAATTAGGAATATGATAGGACTCAGTTCATGTTAGTTGTATGATAATAAAAAGATATAGTCCTAGTCAGATACGTTATGTTCCTAGAAGAAAACTCCTTGGTCAAGTCTGACTGGGATTTCTATTATATAACCTTATCTTCTCGGTATATAAGGGGAGGTAAAGAGCCCCTTGGGGTAGAAGAGAGAAGTCAAAATCTTACCAGAGAAACCTCAAAGGCAATACACAACAGCTGAAGTAGGGTACTACCTCATCTTGAGAGCCTGAACCAGGATAAACTCGTTTCGTGTTCCTTTGCAATCCATCAAGTTTAGGTCTCACGAGTAGCCCCATATAATTATTGCCGATACAAAGCATTGACAATTATCATTAAAGACATTGACCCGCTCCAATGGCGATTCCTTCAGGAGAATGACATATATATATATACACACTTTCAATGGAGGGTTATTATCGCGCAAATTGGAGCACGGTGTGTCATCCTCTCGAGGTAGGTCTAGGAGTACTTGGCATTGAGAAATTTAACAACTAAAGTGCTGTTGTGTACACGTTTTGCGCACTTGAATTTTTCACAATATGTCGTACACTAGCAAGCTTATGTACTAATATGCCATGCAAGACTTGGCTCACGAATTTCTTAATAATTTTATTTTTGAAAGTTATTTTAAATACATTTGAAATTCAAGGAGAAATATATACTTGGCAGTGAGAAATTTAGCAACTAAAGTGTTGTTGTGTACATGTTTTGTGCACTTGAATTTTTCACAATATGTCGTACACTAACAATCTTATGTACTAATATGCCATGCAAGACTTGGCTCACGAATTTCTTAATAATTTTATTTTTGAAATTTATTTTGAATACATTTGAAATTTGAGGAGAAATATGTACTGTTTATGTTGAGGTTTTTCCAAAAAAAAAATTTAATAGAAAGTTATGGCTTCTAATAGAAAGTTTTAAGTTTCCATACAAAAGTTTTGAATATCCTATATAATGTTTTTAGTGAAAGTTTTTCTATTTAAATCTTCTTCAAAGTTTTAGAAAATTTTGAACATAAAGTTTTTACACATAAAGAATATTTTAGTTTTAGTGAAAATTTTTCTATTGAAATTTTATAGAAATTTTCTATTAGGAAACTTCCAATTCTGTATAAAATTTTACCTTCTAAACTTACCATATTTGTGTAAAAGAGAAAAGATCACGCTAGGAAAAAAGCAACGTAAAAAACAACCTAAAAAAGAACTAGTGCATAAGAAAAAATGGATCATAGGTTCGATACCTTCTCCTGCATGTCAACACGCACGCACATAGTAGATACGCCTAATTTTGGAAGGCATTGTAACTCTTGTTTTCTTGTGGTTGTGGGCTTGTAGCAGGAATGGCCAATAAAACAAAGGGAAATGCTAGAGTAAACAAAAACAACATCTTGTAGCAGCAGCATTAAAATGGGCCACTAGCCCACTACACTGTAGCTGCAACGCTGGTCCTCAATTCACAGCCCATCCCTGAGCCCTCCACCACAAGGGCCCAATAAGAGGAGCCCATCCGAAGCCCAAAGCCCAACGCATGTGTCTCTTCCTCGGTTCGTTCGTCGGTTTCTTCCCCCGCCTCTCTCCCTCCCAAATTTGCCCCCAAATCGCGCTCTCCATTTCGAACCCCACCCACCCAAAAACCTCACCTCGCCGCAATGCCTCCCGCGCGCCGCCGCCGCCGCACCGCCGATGCGGACAGCGAGGCCGTGCCCTCCTCCGCCGCCGACCTCCTCGCCCTCGCCGCCACCCTCGTGCCCCCAGCCGCCGCCCCGCTCAGAGACCCTCCCCACCTCAAGCACCTCGTCCACTCCCTCCCCGACTCCCACCCCGTCCTCCTCTCCCTCCCAGGCACCCTCGCGCCGCCCCTCTCCGACGGCGGCTCCGGGTGCGCCCCGCGCGCCGCCTGTGTGCTCCTCCACCTGCTCCTCACCCACCCGTCCCACCCGCAGCGGTGGGACGACCTCCTCCGCCCGCTCGCGCTGCTCCACGACCGCCTCGCGCAGCTCGCCACCGACGACCCGCCCCTCGCCGCGCTCGCGGTCGCGTGCTTCGAGCTCGCGTGGAAGGCCGCCGCGCCGGGGCGGGAGGCGCTCGTCGCGCAGACCCTGCCCTACCTCTTCGCCCAGGCGCTCACGTGCGGCGCCACCAGCGCAAGGCCGGTCCTCCGCCGCCTCTTCGCGCTCCGCGACGCGCTGCCGCTGCTCGACTACGACGACGACAGCATCTCCGACTTCAAGATGCTCCTGCTGCGCTGCTTCGTGTCGCCGCTGTTCCTCAAGGCCGAGGAAGGCAGGAAGCTCCTGGCGGTCGTGCTCGGCGTCAGCGAGGGCCTCGCCAGGGAGGGGCTGGAGCTTATCAGGGCGCAGGTGGGGATGACGGGGGTGAGGCGGGCGGCGCTGGTGGCCTACGGGGAGGTCGTGTTCAGGGCGTGGAAGGACGGGGGGTGGGTCAGGGGGGAGATTGGGGAGGCGTTCCTCCAGGGGATGCTGGAGGGGGCGGTGCACGCCAGGAGCAAGGAGCTTGCCAAGGCGGCTAGGAAGCTGCTATCTGCGTTCGTGGAGCAGAGAACGGTGGCTGGAGTTGAAAAATTAATCTTTCAGCTTGCCGAGCCTGTGCTGTTCCGGTCGTTGCAGGTATGCGCCTTATCTTGTTCTGCTATTGTGCTAATGCATTATCCTAGTATTCTGTGCTTATGACACTCAATATGGATGGGTAGAAGGCGAGCATCACAGGGTAAAATTATTTGTTATGTACTTGTGTACATGAAGTTACAGCCAAATTAAATTAGTAGTTATGAATGGTAGAAGAGTGGAGTACTGGACTTAGCTAGATATGTATTCCACTATCTAACAAAGCTAGATATGTCTATGTCTTCTGGCATTACTCAGACATATCAGCATTACCTGACTAGGTTTCTGGAACTAGCAATTTTCATCGATACATTGGTCAAACAGTACAATAGCACATTAACACGATCCGTGGTAAGCAGACAATCTAATGATTCTTAGCCATAATGAAAACAAGTTTAGTTGGTGCATAACATAATGTAAACTTCAGTAAGTACTCCCTCTGTTTCAAAAACAAGGTATATACCTCCTGTCTTCCTGCAAGTTTTTTTTTTAATATAAAGCATGCATGTAACATTATCTCTGTTTCTCTTTTTGTCCTGTCTCTTCAACATTCAGTACTAAAACACTAACTACTCCCCCTTATTCCTTAGACATCAACACCACGGACTATGGTTTCTCTGTGCTAGTTTCTTTGTTTTCAACTTTTCTTGCCCTATTTATTCTCTGTCTCTAACAAAATTATGGCTTATAAAAAGAAGTGGACTATCCACATATCCACATAAGTGCTATACAACATGTATAATCTATTTGTTTATCACTTATTTTTTTGGTTGTTGAACAAGGTCACACAACTCACAAATAGGGAGGCAGTGATTAGGTGTCTGTACAAATGAAATTGCTCAGTACTGTGGTTCTATGTTCCTGCCCTGTTCAAATGTTAGATCGATGGATATTAACATCATGTACATAGTGTCAATATGTCATATTACAGCTCAACATCTTCTTTGAATGTTGACTATATTTTATTCCTTTCGATTTGTGAAAGCTATGATTGACGGGATACTTTGATTTGAACGCTTTTCCTTAGAAAAGCATGCTCAATAGTTTGTTTTACTTTTAGATCTCTCAACCTGACCTCTAGGACTACATTTGTTAAGTTACGACATATATGTATCAGCAAATAAGAAATATATGAAACAGTTTATGTTTTCAACATTTTTTAGTTCTTATCTGAAGTGACTACTGTTTGGCAGGTCGCGAACTCCAATGTACGCCATAATACATTGCACCTTCTATTAGATTTATTCCCCCTTGAAGACCCGGATGTGACAAAGGATGTCAATGATCCTCTACTAGAGAAGCAATACTTCTTGCTAGACAAACTTCTCATGGATGATTGTCCAGAAATACGAACAGTTGCGATTGAAGGACTTTGTCGTATTCTTAACCAGTTTTGGGAAGTTATTCCTTCCCTAACTATTTCAAAATTTTTAAGTAAAATCGTTGATGACATGTCCAAAGATTCTTGCACTGAGGTTCGGCTGTCAACTATAAATGGTCTGATATACTTGCTTGACAATCCACAAAGTCATGAAATACTGAAAGTTCTACTTCCAAGGTTAAGTGACATGGTCTCTGATCCTGCTTTATCTGTCAGATCTGCTGCAGTTGATCTTCTTTTAGCTATACGTGATCTTCGATCTTTCCAGTTTAATAAGGTATATTGCATACTTCTTATTCATTACATCCATGCGATAATTTATTCCATAACTTAAGTAACCTTTGGATCTTTAATTTCTTCAGTTTGAGGCTTTGAATAAACAAGCTAGATATATGCCCTCTCTTTGTTGCAGGTTGTTGGATTGGGTGCTTTGCTATCATCCCTCTCAAATGACCACCCCCGTGTTGCACAGAAAATCACAAAGCTTCTCATCCCTTCTTATTTTCCAACAAAATTGTCTTTGCAAGATGCATGTGCTCGCTGCATTGCACTCATGAAGAGGTCACCCACAGCTGGGGCAAGGTTTTGTGAATTTGCTTTGTCGGAAGGGTCTCCCCCAAGATCTCTTGTTGAACTGATCAAAGTCTCTATTACTCTGGCACTGTCACCAACAGGAATGAACTCGGAACAGACTGATGGTCTTGTAATTGCTTCGGCTAATATAATTAAAAGCTTATCGGATGAGTGCTCTAGTTTGGCTTCCTTAAGAGAATTCTTTGCAAATGCAAAGTTGAAGCTACTCTTTAAAACTATAGTTTCTGAGGGAGCCCGCTCTGCTCTTCTTAGTATGGCTCCAGTTGTATCGCCTGATGATCTATCTGCTTTGCATGATGAATGCATGAATATAGTCGTGAATGTTGCTGGGATTTCCAAGCAAGAAGGTTGCCAAGAAGCAGTGTTAGCAGCACATAAGTTGATTTTTTCAAGCGGCTGGTCTGACGAAATGTTTGAAGCACTGACAAATATTCTGCAATCTAAAGCGTCTTGTTTTGCTGAGATCTATGGAGTAAAACCTCCTATCTGTCCCGTTGCATCTTCCAGGAGGAAGAAAGGGAAATCACTTAAGAAAACGCCAGCAAAGTCTGGTCATGATATTGGAAAGGGGTCATCCAATTCACTCACATTGGACAATGAAGACTTTGATGTTGTTGCTGGGGCATCATGGCAGATTAATACCATACTAAAAGACGAAGAAAAGAGAGTTGTCTTTCTACAGTCTTCCTATTCAGACGTTGCATTTTCATCTCTGAAGGTCATTTCTCAAGTGTACATTGAGCAGTGCCTGCAGTTTGATTCTTTAGATGTCATGCCTCTTTCGGCTTATTTGAGTTTGGCTGCACAAAACGCTCTTCAGGATGTTGACCAAACTGATATCAGCACCTCTGAGGTGAGTTAACCTCCACTATTCCAGCATACCTATTTTCTTTGATAATTGCTACCAAAATGTTGATAAACAGTCAGTGCCGCAGTTCCACCACACATAGTATAGTTGTCACAGAAATGCTGATAAACTCATAAACAATAGCCATCTGGTCAAATTTGATGAAAACTGGAACCAATATTTGTTGGTTGCGCTTAAGTTATTTTTGGTAGGTATATGTAGGTTATGTGAATGTGTTCAACATTTTATAACAATCAACATGTTGCCATTCTCAGAGAAATTTCATCTCTTGTTTCAGTCAGCAACCGTCAATCACTCACTGGATCCTCTGCTGAATTGTTTTGACAAACTCCTAAATGAATCTGTTACTGGTTGCACCAGCTCATCAAAGTTGAAGCAGAATAAGAAATCTGCACGGCAGAAACACCATCTTCATGGAGCTCCTGGAGGTATACCTGCATAAAGTATTCTACAACTTCCGATGCAGAAAACCTCTTTGATCAAAACTTGCATTCATTAACTGAAATTTTGATATGGTCTTTCAAAGCATGCAAACGAATGTAATTTGTGGATCCTCTTCAAAAGTTTCAACATTAAAATCTGTATGATGTTATCAATCTGGCACAATCACATGATATACCTTGTAAATGAATGGGTTATGTATCTTGTGCAGGGAATGGAGTGAGAGGAACAGTTAATGTGTACATGCTTGGCACTTCAATTCTCAAGTTTATCGTTGACACAACAACCATCAAATTGATCAATGATAATAAAGTAGGATGTCTCAATTTTGCATTATCCTTCATGAAATATGCGTCATCAGCCATAAAAATGCATCAGGAGCAGAGCTCATCTTTCAAAGGGAATGATCTGAAAGACATAATTATGCTTATACGGAGTTCCTTCACATATGCAGCCAAGCTGCTTCACTTGGTTTTAGCAAACTCAACCGAGTCTCAGAGTCCCCCAGAGGAAGCCTTCTTTCTTGCCAATAATCTTCTTGATCTTGTACCCTCTATTGAATCCGCTGCAGGCTCTAAATTTGCTCTCAGTTTAGTTTCTGTTGTGAAGCAGTGGCTACCAGTTCTCATAATGGGTCTTGGATGCTGCTGGTTGATTGGACCACAGGCTGAGGCTAACAACATGTGTGACATGGTTGAGTCTGGCTTGCCACTATGGGTGGCTGCACTGGCCAAGAATGAGCTGCTTGATGCTGAAGAACCTAGAGAGGATGATCAAAGTGGGCAGGCCAGTGAGGACTCGCAATTATCCAGAAAACTAGCAGAAATGATGGCAATCCTTTTGAAGAAAGGAAACCCGAAAATTCTTGATTCTGTGGCTGGCGTCTTCCTGTCCAACCTCAAGCTGGCGCTGCAGAAATCAGAGTATGGCATTGTCTTGGGCTTGACACGCCTTGTCTGTGTCAGGTTGCTCGGGAGTGATTCCTCGGCCTCAGAGAATCTTCGTCTCACTCATGATTCTCTTCGTGAGAACTTCTTTGAGATTGACAAGCATGTCAGGGACGACCTAGTTGACAACGAGGAATGGAGGCTGCAACTGGAGAGTGCCAAAGCTTTGATAAGATCAATTCTCTCTGACGTCTGATGTACATACTCGTGTAAGATCAGATGTGTTGACTGTTGCTGTGGTAAGTTAACTTGCCAAGTATATGCACTACTGCTAACCTGCAAATCTGCATTTCTGTGGAGCGTCTCTGTATATGCATGACGTTCTATTCATGATTCGAGAAGTAGTTTGTCACATTTCGCTTATTAAATTGGTTTGCCTTTGGAACCACTGTATACAACGTGATGTAGGCAAAGTACTGGCGGTATCCTTGTACCACCTCCGTTTTTTGCAAATTTTTGAATGAAACGATAGATCAAATGTCATGTCCAAAAGGCAGGATCGTCATATATTTAAAAATGGAGTATTTTTGTTTCTGCTGTATATTGACATCTGCATGGTGAAATACTATTAAAATTTCGTAGCCTAGCATTTTTCAGTATTTTGAAACTTTTTCTCGTTGCTAATGATCATGCCTCTCACACAACATAGAGCTTGTTGCCATCCATCTTGTATGGAGATAAGCCACCCATTTGGTTATGGTGTTCATGAGCATCCCTTGGTAGGTTCTCAAATGGGAGTACCTCCCACTTGTTGTACTTTCGTGTGAATTTTTACTGTTACTAATTTAATTTTTTTTTTAATTTACAAAACTAATTTTCGGTTTGAATCATTTGCAAAACTAGTCTCTTGCCGCCCTGGGCCACGGCGGGATTTAAAAACCGCCGTGGCCCAGGGCGGCGAATGGCATCCCGTCACCCGGGGCTAACGGCTCCGGTGGCCGTTAGCCGCGGGGAGGCCACGTGGATTCGCCGCCCTGGGGGACGGCGGTTTTTAGCATAGTAAACGGACGGTCCGCACAAGGATCGGACCGTCCGAATCCAGGGGGCCGTCTACAAAAAAAAAATTTTCTTTTTTTTTTGATATTTTTTTCTCAACTAGCAACACGAGAATAGCAAAATCTCGTGAAGGTGCAGCTTAAACCGATGTAAGATGTGGCCTATAGAAAATTACGAGTGTGCTTTAAAAACCGTGCTGAAACTTCGGACCTCAAAAACTCAATCTTCCCGGCCGAATTTCGTAAAATTTTTTTGGACAAACCCGACAAAGTGGGGGGAAGCGGATGTAAAATTTTTTGTAGATATCCGTAGAGTACTTATTTGCCCGATTCCGAGACCGTATGCGAAAGTTATGACTGTTTTAAGATAGTTAGCGCGCGTTACAACAATTTGCCGTCGATTCGGACCGTCCGATCGGTGTGCGGACGGTCCTATGCATTCGGCCCCCTGGGGGCATTCGCCGCCGTCCCCCAGGGCGGCGAATCCACGTGGCGTCCCCGGGGCTAACGGCGGCCGGCGCCGTTAGCCCCGGGTGACGGGGATGCCATTCGCCGCCCTGGGCCACGGCGGTTTTTAAATCCCGCCGTGGCCCAGGGCGGCAAGAGACTAGTTTTGCAAATGATTCAAACCGAAAATTAGTTTTGTAAATTAAAAAAAAATTAAATTAGTAACAGTAAAAATTCCTTTCGTGTTTGGTTCATATCTGGAGTTCCTGATACTGGTCCGTAATCTGGGTCACCCATACCTTACAATTGTTAAATGGCCCCATTTGGTCCGATAGACTAGTTTCATGCCATTTTAAACGAAAAGCTGCAATATGTGCTGTTCTGAGCTCTTACCTGCATACACGAAATCAACAATCAGGCAGGACAACTTCACATACACAAAATCAGATGAGAGCCTAAAAGACTTGCTCCAAGGCTGATAAGGACATCATTTCTTTAGATACATACTTATAACATTCTCATGTTAAACAAGATACGCCACAGATGTAAGGATCAATTACTTGTGTACGTGCACGTCAACTTAATCGTCAGATGAATGTGTCCCTAAGCTTATATGGAAATATTTTTACGAATGACATACTATTTAATTTTTGTGATGATTTTATTATTATTAGGAATCTGGGAGAAGACCACGGAGAATAGCTCAAGAAATCAAATATTAAAGTGGAGACTACAAATGCAAGTAAACTTTTATTCCTGAGATCTATTCAGTTTCGGGCTAGGAGACAGCGTCAATATCAACCGGCCATAAACAGAGCCTACAAGTACTTATTGGAAAGCTTATGAAGTCTACTTTCAGATGGTTTTGGTCCCACGTCAAAATTCCTCTTAAGCTGTTCGGAATCATCGAAACAAGATACGTACCTCTTCCAATCCGAGTCTGTTTTGGGCCTTGAGCCTTATAATTGTGTCGTGGGCTAAACCCATGAGGAGTGCGCCTCTCACAGGGCAAACCCTTACCCTAGGACGTTCTGACTCATATATTCCGTAGCCGCCGCCGTTTAGGGTGGGTTTTGCTTAGATTAATCTGTCTGTGAACAGTTTCGCCGTTTATCGGCTTGTGAGACCTCAACTTCGAGAGTATAATCATTTATCTGCAAATTGAGTTGCAATTTTTCTTGTTCTTGCTTGTGTTTTTCGATTCGCATGCAGAGATTAGTCTTCGTGACGAGGTTAACCGGGCAGCACACGGTTGATAATGAGAAGAGACGTGGTACTACGATTGCAGGGTTCGAGTCTTGGTGATCAGAAGTCGGATCGTGAGTGTCGATTCTCTACTAAATCGAGAGTTATCTTTACCTAACGGAAAATCAGGCACCCCGTTGCCATCAAAGGCACTCCAGAAGTTGATAACAAGCCCTTTCCTAGGGGATGAGAAGTACCTTGTGCTCAAACAATGAAGGGCGCGTTTGGTAGGGATTATCGGGGGTGATTCTCAATCGGATCAATTGGAACTGAGCCAAACGGGCAAAAAATCCTCCCGATTCTCAGCCGAATCGATCCATTGTGATTCTTAATTTTACACATGAATGGAGAATCAGGCAAAAGACGGCTTCTCGTGAGAATCCAACAAACAAAAATTGAAAATCCCCATAAGAATTCACAAAATCCCCATAAGAATCAGAATCGCAAGATCAGAATCGTAGAATCTAAAGCTCTACCAAACAGACCCGAAGTGGGCATAGGACATCCTTGTACAAAAAAACAAATCATAGTAGACAATAGTGCCAGGGAAATCTTGATTTAGCACACCCATGCGTTACCAATTCTGTGTAGCCAGGATCAAATGTGAAACCATACATGTCGATAATACCACACATAGAAGAAAGGGCCAATTCTATTGACTTCATACCAGTTCCTTTATCATCACTTCTTAGGACTATAGCTTGAAAAGGATAAATAGGATTTGGAAGTTCCTACCAGTAAAAACAATTGCCAAGTGTTCAATATTAATGATTCTGGTCTACCACAAACCGTAGCAACGAAAAAAAAAACATAATAACATGAAATCCATGCTTCACATTAGTGTGACCCAAGAAGTAGAAAATAATTGTATCACACGCTTAGCTCGATGAAAGAAAATTTGTAAACATATAACCTTTTACCTTTATCATCGCATTGATTTCTTTGTGCGTCAAACTTTTTATAATAAGAACCTCATCCGATGCAAGAAAAGCAGGACAGTTAAAAAGATCATCCAGTGGCGATTATTATGAATAATCCCACACATTTAAATTTTCTGTAGAACAAAGCAAATACCAGAGCTACGTATTAAAGTTTGCTGGTGTTGTTACTTAAAAAGTCCTTGTATGGAATGTTATATTAGTCCTCAAGTGATGCATAATATTAATTATTTCCGCAGAGCTTAACAAGATCAGTCTTCAAGTTGTAAAAACCAAAATGGATATTGCAAGTGTTTCTTGTAGTTCAGAGATGATAGAAATAACCAATATGAATACTATCTTTTCTCTCTTTTATGAAGGAAATTAAACCACTACTAGGATTCAAGTTATCTGGAAGAAATCAGGACTACACCATCACAAGAGCCTTTCAGTATCGCCGCCATGTTTCAAACAGCACCCCTGACAACCAGCCGAAATTCCCTTTTCAACCCAACATATTTTGCATACTTCTGCGGGTGAAAGATAAAATAAGAGCGAAATCAGTAAAGTAGTGTCAAGATGCGTCAATTCTAGAAGAAAAATATAATTTTCAGTTGTCAGGTGTAAGGATAGAAGGCACCTAAAACAACAACAAAAAAAGCTAATAAAAATGGCAAGGGGTTCAAGGTAGGCATTAGGGAGTCAACATTACTAAACATAGGCCATTTACATAAATTAGCTTAGATGTATATGAAGAATTCAATGAGATTACCTCATTATCAGGTGCCTCAGGACACAGCATCATGCGCATCAATCTCTTGCCCAAACTCTGTTTTCAAGAGATCTCCTGAGTTATCCAAAAACAGCACATGTTGCAAACTGGCATGGGTGAAAAGGAGGATTAGCAGGCAATAAAACACTAAAAAGCTCTTCACACAAAAACACTTGTCAGCATTGCTCATGTTTTGAAAAGCACATTAGCCAGAATGAAGACTAACATCACTTTGTTAGGAAGAACAATGCAACAGATATCAAATTTACAGCCGTGCAATTCTCAAAATTTACTTCACTCGTAGGAAAAAGGCAGGGGTTGGTGGAGGCTGTAGAGTGGAGGGGTTAAGTTTTTTTCCTATTTTTTGAAACACTCAAAATTGCCTCAGTTTAGAAAAATTGCTTCTAAATGGGACCAATCATTTGAAACAAAGTGGTACTAAATTTGAACTAACCATGGTTCATGAAACAAATATTGGCTTTGCTTCTAGATTATAACTAATTCAAAAATATCTTCGCAAAAAGTAATTAATTCGAAAATAGAAAATAGAGTCTATAAAGGGCTTGATCAGCTGGCCTAGCCTACCTGGGCATGATAAACTCCTCTTCACCTTCTAATTGTTTTTCTGAATTTTTTTTATTTTTATATTTATTTAATAAAATATTTATAAAATTATATTTACATTTGAAATATTTAAAAAATATACCCCCAACGTCCTCTGGGAGGGCGTTTTTTATGAAATAGCCCTCCCAGAGGGCGATTTGATGACGTGGCTGACGGCCATAGGCCGGGTGGCCCACGGCCGTTAGCCATTTGACAGGCGGCCCCCTGGCCGCAAAAAAAATCGTCCTCTAGGAGGGCGGTAAAGGGGCTGCCTGCAAAAAGCCGGCCGCGGGGCTATCAAATTTATAGGCGGCCCCCTTGCCGTCCTCCTAGGGGATGGTTTTTCAGCGGCTAGGGGCCGCCTGTAAATTTGCCGGCCCCGTGGCCTGTCATTTTGCAGGCGGCCCCCTTGCCGTCCTCTGAGAGGGCGATTTTTAGCTGACCAATATAAAACCCCCTCCCAGACTCTAAAAATGTCATAAAATTCACAGAAATCACAGAAAAAAAGAAGAGAGAGCTAAGAGCGAGGCTGAACGAAAGCAGCGAAGCTCTGCCGATTTGCTGATTCGTTTGTAGGCAAAATCTATTGTCCCTTTGTAATTTCTATTTCTATGTAAGAATTGATGTAGTATTGTACTGGTTACGTGTATAGTACTATATGAAAATAAGTTGTTACTCGTAGATTTGTAGGTTTTTAGTCAATCAGTTATATGACTTAATTTGTGTAGAGATGGTAGTTATAAAATCTCGATTACATGGTTTTAGATATGAGGAGAATGTTGGTATCTAGTTTAATTGTATTTTTTATCAACAGATATATCAAATAAAGTGATATTTTAGTTATTTCACGGACAAGGGAATGATAGGTATGGTCCATAAGGCGTAGATCTGTCGGAGTTTAGTTCAACAGCTAAAAACATTGATAGACTAGCTGAGAGAAGTTTTGGGTCAGTGTACAACTGGCTGATGCGAGGCTTTCGACTGGACCCCCAGATCAACGCAATAACCTTATATGTTGTAGTCAGTCGTGCAGTTGAAGGTTTTTTTGGGAACTGATGTCGGTGGATTGCACTGCCACTTGGAGATAGTATGTGAAGAATGTATTTCAACGTGGTTGGCCACTGGGCATACTTGTGTTGATGTATGAGAAGGATAACACCATTGCTGCAATACCCGTGCAAGATGATGAGGGTCCAAGTACGACGAGATGTGATGTCGAAGCAATGGAAGAAAATGAAGAAGGGAATGAAGGAGGGAATGAAGAAGATAGGCAAGAAAATAAAGGAGGGAATAAAGAAGATAGGCAGCCAACAGGTGTTGCAGATGAGGGCAAACTAATCAACACCATAGTTGAAGAAATGGATAGGAAAGATGCTGAAAATGAGCATGAAGAGGATGACGATTCGTCTGATGAGGACAATGTGACGCCTACAGAATGGAGCAATGAGGACTTCTCCGGCCTTGCTATCTCCGAGGGGCATCATGTGCCATGGGAGTACAAGGAGAACGAGGTCATCCAGGGGGCTAAGTATACATATGTAGAGGATTTGAAGAAGGGAGTAAAACAATGAGCGGTGTCACTTCAGAGGGAGTTCTCGGTCGTGAAGTCAAGCAAATCAGTGTATGAAGTGAAGTGCATGAAGGATGGGTGTCCATAGCGGGTGCACGCATTTAAGGCTAAATGGAAGGATTATTGGCAAGTTTCAATCGTGACCGAGCATTCATGTTACTTACCAGGTGTTGAAAAATATCATAGAAACATGACATCTGCATTTGTTGCAACAGAGATATACTCCCACATTGTAAACAACCTAGGGTACGAACCAAGGTCAATTGTTAGACATATTGAAGAGAAATTCAAACACAAATAGCTATGCTAAGGCTTGGAGGGCAAAACAGAAGGTTATACAGATGAGGTTTGGCACATTTGAAACATCTTATGATAATTTGCTTCATCTGTTAGCCTGTATTCTTCAGAGGAATCCAGAGACCTGCTACGATCTAAAAGCCTTTCCATCAATTGACCATAGTAATAAAAGTGTGTTGTAACGGGTATTCTTTTTATTAGGTGTTTGTATTTAGGTATTTGTGCATTGTCGTCCTATCCTCTGCATCGATGGGATATTTCTGACCGGAAAGTACAGAGTGCAAATATTAACAGCAATTGGAGTTGATAGGAACAACTAAGTTCTACCGGTAGCTTTTGCTTTTGTTGAGAGTGAAAACACTGATAGCTGGTACTGATTCCTAGAAAGGGTTAAGTCTGCAGTTGTACGGATGAGACCAGACGTATGCCTTATACATGACCGTCACGCCGGCTTGCTGCGGGCAATTGAGGAATTGAGATATGGATGTGCTGAGAAGGGATACCCACCAAGGTGGTCTGATGTCTAAAGCAGATGGTGTATGCGTCATATAGTTGCTAATTTCTATAGGCAGTTTAAGAATAAGCACCTTATGGATCTTTTCAAGAGGCTGTGTGCTCAGAATCAAGAGAAGAAATTCAATGAGCTTTGGAGGAGGTTAGATGAGCTGACCTCTAAACAAACAGATGAGCAGTCTTGAAGGACTACCCTTATAGGGGATGAGGCTCCATAAGCTCTTCGACTTCTGTCAAGTGACGGATCTTATATGAGAAGAAGGTCGGCATCCTCGGTTAGAAAATTTTCAGAGTGGATTGAGAATGAGCCAAAGGAGAAATGGGCATTGTTGTATGACAAGAATGGTTCTCGATTTGGTATAATGACCATAAATTTGGCAGAGTTTTATAATTGGGTGATGCGTTGTGTTTGAGGGCTTCCACTTGTTGGTATAGTTGAATTTATCTTGCATGGCACATGCAAGTACTTCAGAGATTGGTTCAGACAAGCCGGCCCCTCAATGGCGGATAATAATTTTTTCTTTGGCACACTACTTGACTAAATACCTGCAAGATAAAAGTAAAAAGGCCCGAAGACATTGAGCTATACCTCAAGGTACACAAAAACACAAATTTGAAATATTGTGTGTCGATAAGGGCATGCGCGGAATCTACTGTAAAAGAGTTATGTAGGAGTGCGTGCTAAAGAAAGACGGGACCTGCAAGTGCTCGTACCGAAAGCCTACTCTGCTCCACAAGCCATGTTCTCATGTTATTGCCGCGAGGGATGAGTGTGGGATAGAAGCACATTATTTTGTCTCACCTTATTTTAGAAAAGAAGTAATCTACAATACCTAGAGTGGAGAGATATACGGCTTCGGTATTGCGGGGTCATTTACTATGGAGCATCCTCAAGCTATCTACATTCCTGACCCAACAAAATTAAGGGATAAAGCAAGTCGCCGCAAGACAAGACGCATCCGTAATGACATGGATGAATCAGAAGCCGGTGGAAGGCATAAACGTTATTCAAAGTGCGACCAAATAGGTCACACATATAAGAAATATCCAAAGAATGCAACCGGTCCAAGTGCGGCGGAAGCTGGACCGTCGGGTTCAGGCGCTGATAGCAGTTGTCCGACGGGTGAAGTCACTACTTCAAGACAACCCCGTTCTAGGCGTTCTCGAGCATTTGGTGGTGGTGCGGTGTAGTGTAAGTATATGCTTGAACTTAAGTCTATGCTTATTTATTGTAATGTAATAACACGATAAACCTTAATTTTGCAAACTTACTTTTACTTGTTGCTTTAATAATTAAATTCACGCTAACTCTCTATTTGTATACAGGTATGGCGTACCATACACCAGAGCTGCTCTATCGGGGCCTCGACTAGTCCCACCGGTCTTACTTGTTAGCCGTCGAGGGTGCCCAGCTAGCCACCTTCCGTCCACGGCCTTCACGTCACCTCCTGCGGATAGACCTCTGGTTCCGTGAGAGGTAAGAGCTGTACCAACATTCGTTCACATCATTTGTACATATCTATGTTCCCTAGTACTGACTACAGTGCTATATTCTGCAGGTTGCGTGAGGCCGGACTTCTTCCGCTGTGTAGGCTAGTTGAGCCCGCACTGGACTTGAGAGACCCCGTCAGGCGATGGGACGCTGACTGGTCACTTCTGGCAGCACTGGTGGATCGCTGGAGACCGGAGACCCATACCTTCCATCTACCGTACGGCGAGATGACTCCCACACTCCAGGATGTGGCCTACCTGCTAGGACTTCCCCTCGCAGGCGATGCAGTCGGTCCGGTTAACGGGGCGCACGGTTGGTCGCAGGACATCACTGCTCGGTTTGAGGCCGTGCACCGTCGACCTGAACTTGGTATACCGAGTTCGCTACCGCCTTACACCACGAGCGGTCCCTCGCAGGCGTGGCTGCTACAGTTCACCGTAAGTCGCAGATTCCTTCGATTTACAATTGTCCGACCTATAAAGCAATAGTTCTGCTTACTATAATCTTGCTTTACAGCCTGATCAGCTAGACCCTGACGCCGACGAATACTCGGTGCGGCAGAGTATAGAGGCCTACCTGCTATGGCTGTTCGGGTGGGTGATGTTCACCAGCATGACCGGGCACGCGGTGGATAAGGGACTGATCCACTACGCGCGTGCAAGCACCGACAGTGAGGACGGTTGCATACCGTAGTAGAGCTAGGGATCTGCTGTGCTAGCGGCGACGTACCGTGTTCTTTGTGACACGTGTACAAAGACCAATCCAGGTGCGATTCTCGCAGGTTGCCCTCTCCTTCTGCAGCTATGGGCGACCGAGCGGTTCGCGATAGGCCGCCCTCTGATTGAATACTCTTCCTACGAGGGCAGCCTTGGAGGCTTGTACGGACAGTCGCCCGAGGATGGTCCGACTATGGGGACGGTATGGTGTCGCCGTGAGGTACGTAACGTGAAATTCTATGTTTACCACTTATACGCAAACACTGACATGTTCCCCTTTCCTATTTTGCAGCGTCGTTATGCCCATACGCAGGTTAGGAGGGCCTACTCCGACTTCGTTATGGAGTTCGACCGCCTGCTGCCCAGCGACGTCGTCTGGGAGCCGTATAGTCTGCAGGCCATCGCAGTCCCTGCACCGCTCGGACTCTCATCTCTTTGCACGCGCGACCAGGCGTACTGGATGATGACAGTGCCGTTGGTGTTCGACATCTTCGTCGAGCCCCGCTGTCCACAGCATGTGATGCGACAGTTCGGTCTATGTCAGCACTCCCCTGTGCCCGTGGAGATCGTTGTGCCTCGTGACGTGCACCGATTAGTACAGCTGTGATCTTTGTTAAGTACTATAACTCTTTAATGTAGTCTAATACACTCTCTGTAAGTAGGTATAATCGTAGGGGACAGGCAGGCGGCGCTCAGTGGTATCCCCGTGTGCAGAAGTACGTGCAGGACTGGTTGTTGGCGACGGAAGAGGTCATCGACGACATACATCCACACACTGAGGACACCTACCTAGCATACCTCAGATGGTACCAGCCCTGCACCCGCACAAGCATGATGTTCACCCCAGATGATCCACAACCACACGTCGCCGCTACGACGGACACGTATCCTAAACACCGTGACCAGGACTACTTCCGTGTGGTAAGTCACATTATCTTTGTACTTTGCTATTCCCTTTGTAGGTGTCCACAGACGCATATTCACGTCATATTTGAAATAGGCCGACACAGCGCGACAGGTTCAGGCAGATGTGAACGCGGTATTTGGACTGTTGGACAGTGGGATCATACTGACTGCGGACGAGCAAAGAACGACTTTCGGGAGGATTCGTCATGCGATGCACACAGTGATTCGTGCGTTCACTTGTCGTGCGGCCGACGCGGTACCTCCTATAGTTGTACATCAGCACCACCCACGGCCAGCAGGAGTGTGCCCACATGGTTCCAGTCGGCCAACTGGCCCCTCCAGAGGTAAATTCCGCTAACCATTGGTTCATAACATGTTTCCTTCTACGACATGCACCGTTTTACATCAATATGCTTCTGTGCAGCTTTCGCTACATCGTACCTACATCCCTCCGGAGCTGGCACGTCGACGTAGGGAGCGTACCAAACACGACCCCACGCGCAGCAGGGCACGATCAGTGCCCCCCAGGCCACCACAGAAGGTCCTTCAGGTTATATCAAATATTACTTTTGCCTTGCAAAATTTCGGTTTGCAATTATCAACAATTTTGTGCATAGGGTTCCACTCTACAGTGCTGAGGATGTTTGCTGGTGCTGGCTCCTCCGCGCAAGGCACACGCGGCATGGTTGGGTACAGGATCCTTTCGAGGGGGACGACTTGGAGGACGAGGACAAGGAGATCCACAAGGTACTAGGTTCCTCGCAGCTCGAAGGAGCTCCACCACCGCAGACACAGGACCTACCAGCTACCATACCCATGCAGGCGACCCACGCTAGCCGTGCTGTACCACCAGACGGGCTGACGTACTCCCAGGGCCAAGTGCGAGCGCAAGCTAGGAGGACGAAGAGGCTTAGAGGTTATGGTCAGGGCCTGTAGTACGTTGTACCAGTAGTAGTTCGCCTGTTATACATCGTGTTTAATTAATTCTACGTTTACTGAAGAAACCCCTTTACTTCGTTTACGCTCGTTGATCAAATGATGTATTTCTCACGATCTATGTTTGCGACGAAACTGATCAAAAATATGAATTTTCAAGTTTCAACTTCACAGCGAAAGTAAATTCCGAGTGGTGACAACCGAGCACACGTTAATTGCTTATGAACGTAATGAAATTATCCATCCAACAAGTACAAACGGCACATGAAACGTTTCTAGTTATCATTATCATTATTATATGCCTTAGGGTATTTCAAACGGATATCCAACTAGATATGCAACTACTGTGTGCAGCGTGGGTACTTCCCCTTTCTCGCCGCCTCCGGCCTAGCTTCCTTTGCACGCAGTGCCCTCTCCCGCTTCCTCTCCCTCTCTGCCTCGCGGGCTTCCTTCTCCTGCTGCTCTTTCTCCTTCCTCTTCTGCTCAGCCTCCCACTTTCAAAGATGTTCGAGGTGGTCCTTGTGCCATTCCTGCGACATGCGAAGATACTGTGCATCCTGTGAACGGATCTCCGTATCTATCCACTGCACAAAGTCGCACAGAGGTGGAGGAGGCTTCGGTGCCTTGACATATACAAATTTGTTAGCTCAAAGGTTCAAATATTTTGTACTACAAAATAATTCGTATTACCTCCACTGGCTTCTTCGCCTTTCCCTTCTTCCCTTACGGCTTCGGCTTATCTGGGGAGTACGCATAATTCGCACACATCCAATACCTTTGCCAGAATGTGTAATCCTTCTTACTTTTCAACTTTGCATTCATCTCTGCACCAATACATCGGCGAAGGCACGTCAATCGGAGGTTGTTGATGACTAGACATACTGAACGCATCCATAGCAACCTACATTATAAACAAATAAACGCAAGTTATAAATCACTAGGCCAAAAATAACCTATATAACTACATACCTACGGTATACTACACATGACTAAAAAATAAAATATCATCGTCCTCATTTCCATCTTCCTGGCGTTTTTCGAACTAGTGCTACTCATTTAGTAAAAAAAAAACTAACTTCTCTCATATGACCTATCAATGTCCTTAGTCGTTATGTTCAACTACAATAGATCTACGTTCTGTAGACCAAATCTAACATTTATTTACCTGTTAAATAAGTAATACAATACTACACATACTATATCATGTGATGAATAGAAATGGAAATTACAAAGAGTTATAAAATATTACCTGTAGATGAATCCGTAAATCGGCAGGGCTTCGCTGTTTTCGTTCGCCTTTCTTCTCAGCTCTCTCTTCCTTTTTCTGTTATTTTTGTGAATTTTATAAACTTTTTGGAGGCTGGGAAGGGTTTTTATAGCAAGGCAGTAAAAAATCGCCCTCCCATTTTTTAATAAAATGGACCATTTTGCAGGCGGCCCCCTGGCCGCCTACAAAATGGCTCACGGCCGTGGGCCGTCCAGCCTACGGCCATCAGCCACGTCATCAAATCGCTCTCTGGGAGGGTGATTTCATAAAAAAAAAGTCCTCCCAGAGGGCGTTGGGGGTATATTTTTGTAAATATTTTAAATGAAAATATAATTTTATAAATATTTAGGGCGATTTCATAAAAAAGTTCTCCCAGAGGGTGTTGGGGGTATATTTTTGTAAATATTTCAAATGAAAATATAATTTTATAAATATTTTATTAAATAAATATTAAAATAAAAAAGTCTGTTTTTCTTTGCTAGATCCCAAGTGCCACCGACCCACCGGTGCTCCAAAGGCCTTTTGGATACAGTGAGCTGCAGCATATGGAACAATTATATTTTCTCAGTATTGAAGTCTTACATGCACACTGAAAACAGAGTGCATCTCTAAATTACAAGGAATGGCCCATGACCTTGCCTGTCTTTTGATATGAAAATTCTCAATAGAAATGAGCACACAACAGTTGGTTCTCTCACTTGTTAATATTGTAAATAGCCAAAATGCCAATGGTTAGCTACTTCCTCCGATGAAAAAAAAACATTCATCTGATTTCAGAAAACAAAATTGATTTAGTGATTTCCAAAATGTCATGGCTGATTTTGGAAGATAAAATTCCTGGGTTCCCCCCATATGAGGAAAAAGAAACTAGCACCTAGGCACTAAAGACGGTGTTCCAGAATCAGCCATTAAAGTTTCACGAAAACCAATTCTCATCTTTATTTATTCACATTTCAATTCAAATAAACTGAAAATTGGTAAGTACTGAATTACACATTGGATTTTTACAGAAGAACCGTTTTTTATAGGCAAAATTTGTTGTGGGACACTCAAAAAATATGGTCTTTCTGTAAAACATCATATAAACATGAATTTGCCCATAGACACCATGCATTATTTTATTATTTTTGGCTGTTTTGGAGAGAGAGTTTTTCTGAAAGGACCAGAATACCCTTCCCTCTTACCCCACTCCCCCCAACCGGTCGACGTCGGCAACGCCCGCCGCCGCCTCCGCAAGGTTGATCGACGCCGAGCAGGCATGCTAGCGAGAGACGATGGCATGTGAAACTCTTGTAGCCCCTCGCCACATGTGGACAAGGAAGAACGTGGCCATGGTGACGATGGCACTGATCTATGCGTTGATTCAACCTGGGCGTCGAGGGGTTTTTCACCCAGGATCATGGGACACGACATGGTGCAGATGATTCATCTCGAGGAGCTCCAAGCTGTAGGGAACACAACGACCTGACCGGAACATGTCGGCCGGAGTGCAAGAAGATGGCAGTGGGTCAGTTTCGACAACATCCATCCGCAGTACCAATCACGCAAATGGAACATGTGAGCAAGAAGAAATGCGTTCCCATATATGTCGTGGATAGAATCGATCTGACGAAGACATAAGCTCTATCGAACACCTGCTATAACACCATGAAAGACGGCTGCTTTCCTGCCCAAGCAGAGGAATTGACTGTCTGGCTCTTTCATTCAGCAAGAGATGACATGAAGATGATGTAGTCGATGCATCCGGTTTGGTTCGTTGGTGCACGCCATGGCTTTTGGGCGACTTCCCTTCCAGTAAAGACGTTGGGGCTACCGTGGTCTTCCGCCTCGCCCATCAGAGCCGCTGGTGAGCTGTTTTGCTGATTTGGAGGAACCTGCAACAACCCAGCGGACAGTCGAGCGGATTTGTGGGAGTTCACCAAGTCCTTGGCGAACAGGCAGACATGGGACTTGGCGAACAGGCAGACATGGGTACGAGGAGGAAGAAGGTGAGGAAGAAGAAGAGGGTAAAATAGACTTTTCGCATGCCTTCTCTCCCCCATTCCATTTGAGTGTATATTATATTTTAGTGGTTGTGATGTTCAGCAGTAAATTACCACAATCTTTTATAGTTATATAGGAAAACCGAAGTTTTATATTAGGTAAGATCACAGTTTTTGAGTGGCCGTGAATAAATTTTGCTTTTTTGATAAATCAGATATTTTTTTATTTTTGAAGCATTTACATGTGTAGCAGTGTGTATGACATAGCATTGATAAGTAAATATATAGATATAAGCATGAATAATCCAGTGAGTGTCACAGTTGACTCAGGAGTAACTAAGATCAGAGATGATAAGTCTAGTTATGCATATGGCTGCACATTTCCTTACCCATATATATCCTTGGCTACGCTAAAACATCTCTCAACAAGTAGTATAAATATCATCAGAAATTAGTAAGCAGAGATGCTAATTAGTACTCCTCCGTCTTGTGGGCACCAAATATATGCACGTAGTCAGGGGCGAGCCGGACCAAGGCCCGGGCTGTAGTGTACAATTTTAGGGTTGGATCGGTATTGTTGCCTTTTATTCCTTTCCTCCTAAAATAAACCAACTCTTAGAATTCAAACTTTATTTAAAAATAAACTAATTCATATCTTCTTACCTACGTATGATTCGTAAATCAAGAAAAATTTATCTCTTCAACATCCCTTACTTACCCATTAATCAATACTATTTTTATATTAATTAAGGTATTTTAATTTTTTTTCTTCTAATTTTGTATTGTGATTGTAGGATCTTGTTTTTTTTAAGATGGAGGGAGTAAGGTATGGCAAACTTTGTCGTTGCTTATCTAGAGCGTCCATACATAAGCAACGGCTGGATTCTATCTTGCAGAAATGTTGATTTGGACGTTACTAGTTCACGCGTCAACAGAGTGGGATAATCTCATAATTAAGAAGTAATTTGCACGTACAAGCTCGTTAAAAATAAAACATTGAGGTCATACAAATAATTGAACAATATTACGGAATAAAATAGAAAATGAATTAGAAAAAATATTATGGAATAAAATAGAAAATGAATGAGCATCAATATAATAATGTTAAGTCACGTAGTTGACCAATATTAACTTGAGCACGTAGAAACCTGGAGGAGAACAAGAAGATAATACTAATCCATTAACACGATCGAACATGGCCGGTTGCAATTGGTGTTCATTTTCTGAACAATTTGATGAATTCATTTGACGGAGAAAATAGGTGCTGGATGCATGATGTTAGGTGCTGGTCACGTATGGTAGATGAAGCCCTACCATTACATGATGTCGTTGTTTATTTATAGCTTTTCTGAATTGGGTGTACTACTATGAACATCTAGTAGTGTCCTAGAAGGAACTCGAATCTTGAAGAGACATGGTGTGCATATCCTAGTATCGTAGGCCCGAGGCCATAGCATAGCTAAGCATAGCAGCTGATGTGTGTTCTATGTTGGTGGATCTAGAAAGGGATTTATAGTGTACTTGTGGCTCACGTTGATCGACCTAGAAGAAGATTGTGGTGCACGTGTGGTCTTTTTTTTTTAACTGTGAAAATAACTTCCATTAAAATGACTGAGGTAGGTAATCGCTAACTCAAAGTGACGTGCGGTCAATATTGGTTAGGTTAGAATAGTATCTCCATTTGTGGTGCAACCTAGATTAGCTCTTACTCCTAGCACTAGCACATACAAGTACAACTGGTTGTCCTGGTAGTTGTATACGGCCTAACTCCACATGGTACCTCTCATATTTGCAACAATGTTAATTATTGACAACTAGATACTTGGACAAACTACGTGGCCACCCAAGCTACCTAAGTTTGGATTTGACCCAAGGGGGTAAATCTGTACCATGCACCAGTAAATTTTTAGTAACAAAGTGTGGCGAAACACTTGAAATATTATCATTGGGCAACTGATGTTTTAGAATGAATCAACTTCTATTAAGAATCTAATCATTTTTGCTATCATCAACCTCAGTCTTGTATTTATGTACAATCGCATCTGTTTATACCCTACGCCAGATGGCATTTCATAATACTAGATCAGCGTGTCCAAAATAATACTAAAAATCATTGCATATTTTCCAGAACCGCCGATTAGCTCTGCATCCACCAGTCAACTTACTTCATGGCAAGGTTGGCCAAATCCAACAGAAATTCCGTTGAACCGAATTTTCTTCACAGTATGCTCCCAATCTCTGACCACAGAACACTAGTGCAAGTTATCCCTCCTCATGAACAGTAACAGACCACTGGTGTGCAAACTGATTGAATGTCTTATGTTCTCTGGTGTATGTAGTCTATGGCGTTCTACGTATATCGGCTTTTTCATGAGGTTCTACAGGAATCAACTTGATGGCAGCAGCAATGGGCATCCCAAGGAAGCCAAAGAGTACGCTGATGAGCCACTGTTGCTGGGTCAGAGGCGTGGTGTTAGCGAAATCACCCAGGAACTGGACTAGGATGAATTGGAAGAAGATGGTGCCAGCGAGGACACCCAGGAAAATGGAGTTCTCCGCCATGCCCCTCAGAACGTTGATGTCCTCCATCTCTCTCGAACTTATCTCATTGAACACCTACAAAGAAGCATGCAACGAATGAAATCTGAAACATATGAAAAAAATAGCAGCAATAAAAACAGAAACACAAAATGCAAGCAAGAAGTCAGAGAGAGAGAGAGAGAGAGAGAGAGATCCTCTTTTGTCTGACATTTCTCTTCACTATATTAAAGATGGCAGCGTCTCCTATGTACAAAACACTTTCACTGAATAGATGTTGGACTGCCGACTGGTTGGCCAGTCGTGGACTTGATCACCCGGAGAGATGCCCGTTATGTGATCAAGAGGAAGAAAATGTGCAGCATTTGCTCACCACGTGCGTGTTCTCAAGAGGAATTTGGTTTTTGGTTCTATCTATGGTTGGTCTACAGCAGCAAACACCGGGACCTGATAGGCTCGTTTTTGTTGAGTGGTGGCGCCAAGCTTTGCAGCAGATTGATAAGCATCATCGCAGGGGATTCAATTCTTTGGTAGTCCTAGTAGCTTGATGGATTTGGAAACATAGAAATGGCTGCGTCTTTAATAGAACCTCGCCTAATTTCAATGCTCTTATGCAGGACGTTAGGGATGAGGCCAAATTGTGGTGTTTGGCGGGGGCCAAGGGTCTTATTAGCATTTGGCCTTAAAAGTTTTGTTTGGTGTGATGGTCAGTCTGTCGTTTGTGCAAACCCTGGCCCTTAAGGGCTTGTTTGAGTCTTCTTAGACTCTACTCTTCTTCTTAATATAACTAGCTAAATGCCTGTGCTTTGCTACGGATAAAAGAAAATATTTTATAAAATTGTCTAAAATAAATAAAAATATATTTTCCCATGAAATATGTTGCCCATCTTTTTTATAGGGAATATTCACCTTAATTTGATTTTATATATGGCTATACATTTAGATTTGATTGTTTCTTAATATTAAGAAATTCAAGAAATAATTTGCAAAATTTAGGTAGGTTGCAGATTCACTGCCACCATTACTACCTACGCACAACTCTCCTGTACGTTTGAGAAAAAAAAAGAATATTATTTTGCAACAGCTAACATACCTGGCAGAAGACAAAAGTGTTAAATGTGATTGTGTTTAGCACAATATCAGCATTGTAGCCTTCCAGGCCAAACAAGTGTTTCCCTTGTGTTTGTAGATACCACATGACAGCAAATTGGTATAACGACTGCCCCACAATGTTCCTCCACATCACATTTGTGATGAATTTCCCTGTCCTTCCTACTGGTGCTTTCTTCATCAAGTTATCATTAGGTGGTTCGGTGGCTAGTGCGAGCGCACCTAGGGTGTCCATGATCATGTTGACCCAAAGCAGTTGTACAGCTGTAAGTGGAGCATCCCCTGGCATGAAGAAAAATGTAAATGATGTGATGGAGATCTGATCAAGTTAATTGAATCATAAATAGGATGTACCTGTGAAACACGCGGAAGAGAAGTTAACTAGTAATGCAACAACATTAACAGTAAGCTGGAACTGCACAAACTTTTGGATGTTCACATAAACAGAGCGTCCCCATTTGGCAACAGTAACAATTGTGGAAAAGTTGTCATCCAGAATTACAACATCAGCACTCTCTTTTGCTACCTGCATAGAGCAATTTATATGAGTCTGTCAGTAGATGTATATACCATCAAACAGCACACTTGATCAAATTTTCATATATGGAGGATATTGAATTTATGATCAGAGCAGGAAAAAAAATCCAAATTCTACAAAAGAAAAACAATGGTATTTGCAAAGCGAAACAACAGCCGGTAAACCAACATGTAGCAAGTTAAATCAAGAGTATCTATTACTCTCTCCGTCTCAAAATATAAGAACTTTTGGGTATTAAGGAGAAAAGTAAAATAAAATGAGGGATGGTTGCTATTGGTTGAGATGAGTAAGTAGGTGGAGAAATTACATGAGAGATTGTTGTGATTGGTTGAGATAAGGGAGTAGGTGAAAACTTAGCTGTATTTTGGGACAAATTTTGAATGCTAAAGGTATCTATATTTTGGGACGAAGGGAGTACAACATTATAGGTACTGTTCCACACCAGTTCCAGCCTCCAACAACTTTTCATGCCTATCTTTACAAATCATGATGGAAAGGACTTCTATTATTTTATATATAGTTGAAGTGTACATCATCAGATTGTAGGAACCCAATCCACTGAGAACCTCAGAGTACTTTTGTGCCATCAAAGAGTTTTTACAGAAACTGCGAGCATTAAGCTGTCAATAGACAGATGACATAGTAAATAGATGGCATTGGTAATGGAAACCAGAATATAATAATACGCACAGAAAAGGCTCAGCATCTTTCTTATAGAAATTTAACTACACAGGTATCCTTCATAATTTATTTGATACGGTTAATAAGGATATCTAGATCCGATTTCAAATTCGGATTCACTTTGAGTTAACCAGCATAATTTTACATAAATATTTGCAGATGAAGAGATGTTAAGTACTTGTACTCATGACTCAGTGGTGTTACTAGTTTATTACCTCAGTCCCTGCAATGCCCATGGCAAGTCCAATATCTGCTTCACGCAGCGCAGGCGCGTCATTAGTGCCATCACCAGTCACAGCAACAACTTCACTGAATGTGGTGCGCAAGTGCTTCACAAGTGTATGCTTATCAAGTGGTGAAGAACGGGCTAGTACCTTCAGTTCCCAGAATTATCACATGAGAGCTCCCCAGATGGATTAACATTTACAAAACTAAAATCTAAATTAGGTATATAAAAAAACCTGCATTTTTGGAATCAAATCAAGGAGTTCTTCAGCATTTTTCTCTCTAAACTCAGCACCCTCAATGGCAATGCCATCCTTGGTAAGTATACCACATTCCCGAGCGATTGCTTTTGCTGTATCAATATTGTCTCCTGTAATCATTCTCACCGAAATGCCAGCTGACCGGCAAGTTGCCACAGACTGCCTGACACCTAGACGAACAGGATCTTTAATACCAACAATGCCGATGAAGGTGTATCCTTGTAATGTTATTTGCTCTTGAGTAGAAAACCCTTCTTCCATTTCCCTATATGCAAGGCACAGTGTTCTGAGTGCTTCACTAGAAAAGGTTTTGATTATATCATTGAGCTTACTCGAAGTTTTATCATCAAGGGGGACGATACAACCTCTTTCATCAATGAACTTATCACAGGCAGCCAATACTATTTCTGAAGCACCTTTACAATGAGCACGATATCCTCCACCAGGAAGCTCAAGAATGGTACTCATCCTCTTTTTGGTTGAATTAAAGGGTTCCACTTTAACAATCTTAGTTTCCCATTGCTTTTCTTTGCAGTCTCCGCCTAGCAACAGTGCAAACTCCAACAGAGCTGTCTCAGTAGGGGTGCCTAGTATTTGATATTTTCCATCTTGGTTAGTCACCACTTCACCACTGGTGTTGTTAAAAATGGACTCCAGAAGAGTTTCTACAGCAACTTCTGGGAAATTGGAAGACATGCTTGAAGGAGTCTGTGGATTGTTAACTAGCATGGTGTTCCCACAGATGCAGGCTTTAACAACAGTCATGCGATTCATTGTTAGTGTTCCTGTCTTATCACTGCAAATGACTGTGGCTGAGCCCATGGTTTCACAGGCAGCCAACTGTCGAACAAGTGCCTTGTCATGCATCATTTTCTTCATTGCAAATGCAAGGCTCAAAGTGACTGCTAATGGCAATCCCTCAGGTACAGCAACAACAACAATTGTAACTGCGACAGCAAAATGATCCAATATCTCTAGCACATCATCTCCGGACCAACTCAAAAGAAGCCCGTCAAGGTATTTCTGGCCAATTATCCCTTGTGAGAGGACAATGAAGGTCAATACAGAAAAAAATAGACCAACTCTCCCAATAGTATTCGCAACTCCATTAAGTCTGGTTTGAAGTGGAGTTTCATCATCCCCACCATCAGTAAGAACAGCCATTAGTTTGCCCCATTGTGTTCGCATCCCAACTGCTGTAACCAGCATTTTGCAGGACCCATCAAGGACTTTTGTCCCTGATAAAAGGTAAGGATTGTCTTCATTTACAAAAACAGGTTCACTCTCCCCGGTTAGACTAGACTCATCGACCAATACAGAAAACCCAGAAATAAAGAGGCCGTCTGCAGGAACCTGATCTCCAACTGCAAGATGGACAACATCACCAGGAAGAAGATCATCTATCAGTACTCTTTGTCTGAAGCCACTCCTTGTGACTTGAACAAGAATTTTCCTTTTCTCCTTGTCAAGGTCCCTGAATTGCAAGGACTGCTGATAGTTACTTGTTCCGGTAACAGAAACAACAAGGAGGATACTTGCAACAATGCCAATGCCATCGTGGGCACCTTGTGGCCATCCTTCCGTGGTTATGCCAACAACAAAAGAGACAACGGCACAAGCAGTAAGAATTATAAGAGTTGTGTCTTGCAGTGCTTCCCATACAAACTCCCAAAAGCTACGAATCTCAGTCTCAGCAAACTTGTTTACTCCATATATGTCCTGACGTTGATTCAAGAGGTCCTTGTCTGTAACTATTCCATTGGTTAATGATGTTGCTAACTTGTTTGCAACCCCATCTAATTGGCCATGCGCAATCAACTTTTTAGTGTCACGACTTTCAACAATAGATGCTAATTCATCGGCATCAATCTGGAACCCCGAAGCTTGAACATCTTCAGGAACAACATACGCACTTTGAAGTGAGACACCTGAGTATATGTGTTTTTGGCAACATCTTAGATACTAGAGGCTTTCAAGGCTGCATTCAAATCAGAAAATATGGCATGACTTGGACTCCACTCTAATATATAAAATGGGGCAATTGAATAATCACAAAATTACCATGTTCAAATTCGACTGTAGATTTGGATGGCAACGCAGCAACCTGTAGCTTCTCCTGTCACACACTGGATGCTTAAATTTCAAAGTTTAAAGCCGCTTAGAGGAATACAAAAGCAAAAGAAGCTAGCATTTTGGTGTGTTAACATTACTAATGGGAAAAGGTCTACTTCACCCCTGAAGTATTGGGGTTGGTCAGTTTAACCCCTTGAACTATGAAACTGGGTATTCTACCCCCTGAAGTATGAAAACTGGCACAAGTAACCCCTTAAGAGTAGTTTTGTAAGTGGTTTTGCAATGTAGATGATGATGTAGCAGTGGTTTTTGTCATGTGGGCTATGGAGGGGACAATGACATGGTGATAGTCGATTAAGTATGTTTTTAACAAGCGCAATGGCTTGAGAATGGTGTACATCAGTGTTAGTATGTAATTTTTAGGCTTGTCGATCAATGAGTGAAAAGAAACGGTTGGATCAATTTGGTTTTAATGGACTAATCTTTGTGCCATGCAAGCAATACCGCTGCCACAACATCATTTACATGGGAAAACCACCTACAAAACCACCCTAGGGGGTTATTTAAGCCGGTTTTCATACTTCAGGGTAGAATACCCGGTTTCATAACCAACCCTAATACTTTAGGGGGTGAAGTAGACTTTTTCCTTACTAATGCAAGTTTGAGAATATGAAGGTTTGAAGGAAATACTGTGACATTATAAATTAGCCAACGTTAAATATAGCATGTTCAGATTTATCAATGACGGGAGGTTAGGTTAGGCAATATTTTTGAGGTCATAGAACGTTGCAGTAATTGCAACAAAAGGGTGCCCCTTCACGAACAGAGTGTGGGCTCTACTGCTAATATGGATCAATGTCTCCTTTCAGCTTCCCGGAGAGCTTGGACTACAGCTGGGAGATTGGTGGCTGATTGCACGAATGGCTTTTCAAGCGAGTTTTCGAAGGGCCTTTGATACACTTTTCTTGCTGGCATGTTGGTTCATCTGGCTAGAAAGAAATGCAAGAATCTTCAATCAAAGATGGAGGACAGCTGCCCAGCTGTTTGCAGATATCAAGGGTGAGATCATGAATTGGAGAGAGGCCGGTTTTTTCCTTTCGGTAGATGAGTCGTTATTTTTCTGTTCTCTCTAAAGGAGCCTGTGGCTGATGTTTAAGGTGTTTTCGACAGCCTCCTTTCGTTGTAAACTTTTGACCCCTTCTTTTCCACAAAATCTTAATAAAATTCGGTTGGCCTTGTCTTCGGCCAACCTAGCCAATTACAACAAAAAAGATGCGTCATAGATACACTTGATTTTGTATCCAAGCAAACTACTATCTATGATTTAATTTTACAGTTCCACCATGAAATTAAAATTCCAACTTTAATTTTAGTTGCTCAATACTTGTCGAATTCTTCCAAGCCATTATTACAGACTACTCCAAAATTGAATGCTAGTACCAAAACAACAGCTACAAGGACGTGGCTGCTGCATAATTAAGAGCATAAGATATTCTACTAATGCACAAAAGCAGTAAGGGCAACGACAGAAATTACGTATCATTGCATTATCCTAAGTCTAGGATTTTAGCCAGCAAAGGATGCCAATTGAGAAACCTGGCGATACGGATTTTCCATACACACTGATTCTAACGCAGCAATCAGTATGCATATTCTAATTATCAGAACCCAGTGCCCAAAACAAAAGCTAAAACGAGAATACAAAAGAAAAATCGAGCAGGAGATCACTACTTGTAGCAGAAACTACTAGAAACTAAGAAGAGAACTGCGAGCGAGGGGTAGAGACGGACATGGTGGGATGCTCGCCTGGAGCTGGAGAGCGCGCCGGCGGGGGTGAGGCGGGGGCTGCGATCGGGGCACCTGGCCGCGCCGCCGCCGCCGCGACGGCAGGGCTTCCTGTGCAGCGTCAGCGCCGCCGCGGCAAAACCCGGCCACACCCGTGGGGGCGGCGGGATTCGACGGCCGGATAGAGCGCCGCCGCCGGGGAGCTGGAGCGGCCGGCGAGCAAGCAGGCAGCAGCAGTGGACGCCGCTGTGCATTACTGCCTTTCACCTGTCCTCACCCTGGGTTGCTGTCTCTCGCCGTCGCAGGCCGAGCCCAGCCTAACACGTTCACTGGGTCGATTTGGCTGCCCCGCCTGCTTGATGGCAATCAGACCAGATCAGATATTTATTTCCCTCTCAAAACTTCCATTTTTTTCTCTTAGTATAAAATTCAAAATTGTATACACCCCTTGAATAATTATGAAATTAATTTAACAGGATTTGAGTTCTACTTACAATTTACATGCCAGTCTGAGAACAGGGATACAGCAGTTTCTTTTTTTAAAAAAAAAAAGGTGGACACTCACACTGGAGGATTACAAAGGGTCCTGAATAGGTAGCTATGTTACAAGTTTTTGTTAAGCTTGTGGAAGAAAGCATCAATAGGTATATGTTTTCCTTCTTTTGAAGACTTGAGCTTCTTCTTAGGTGTGGGTGTGGTACTGGTAGAGCATGGCCTTCCAGATAACCTGCTAAATAAAAAATAAATAAATAAGGATGATGGAAACAACGCTATGACATATCGATTTATCTCATGCCTGCATAATAAAATAAAAGGTTTGTGCCCATGAAAACCTTTCATATCAGCTCATTTATTTTCAAATAACCATAGCAAAACAAGAAATAGCATATCAATGAGCGCATGGCAATAGATAGATGCATACCTCTCTTTCGAGAGGGGACATGTGCTGTCGCCTGCCTCTTCCTGTTGAAGCATTTCAGCCAAGTGGAAATCTGAATGTTCTTGCCTCTCCTCCTCAAATCCTGGAGGTAGTTCAAATCCACAAAGGGAACAAATGTAGCCATTTATCCAGAAAAGCTGATCAGGTTTACTTGATGAAGTAGTTGCGTAAGAGCTGGTCACATGGCCATCAAACTTTACAGTATGTGTGCTCTGCAAGGGGAACAATAGTATCATTATCTCTTTCATTAAGCACGGAAAACACCTCAGTAAAGAAGAACTTAAAGTTAAAGGGTGTTGTAACAATATTAGCCCTTGTCAATGGAATAATTGGACAAATTTTAATTGACACAAATACTGAAATACCTTCAAACTGAAGGAGTCATCATCCAATTCTTTTCCACCCACAACATCACAGATAAGGGGATTGCTTGATGAAACATCATTAGTATAATTGTCTGAGCTCCTTCCTTCTGGAACAAATAAGTTATTTTCATGCGAGAACAATGCCTGGTCATCCATGGAATCATCGGTTCTAGCATCATGCGCTAAATAATCAACCTTAGACATCACATTAGTATAATACTTATCCCCTCCTGCGGTATTAGTGATGCTCAGACCATTTGCTCGGTTGGCATTTGAGTTGTCAGGTGTACGGAAAAATCTATCTAGTGTCTTTTGGGTTGGCATAGATGAATCATCCTTCTCATCATAAAGCTGGGACATTCGCAACCCTGTTGAATTGTATTTGCATGACTGTTAGACTCACTCCATTGAGAAACAAGAGCAAACATTTTTTTAAAAAAAATGTATAAAATGCAATGTATTCCAAAAACATGAAAAAATATGGACATAGAAAAAACCAGTATATACTTGCTGTGCGCCTTCTAGTTTTTTTTTATCAGAAAGGGCAGGAGCTCTGACTAATGAATTGAAGGAGGAGAATGCATTAGTTTGAGGAGCACAACATTAATGGGACTGTTGGCCAGGAAAACACAAGCCATCTACTGCTCAAAGAAAACTTCTGCGCCATTTCGTCTATGTTCACTCCATTCCACTTGATAAGGTCAAAAAAGCAGCATGCACCATGCCAGAATCACATGCCCAAGCTGTCAACGCAGCTAGATCAACTTGAATATCATCCAACAATAGTATCAAATGCTTTAGTCTAAATGAAATTCAGAAAATGACAGTTGTGAGTTGTGATACAAGTTCTACAGAATATCTAGAGTCAACTTGGTAGAAGCTCCATATGATCAGTAGTCATTAAACTTTTTTCAAGGAAAATAAACTACAGAAGCCCATGCTCACCCATCAATCTCAAAGAAAGAGGCAGTTCAGCCTTAAGCAATTTCCTGGCGTAGATCAGGATGTCTTCCTTGGAGTTGATATAGTTTTGTGTAGTTACTGCTCTTGTCCTGACCTGGTTTAGATGGTTGATCAATCTAGTGACCATGAACAAAAAAATCTCTCTTGGTGATCACAGTCCTATAATTACTGAAAATTAGTTAATGTTATACAAATGGAAGATGAAAACCTCAAAAGCGGCAGTCTTTAGTTTGAGTGTTAGTGTCCTTCCCTTCAGGCATTCTTTTTGCATATCGTCAGCCAAATTTTCTGCAAGATTATCTGTGAATAAATAATAACACAGTGAGTGTGAGTCATGCATTGGAAAAACATTTACAGATTTATCACATAGCATACCATAAGGCATGAACGTCCTTATATCATATTTTAATGCATTTAACGGCTTTACATATAAGTATATTGTGTTTGCAGTTCTTTTAGGAATTTACCAAATCAAACAGACATAGTTATAGTGCACCAGTTGTTTTCCTAAGTACATACACATGCTCAGTTAATACCCTCTTGTTTTGTGCCTTATCTGTAGTTTCAAATTTCTGAATTCCGAATTCCAGTCAACTTGGCTTCTGATTTTTTCAGACGGACTTATATTCAATTACTATTTTTATTTTGGAGCTTTATAGCCTTACATGTATCTCATATGTAGAATAATTGATACATGAAATAAATAACTCATTAGCAGAGAGCATTGGGATCCTACAATCCTGGTCCAGCTGGTCCCACCGTTTCAAGAGAAAACTGACTGGTAGGTTATTAACTGCTTTTCAAAAATAGCTTCCAGATGGAACTGAAACACTAGCCTTATCCAACATGTTCACATGAACACTTCTTTTTTGTTTAGAAAATATAGATTGAACACTGGATCTCAGGTATGCAGTCAAAGTTGCCTACCAACTTCTGCCTTGCATAGTTTGCTGTCCCAATCAAAACTAACACTGACGAGAAGTCCAGAATAAGAAGTCATGTTTCCTCATAAAATGTAAACAGCTTGTTGCAGCATAACTGTCTAATTTCAAACCACTACTTTCTACTCCATCTCTCAGATATTCATGTCATGTCTCAAGTTATAGTGTCAACTAAAATGCTCTTGGCCTACTGACAAACATGAATAAAATAGGAAAATGCTTCTTTTCTAATAAAACAGCAAATCTTCTGTAAGAAAACCCAGTTACTTCATAACAATTGCATGTGAAATTTCAAATTACCTTCAACATTGAAATCTACAATCAACAGGCCCCATAGCTAGAACAATAGCTTATTAAGGATGTTTACCTAACTTCTCAAAAAGCAAAGAACGATCATCTGTTTCCCTGAAAGTTCGCTCACAACTGATACTTTTCCTTAGCCTTTGCTCAGGAGTTTCTGTACCACCTAGTCCAAGACCAACCGAAATAAAGAAATCTGGAGAATGTTAAAAGGACCACATTAACTAACCACACAATGGTGTCTGGTTCCAAGAAATTGAATTCTGATGTCTGCTTGGGATATGTATAGCATAGTTTCTGAAAGCTTGCAACTGAACTAACGAGTATTACTAACATACGAACCAGCTGAGGATTCAGAAAACAGAGCACATAAGAAAGCAGCCTTTTGCAGCATCTCCTGGCATGTACTGATACCAAGCACTTGACGTAACATTTGTTCTGTTACCTTGCCTATACCACCTATCTGCATACAAAGATCTTCAAATAACAAATCAGCTTCACCTTTTTCATGAATGTCCAAAGAGGCACAGAGCTTAATAGTAAAGAAAATTCCATCTCAACTAAAGTGAAAAGGGGTTGTCCATAAATGTGGAATACTAAAATGCTATCGTTTTGAAGAACTTCTGTGGAAAGAATCTGTGCCCTGGCTAGAATATTTAATTGTTTAACCAATGTATGACTGAAAAAATATCAAGGAAACAAGAACCAATAGAACAACAAAATGCTTCCAGAAAAAAGGAGACCTTCTTAATTATTAAAAAAACAGGAGTACCTTTCTTATAGGTAGTGTTGATACAAATGTTGTCACAGCTTCTCGGTCATTCGGCAAGATAAACTGTCCATTAGGCTTGTTGATATCAGAGCAAACCTAGCAAACAGACAAGAATATGGAGAAAGAGACCTTATAAACTTAGCTCACGAATAAGGACATAAAACTTTAAGGGAGTGGATGATCAGTTAACTATTGGGCTGAAATATTTCCAGGCATGTGTGGTGAACAGATGCCATGTGGGGCAGGCAGCACTCTCAGCGCAAGAAGCAACAGGACGAAGCAATTCTGGGATCGGCGTCGGCAGCAAATGCTTAGAGATAAAATTAGTTTGTTTCGATATCTTTTAGTTTATTTAGTTGCTGAGATTCTTGTGGCCAAGCTCTAGCATCTTATAAGCAGAGACTCGGGGTGTTTTTTATCATCCATTATATTGAACTATCGTCCTCGCCGGTGCGGTGTCAATCACGGCTCCGCCGCACCGACAAGGTCCAGAGCCAAAGGCCGGTTACTTCATTTAAATACAATCTTCGTCGTATTCCAGTGTCGAGACTTTGCAATTGCAAGGTTGCAACCCCTATTGGCTATGCAACTGAAACTCCTTGCCAGCACTAATAATAAGTATTTGTTTATTCTTAATTTCATTTGAACCAAACATGATACTCAAAATAAAAAAAAAGCTGGAAATATGCAACAAACAGAGAGAAGTGGTATAAGTCTATAACAAGAAATAACCATTGATACTCAAAGACAATTGAGCCAAAAAAAACAAAGAAACTGACAAAAACTACAATATCTGACCTTAGCAATCATGCGGTTTGGAGCAACCCCAACACTACAAGTTAGACCAGTTTCCTGGTGAATGGCACCCCTAAGTTCAGTAGCAACCTTTAAAACACACAAACACACACACAATGGTCAATAAACTTCAGTATTGACGTACTAGATGTTGGAAAAACAATACAAGCCATCAAATTCAAAGCAAAACATATTCATTTCATAAGTAATTCACCAGGAAGTCATGATAATTACCTCCTCACTTGTAATGCCTCTATCAAAACAGACTTTTGTAATATTGAGATATGCTTCATCTAGGCTTGTCACAACAAAGTTGGGATCATACCTTTGGAAAACTAGAAAGCAACCAATAATCGAATAATCAGTTATACCATTATGATATGCTTAAAAATTTTCGTGGTAATTCAATGAACAGTAATGTACAAACCTTTTCTTGTCAATTCACTATAATAAGTGTATCTCTCAAAATTTGGATGGACAAAAATCAAGTCAGGACAGAGTTTACAACCAATAAAACCAGGCATTGCTGCACGAACTCCAAACTTCCGTGCCTGCGTGAGTAAATTGATTACATTGTATACCATATAACAGGGGATGTTGCTTGTGCTTTAAATGAATAAATAGCGAAGCCCACTCTGGTCATCCAGTCTACAATACTTAAAGAAATCCAACTTTCCACAGCATGATCAGCATCTTTTCAGCAACCGTTTCAGTATGGACCAAAACAAAATGTTATGCAATAGCACTAGTCCTTTTTAGTGATTAAAAAATCTGTACACATGTCAGTATGTCATGAAAACCTAGTGTGCTAACCTCATAACTGGCAGTAGCTATCATAGACATGCTACCCACTGCCAATGGTTTTCCCTTCAGGGATGGATTTTCCAATATCTCAACAGCAGCATAAAAGGCATCCATGTCAGTATGAAGCCATATCTTTGAAAGATCCCGCGAAGCTTCCAACTCCAAAATTTTCTTTTCAGCGACCTGAAAATTGAGTGTGCTGCATAAATTGGGATTCAAATATGGCATACAATTTAACAAAGTAGCACTCCAAATAACAAAGGTCAGCATAAAAACAAATTACTCTGTACCTTCTGAAAATGTGATACGTCATTATCAGTCAGCTTTGCACATTGTGCACGCAGATGCAAAATTTTTTGTTTGGTAATTGCCTCCTTCCTCTGCTCATTTTCAAAATATTTTGAACCCTTGCTCATTTCATATATTACCTTCTGTACCTTCTCTTTGTCAACTCCCTCCATTCCTAATGCAGCATAACAAGAGAATAAAGACCAAAGCCATGCTTTGCACACTGGATCCTATACTATTCTATGTTCTTTCCAAATATCACACCAGCAGTTCATATGATTGCAAACCGCAAAATGTTCATGGCTAACAAAGTACAAACAACAAACACAAAATGCAGGCATAAGGAAGTTGGTAACCATGTGGAAAGATCACATATTCACACCGCAACTAATGCAAACAGGTAAATACATTTTTTTCTTCCATAATATGTTAAGTCCTTAAGGGTACACCTTTGCAATTCTATTATTCATGAGCCTCCTCGTTAACTCGATTAAATTATTCACCAACGTAACCAAGCAAACAAATGATACCATCCAACAAGGCAATGTCACATATTCACCAAAACTGCTAAGCATGTACTAACTTCCTCAGTCAAGTTCCATATTTAATTCATGTTCTCTCTACCTTAACCCTTCGAGGATTTACTTGTTCCAGTGATTTGCGCGATGCAGACCCTAATGCCCAAAACCCTATTGGCGCAATCTTACGCGACGGGAGGAGGGAAGATGCATTTACCCGCTTTGGCGTTGGTGTAGGCTGTGTGGTACGACTGCCACGGCCTATCTCCTCCGCCATCGGGTGGCGTCCCCGCCGCGGCCGACATCGCGTGCGACGGCGAAGTCGTCCCCACCGCCGGCGTCACGCGAACGAGAGATAAGAGACCAGAGAGGATGGGGCGGAGCGGTCAGTCGGGCACCGGCGAGCTCTCCGCCGTCGGTAATCAGAATCGGGAGAAAGGGGAAAAGGGCGGAGGGGATTAAGCTCCGGCGAGGTGAGGTCAGCTCCGCCGCCGCCAGCGGTCGCGCGCGAGAAGGGGGCGCCTTGAACAGTTGAACTCCCTTTCCTCTCTTTCTTATTTGAGTTTTATTGCGACAAACGGAAATTAATAACGAGGTAGTTGAGAAAAAAGAGCAATGTGTTCGATGGGCAAGTGATACGGTGACTTAAAAAAAGAGAGGTGATGATTATTTGATATTAGAAGGAGATAGTGGCACATCAAATCTTGGCCCAAGAGAGAATATAGTCTAAAAATAAGTTAAATCGTATAAAAACCTATAAATAAAGTAATAATTATTATAAACCAATAGTTCCATTTGATAGAACCCAATTTTAGAAAAATTCAGAAAGTCGAATGGAGTCAAACAGAGCTATGTTTGCTAGATATGAATTTCCAAAGTTTAATTAAATTTATGAAAGTTAGGAAAATAATTTATAATCTCTAGAAAAAATATTCTGAGAAAATATTCTCTTATGCTGATATGTGGGGCTCTCTGTCAGTGAGAAAGAGACACCTCCGCCTTCAAAGTTTACACTATTTTGAAATTCCTCTAGTTCTTTTTAGAAAAAACACTTGAAATACTCGTAATAATACTGTAGCTTTTCTTTTATCTCCCGAGAGGAAGTGAGCAGCCCAATGGGTCCCTGCATACGTGCAGACTGCAGTAATAAACTGCACAGGAAAAAGTTGTGCATGCTATACACATGAAGTCATTTGAATCGATTGTATTCAGATTATATTATGCATTTGATCAACAAAGCAGCCTTATACTTTCAGCAACCATATACACAACTTTAAATTCTCTAACAAGAAATAATTGTTTTGAGCCTAACAAGTCGGGAGCAGTGTTAGATGGCATAGCCATTATTTCCAACGTTATAACTGCTTAAGAAATAATTTATTTTATTGTGATTTGGTTTATCATTAAAAAACTTTAAGCATGACTGATATTTTTTATATTTACGCTAAATTTTTGAGAAGATGAATAGTCAACAACAAAAGTCAACACTGTCATGTATTAAAAAAAGAAAAGTATTAACTGCTTAAATTCTTTAAACAAAACAAATGATCTATCATCATATCAAAAAGTCAACAGTGTTATCTATTTAAAAAATAGAAAAACTGAGGAAGTATCTAACCTAGCTAACGCGGCTGTCCAGTGACTCAGTGAGCAAAGCAAACCATGCAATTCTTTTTTAAAAAAAATCAATAGAAAAACCAAAGTCAACGCAACACGCTGACCACGAACAGAATGACAACGCCTACTCTGGGCCAACCTCGCAGGCTTGCAGCGGAAGGCCTCGTCATAGTATTTAAATGGGCCAAGCCTGAAGTATGGGCCTGGCAACAGGCCAGAAACCACTCTCACCCACCAAGCCCGCAGCACGTATTGCATCACCACCACTATATAATCTTCCGAGAGGTCTCCCCCAAAACCCAACTTGCCACCACTGCTGCCTCCTCTTCCTCCTCCAAGCAGCGCGCACCTCCGCCCTTCGTCTCGAGCTCCAGCTCTCCCCCACCCTTTCCAACGTGGTGAGTTGCCTCTCCTAGAACCCTAGCCTCCTCTCGGCGCGCACCGCCTATTCGCTCCTGACACCTGATGCGCGCGTGGTGGCGTGTGTTTTCTTGGGTTGCAGGCGGACGTCGATGTTGAGACGGAGGTGGCCGCGGCCGGGCAGCCAAAGAAGAGGACGTTCCGCAAGTACAGCTACCGTGGCATGGACCTCGATGTGCTCCTCGACATGTCCACTGATGACCTCATCCAACTCTTCCAGGACGCGCTCCCGATAGGTCGCGTGGGGCTGACGTCATGCTGACATTAGTGATGGACGAACGGAAACCATATGAATTTTATAATAGTAGAGATTTATAAAAGAAAATAAAATTTGTGTAACACCCCCGCCTTAACACCACCTACAGTGATATTAGAGAGGAAGCGCCACAAAAGATCGGCGTGAACCGACTCCCACAGAACCGTGTTGTCGGTATCAGTCCCAGAAAATCTTACTGGTATCCATGGTCAACCGAGATGTACCATAACAACTAATTAAATATTTATTATACCTTTATAAGTTGTAACTACGGGCAAGCCCTGAGCAGCAACCTTCAAACAGAACAGCAGCAGTGGAACGACAGCGCAGCGAGAACCCAATCCACACACAATAGTTTGGGATTAGGAAAGAACCCTAATCTTGACTTCAATTTCACTCTTCCTAAAGGAGAGAAAAGATAATGGATTAAGTACTTACGTACTCAGCAAGTCACGGAAAAAGTGTGAATATGCAGGCTGCTAAGGAGGGCTGGGGTTTATTTCACAAACATTTTATTTTAAAAATATTTTCCAAAACTTAGGTGTGGGTTGTCTCAAATGTGACTAGAAGGAGACTCTCGCATCAATCCTGTCCGCGAATTGCTTTGCAACAACTCAAGCGAACGAACAAATTTTAATTGAGTAAAGTTTCTATTCTAGTCTACCACCATCGGACCACAACAGTGGTTCAGGGTATATCATTTATTAATTTATTTTCACTTTCGTCCTCCTCAGGACGAAATCTTATCTTATATCTCCTCCATTATTTTTCTTTCACTTTCATCCTTTCCAGGAAATCGTCCATCTCGTCATCTTAACTTCAGTTCCCAGAGCCATTATATCACTCACACACTGCTTCCATTCGGAAAGCCTAACTATGATACCATCTAACATCTGGATCCACACAGGACCATTTCAGACCACGTAATGGTCATCCATCAGCCGACCTGGCCGATTCTAGTAACGGTTCCCAACCACAAATATGCTTCACAAACCTTTTATGAAAACAAAACTACGCTAGAGGAATCACTTCACATCGCCCATAACCGTGGGCATGGCTGTTCGAACAGTTTAGAGCTCTGTAGAGGTGTACGCTTTCCCCACACGACGCGAGCTTACTTCCTTACTAGTCAAGCAGGGGAGGTTCGCGACAAGGCCTTTCAGGAGCCATCCCAGGGTACCTCATGCCCGATAGATGGGCCAACTCGATCAAGCATTCGGCTTGCAATTAACCTTAAACTCCTAGACTAAGTACTGAACAAGCTTCTCTTCCTTGCTCTACTCAGGAACCCGGAGATACCCCCAAACACCTTATCTCGGTGTTCCACATCTACTGGCATGTGAGGTAACTCTGTTCCGGCTGAATACTTAGCCAGGGGCGTCCCATACCGCTCGTGTGGTCGCATTGTATTATAATCAGTGCAATTCCCCAAGGAATCGGTCCTTATATGTGAATACAAAGCATCCCTACCTAGGCGATCACTTTGCATCATGAATTTTCGCAAACATTCTTTATTTCGCAAACATACCGACACCCGTGCCAGATTAAAAGATGTTATAAACCCTGATTTTTCCTATTTCGACAACACATGTGGTTTGGGTGAAACCGTCGATACCATGCTCGTAGAGCATAGATGCCAAGGTAACACTGAGGTGGAGCAACAAGGAATAGGGTTTTCCAGACCTATGTAATATTGCAACTACTAGGTAGGTCTCTCGGTTCGTCGCGCGAACCAAGGCCGAATCACTTTAACGTGCGTTCTAAAATGCAGTTTGGCAAACCAGAATATTTTATAAACTGGGAGCAATATGTTCAAGGAGTGACTTGCCTCTGTCTTTGTCTTCAAAATCTTCGAAAATCCGAGGTCCGAAGAAATTCTGTCATCCTCGACTATGCGTAATGAGAGAAAAATACACAAAAACCCTAGAAATAAAATACTATTATTAATAACTAATAGTGCCATGAGGTAGATCTCAATTTTAGAAAAATTTTGAGACTTGAACAGGGTCGATCGGAGTTACGGTTGAAAAGATATGGATTTTTGAAGTTTAATTGTATTTTCTAAGATTAAAAAGGATTTATTTGAATTGGAAAAGGAATATTTCGAGGGAATATTCCTATTGATAGGTGGGGCCCTATGTTAGTGGCTTGGAGAGAGACTGAGGGGTGTGGCCCACTTGATAGAGAGAAAGAGAGGAAAGAGGGCCACAGGTCAGTGGGACCCACTTGTCAGTGAAGAAGAGAGAGGGGATGACAAGGGGGTCCACATGTAAGTGCAAGGAGAGAGAAGAGGCCTAGCCAGGAGGGCCCACTTGTCATTCATACATGAGTTGAAAGGGAGGGGGCCCATATGTAAGTGAGATGAGGGTGTTAAGCAGTTGGGCCCACATGTTAGTCGGGGCCCATGTGTCATACAAAGGGAGGAACGGGGCCACTAGGCAGAGAGAATCAGAGAGAGAGTGAGATAGACAGAGAGTGGAGGCGGGGCCACACTGTTAGAGAGAGATAGGGAAAGAGCGAGAGCGGTTGGGGGGCAAGATCGACGGCGAGCCGGCAGCTGTGGGCCACCGTGGTGGGGACCAGAGGCGACGTGGAGTCTAAGGAGCAGCTCGGATGGACGGATGGAGGTGCGATGATGGCCAATGGTGCGAGGCTGAGGACAGCAAGGGAAAGGAGATAGGGGTGACGGTGGCGGGATGAGCTAGCGGCTGCGGAGCGCGGCTGTGGGGGTTTTAGGGCGTGGGGTGTTCGGGGCGAGGAGAAGAAAGGAGATAAGGGGATGGGGAAGGGGTGCTTACCGTAAAAAAGAGAAGAAAGACGGCGGCGTTTTGAGCTCGGTCTGACGAGCTCCAGTGGCCGCGGCGAGGGACTGGGGAGGAGAGAGGCGAGGCGGCCATTTATAGGCGCGGGGCGTCGTAAGGAGACAAGGGAGAAGGTCGATATGCGTGGAACGAGGCATGGCAGTGGCGCGAAGCTCGGGCAGCAGCAATGACGGTGGCACAGAGCTCCATGGCGGCATCCCGAGGTAGCAAGGTCACGTGGGAAGGGCGGTGGAGGCAACGTGGTCGGTCGGCGCCGTTGTCGGGGAGAGACATGGTTGGACACGGTGTTGACGCATAGTTTTCTTCCCCGAGGCATTCGACCGAAAGGCTACCAGGTAGAGAGAGAAGTGAGAGAGGGACAGCGCGAGGAAGAAGATGGTGCGGCGCACGACGCATGTCCGCCAAGTAGGCCCCGTCTGTAAGCTTGTGGGAGCTAAGGCGTGGGCAGCTGGCGAGCGGGCCCGGGCTGTCGGGCGTGGGCGCGCCGCTGGCGAGTGGGTCCCGTTGGTCAGCGGGTGAGCACGCGTGGCGGTGCGGGTGAGGAGATGGTCGCTGACACGCGGGTTCGGGGGAGGCCGAGGGGGTGTGGTGGGCCAGGTGAGGGGAGATGGGCTAGCCGAGGAGAGAGAGGAGAGGCGGCCTAGTGAAAGAGTGACTTTTATCCTTTTTTTCTGAGGTTTTCAGGGATGATTTCAAAGAGTATTTGAATACAAATTCAAATCAAATTTTGGTATTTGGTCTTGGAAAAATCTCAAGGATCCAAGGAAGAGTTGCATGAGTTGGAATTTTTAAAAGGGGCTTTTGAGGGAGGAAGAGAAAGGATTTTTAGGCGGATTCCAAATTCAATTTTTTTTGGAATATTGATCAGGGTTTTGGGAGGAAATTTTTTTGACGGGAATTTGAGCAGGGTACTTCGATTTTTCTTGGGAGAATTAAAATCAAGAAAATTCATTGGAGGGTTTTTGGAAGGGGAATTCGAATTGCAAAATCCGAACTCGAGATTTAGATTTTTGGGTCAGGTTTTGGATTTGGGAAATTTTAGGATTTCAAGGAGGGATAAATTGAGATCTCGGCACTTAGTCCTTAATTACACATAAAAAGATTCGAATTTTCAGAATTAGGGTTTTATAAAATGGTTTTTTTAATGGCCCAAAAAAATGGGGCGTTACAATTTGTCTTGTTGTTGTTCCTGGCTCGACACATTCCCCACCAGCATCCCACGTAGAAAGAAAGAGTGCGGCACTTGATCTTTGTTAGTAGTTTTGAAGGAATTTCTATAAGGGAGTAGCTATACAACATTCGACAATTTTTTGATGAAAAACTTTTAAATGTAGCTGTAATATAATTGGAGTGTAATTACATTGTAACTACAGTATAATTCCAATTAACTTATATATAACTCATATAAAACTAATCTAAAAACTTGTGTGGCTAGTTGGCTAGCTCCCTGTGTCTCTGTGCTTGAGGTTGTGGGTTTGACCCCTGCCTCTCGCACGTGTCTAAAAATTTTTCCCTCACCTCCAGCATGAAAATCAAGGCAATCCGATGGTCCACAAATCAAAAGTTTTTTTTGGGGAAAAACTGTCGACAATGAAATAGCAAATCTATTTCCATAATCCGTACAACCTATACTCTAAAATATTTTTCTATTTTTTAGCAAAATGGAAATTTTCTTCACACAACTTTTGCAATTCAAGCACTTTATATGTGAGTTTCTAATGTTCCAGTTTGCATCCTTATTTTTTCTAGAAAAAAATTTTGAGTTTGGTTTGCTACTCCTTCTGGTCACAAATATATATGGTTTGAGTTTTGTCTGCTTTAACCATTAAGTACCTAGTTTAAAACAATAAAAGTACATAGTTTTGTCTTAAAAAGTAGAGTGAATTATAGTTATTTACTTTGAATCACTCTTTATCCAATCCTTTTACTTTGACTAGTTAATTTAATTTTATCTTTGTTGTCCTTTCAAACATCTAACTCTCTTCTTTAGCCATGGATAGCCTCTACAGTAGCAAAGGCATGGCATGCACATAGGTGGAGGAGTTCGCCATTGTGCTAGAGTCGATGTGCTCAAGATTGTTAATGTGTTGAATAAGTGGTCCAAATTGCAACAAAATTACCTAGTCTAACCTGACAAAGGATTGTCCAAAATGAAACTTTGGCAATGAAAGGAGGACCAAACTATAATACACTCTAAAATTTATTTTCGTAATCTCATAAACTTAAAACTCCCTCCGGTCAGGAATATTTGACGTTTAGATAAGATTTGGTTCTACTTTTGAACCTTTGACCATCAATCTCATATTAGAATAAATTTAAAAATATAATAAGTTTATAATATTATGATAGTACTTTTTAAGGCAAATTATGCATGTTATTATGTCTATATTTAAACTAAGCATTTGTTGATGGTCAAAGTTTAAAAATTTTGACCAAATTTTAACCTAAACATCAAATATTTATGAGCCGAGAGAGTAGGTTTCATAAACTTATGCTAATAAAAATTATTGTCAAAATTGCACCTCTATGATAAAAAAAAAAATCCAAACAACATATATTTGTGACCGGAGGTAGTATTTTTCTTCAAATATTTTAATGATCAATTTTATCTGTAAGGAGATGAAAAATAACTGGGGAACACGGTGCGTGGGACTGGGAGAAAGGAGAGCTAAGATAACAATATTAGCAAAACACCCCACATGTTGTCGTGGACATGTGAGAGTGGAGATCAGAGAAAATATGCATGTTAATATGTTATGTTCTAAGAAATTTTGCCTTTTGCTATGCGATACATGTTCTTTCTGTGATTCAAGTTTGTCATCTAAAAAGTAAATAAATGTTACATCACCATTTGATGACCAGTTTTTCCTACCATTTCTTGGATTTTTGAGCAGCTGTATTATGTGCATAAGCATACAATATACTTTATTAGATTCAGAACATTCAGATAATGAATGGATTATTATGTGTAAAATCAAGTCTGCAGTATTAAGCAAGCACTAACAGGTTCCACATTTTTTGATGTGTGTATTTGCACTAGAGCTATGCTTTATTCTACTTTGGCCATCCCCTTATTGGTGAAAATTAATAGATGAAAGTTGGATACTTCATACTTGGATGATTGGATTGGATCTAAGTTTGATAACAAAATGAGACTAGTCGTACTCTATGGAAACAAACTGGCAACTGGATATTGATATGTTCATGTGTGTCATATCTTCATATCTTTGGTTATCCTATTTGACGAGCCATTGTCTGCCATATCTTCAGAAATGTTCTCTTGAAGCTAATTCGTGTGCTTCTTGTAATTTAAACTAGAGTAAATTGTATTCACAGTACATCAGCTATTAGGGTGTAATTTAGTACAAGAACTTGAGAAATACTATTGCAACAATTTGATAGGTGGATGCAATCTAGTACAAGAACTTAGGGTGCGTTCGCATCTTCCTAAAGAGAAAAAAAAACACTTTGTTTTTCATGAGTACGTTTCCCGAACTGTTAAACAATGTGTTTTTTGTAAAAATTTTCTATATAAAAGTTGCTTGTAAAACATCAACAGATCTATAAGAATCAAATACAAAAATATGAAACACCATCAAAACCCAATACAACACTTCGATCCAACACAAATAAACAACAAGATAGAATGGTTGAAACATCAAAAATCATATAAATATACCCGTTTGTATCTATCTTCTTCCTCCTCTCCGTTGGCCGGATCTCCGACTTCTTCTTCCCAGTCGACCACCCAACGGCAATGACTAATCGGCCTCCTCCCTCCCTCACCGGAGAACAGCAGCACGTCGGTGCAGGAGCTTTTGCGAGCAGCGCCGCCAACCAGAACTCATGCCGGACAGCTGAGGCGAGCCCATCGTGACAACAAATGCCTTGCCCGCTACAACCGGCCTGACCTTCACCAGCTCATCTCTAGTGAGCTCCCACACCGGCCATTAGCTACAGCCCTTTCTCAACGACCTCCGCCTCGGCCACTAGCTATAGCTCCTTCTCAACGACCTTCCTAGCCTCCTAGCCACAACGGAGGCAACCACATAGCAGCAATGGTAGGCGGTAGCGTTGTGTGCCGCAAAAGGTGGGGGATAGAGAGGAAATGGGGAAATAAAGAAAGCGGCAGAGTGCCCGATGAAACGACTAGCGTCAGGCGACCGAACGCAAGTATTTTCGGAAAAAAAACCCTATACCATTTTTATTCCATATCTGGACAATACGAAATCGGTACAAAGCAGAAACGATAGCCTATACGGTCAAGAAATTCCATGGTGAAAACAAGTTTACAATGAAAGAAAATTATTAAAAATGATCCCGTACAGAAATATACAGTAAAACAGCAATCAGAAAGCTTTCATAACGAACATCATATAGGAGGTGAGATCCACCTTGTAAGAGCATCTCCAGCAGAGACCCTAAATACAGTCTCCAAACGGTTTTTGGGTGGTGAGGCAAAAAAACTGGCTCCAGCAGGGACCCTACTAGGGCCCCTAAAATGAGAAGGCCCCAAATCTTTCCTGGGGACTCTACGCCACAACCCCCATCAACGTTTTTTTTTGCGTGAACGACAATTCCCTAGCCCACTGCGCGCCGACGTCTTGTGGAACAGAAAGATTGGAAATTTTCTCATGTGAAAACCGTACCTCTTGTCGATCCAGCCGCTGGCCACGACGCGCGGCGGCATGGATGCCCTTCGGCCTGACGCGCGGCGGCCTAGCGCGCAGCGGCGTGGTCGCTTGCCAGCCCACGGCGGCCTGGCCCGCGGCGCCCCCGACGCATGGTGGCGTGGACGCCCGCCAGCCCCGACGTGAGGCGACATGGACGCCCACCCACCGGCCCAACGCGTGGCGGCCTGGCGCGCAGCGCCTGTTGGCCCTGCCGGTGCCCTCTCCACATACTTTTTACTGCATTGTTCTTAACTGCACTTTTTTACTGTATTGCAATATCCTCATCTACCTATGGCACTATGCACTTTTTTTTTTACTGTTATTGCACTTCAATAAATTAGCACTGCTAGTTACTATTGTTGTATTTTTTTAATGGACAGTCTACTAGCTTTATATATATATGAATGAATTTTATGTGTTATAAATATTTATGTTTTAATTATAGTGTCAAACTAAACATATATATATAGTCTACGATGAAATATAATAGAAAAAAAAATGGGGGCTAAGAAATAAGGGTTGTTAGTAGAGTTCGGGTTATTTTTAGGGTCCAAAGAAAATGAAGGTAGCACCAATTTAATCTTTGAGCACTCTAAAATAAGGACTATTGCTTAAGGGCAAAATTCAGACCACCGGGTATCCATCTCGAGCCTTTTCACCGCCCTGCTTTCCAGGTCAAGCAGCTTAAGTGCGCCGTCGTCGTACCTCTGCTCCAACTAGAGGGCGCCACTCCCCTCGCAGAACCACTCGAGCCCCGTGATCTTCCTCAACCATCCGTCGCCCAAGCGCAACTCCATTGGCCGCGCGATGCTACCCTCGCGGATGACATAGCGGTGCTCCCAGCTGCAGCTGCCTGATGACATCCCACGCCGCGCGGTGGTGGCGCCAACCCAGACGGCGATGTGGTCAAGTCCGAGTACGACCACGCTCAGAGACGCTGCTGCATGGCTCGCCGTACCGTCCGCCGCCGGCGATAGCGCCAGGCACATTTCGTGCACCCGGGATTCGCACGACGGCGGGAGCTTCATTAGCGACGCCTTCGGCGGCTGCTCGCCGCGCCGCTCCCACTTGAGGATGCGGTAGCACGAGCACGTGAGGCACAGCCAGTGGACGGCGCCGCGCAGGACGACGGGGTTGGCGCGGCCGTCGAGGTGGCAGGACCGGGAGATGGCGCAGGTGAGAAGAGGCACCCACTCGCGCTCGTCGGAGGAGAAGACCTGGACGGTGAGCCACCTGGTAGAGGTATTCGGCAGGTGCGCGGCGAGCAGCTTGAACGACGAGTGGGCTCGGGCGCCGTCGTTGTTTTGGTAGTTGACGTCGAGGAGGACGAGGCTCTGGTCGAACACGTCGTGGGGAGGGAGCACCCAGCGCTCGCCCGACGCGGGGTTGCACACGGTGAGCTCGCCGCTGTGGAGCGTGGCGACGTGGTGATGACGCCACTCTTGGTGGCTGACGATCTTGCACCAGCGGCGGAGGACGATGAGGGACCTCCGCGACGACAGGGGCGTGTAGGAACCAAGCACGCAAGCGCCGCCGCCCTGGTCGTTGACCGTGACCGGTGTTGCAGCAGCTGGCGGGACGAGAGCTAGCGACGCGGCGTGGCTCGCGCCGGCGCCGGCGCCGGGCGCGAATTCCAGCGGGCTACACAGATCGCCTCTCTCCCGGTGGTACACGCCGAGGAGGAGAGACGGGATGAAGCGGTGCAGGTCGCCTCCTTGGTCGTCGCCGGGGACGACGCCGCGGGGGAGGCGACGGATCAGGAAGGCCGGGTGGAGGATGCGGCGGCGCAGGGGCTTGGAGACGGCGGCACAGCGGATGATCGTGGCAGGGCTGGAGCTTCTCGCGGAAGAAACTGGCGAGACTCCATCTCCATGTCGAGTACGTGATGGATTGGACGCATGTACGGTGTACCGTACGTGTGATATACACACACGTGGTTGTGTACGGCAGGTGCATGTGAACAATCGGATACGGATGCATGTACAGTCGTACATGCATGTAGTGTGAGCAATTACGTAAGTGTATACTAAATCTCGGTCTTTAAATTCGGACATATATTTGAATTTTATAAAGGAGCTCTATCTGCGGCCGAACGTCAAGGAGGATTCGTTTCTGTATCCCATACGGTATGCGCCAGGCGTTTAATCTTTCGAAAATTTCGCGTTTAATTTACGAGCCAAATGTGTACTTCTATAAGAATAAGAAATATATATTTGGCTTACTCATGGATGGACTCGTGCGTTAGTCAATGGTTTTGTGGGCCATATGGTGCGGCCTAATGATTTGTTGGGGCCCAACAGTAGGCCATACTGTAGCAGAAACAAGCCTACATATAGCCCATGACCGATTTTTCAACGCGAATGCTATATATTTTTTTAGATAATGAAAATTATTTCAGCCTTTGCTTTAAGAAAACTACAGCCAATTATTAAAAAGTTTATCGTTCGAGCAATTGTATGTTACATATCATAGCTTAATGGATAACAAGAAAGTTAATTGGAACACCATCCTAAGGAAAGAGAAAGCGCTATCTATAGTTAGTGAATATCCTGCAGGTTGCATGTAATCCTTGTCCTCATCAAACCTGAAAAAGACTGTGAAATTAGCACCCGATTGTTCTATCACTAGGCAAAACTTTGGGCGAGAAATCATACGGACATCTAACTTACGATTTGCTATATGGTTCATGCAGAACCAGGCTTCGTCTTTTGTCTCTAGCGGGCTCCCACAAACCTTGATGAGCTCTCAGGTGGTTAGGTTTCGGGGTTGAGATCAATGGGAGGTGTTCATCAGTTAAGAGGAACGGCTGAGGCGGCAGTGGCGTCACCTTGGCCACGGGAAAGGAGGATGACAATCTGCCGGTGTTGGCGGCAGGAAAAACTCGTTGTTGGAGTAATTAGGAGACGGTGGGAGGTCACAACGAGAGCCATTGGAGACAAAGGAGAAGGACGGTGCAGGGGCACGTACGGGGGGCCGAAGAAGATAGAGAAAAAGTGATGAAATCGGGCCGCGAGGAGGAGAGGGTGGTAGGAAGGGAGGCTGCGTGGTCTGGTGGCCCTGGCCAGCACCAAAGACGATGCCGGTGAGGCGGAGTGCGGCAGATGAATCACATGATGCAACAAAAGAAATATGTATAGTGACTAGTAGACAATCCCATTTTTCAACATATACATATGACTACACCAGCTTTATGCATCTCGTAGCCAGTGGCGGAGCCAAGAGATTTTTAGATTTTTAGAGCTCGAGCAAATCTAAATACACTATTTGTTCGTAGAGTAACATAGAAATTTTAGTGTGTTTTCACCGGCGTGTCATGAGTGTGGGCCGCTGCCCGGGGTCACTGGGCGGTGGCTCTGCCACTGTGCTCAATTGATCATTTTGCATTGATGTTAAGTATTACGCACATACATACCATCCCGTCAATACGTAGAAGTTGTATGGACTAAGGTTTTATTGTGTTTCATGCACCAATCAGTCTGATCCAAAATTTAAACCTGATCCAATTGAAATATAGAAATCAACGAGTTTTTATGATTTTCTGCTATTCTCCTGAAATCAATTGAGTTTTGACGGAATTTCCTGAATCTCTATATCTTATAGTAGATCTTTTAAAGCGAAAAGCAAATATTTAGTCCATCCAACTTTCGCGATTCGAATACATTTTTTATCTGAGTTTCTAACATTCCAAATTGCATCCTCATTTAAAAGAAACCTTTGGAGTTTTGTTTGCTATGTTCCTTCTAATATTAAAAGTATAGATGTCCAAATGGGCCGTGCCCCGTCGGGCCGGCCCGGGCACGGTGCTACAGTAACCGTGCCCGGGCCGGCCCGGCACGGTTGGCCGTGGGCCGTGCCGGCACGGCCCGAGTAGCCGTGTCGTGCCTGGGCCGGCGGTGCGGCACGGCGGGCCGGCACGGCACGGCCCGTGGACTGTAGCGGGCCGGCACGGGCACGGGCACGGGGCGCGGGAACGGGGCACGGGGCACGGCACGGGGCACGGGCCGGCACGGCCCGCCCGGAGGGCGGCGGCGGAGGCCGCGCCGCCGTGGCAGGCGTCTACGGCCGCGGAGGCCGAGGCAGGCGTCGGCGGCCGAGGCCGGGCAGGCGCCCGGGCGAGGAGGCGCCGGCGGAGGGGGCCGGCGGAGGCCGAGGCAGCAGCCGGGAGGAGGCGGGTGCGGGAGGAGGCGGCCGGGAGGAGGCGGCGGAGCCGAGGAGGCCGGGAGGAGGCGGCAGGAGGCCGAGGCGGCGGGAGGAGGCGGAGGAGCCGAGGAGGCGGAGGAGGAGGAGGCGGGAGGAGGCGGAGGAGCCGAGGAGGAGGCGGCGGGAGGCCGAGGCGGAGGGAGGAGGCGGAGGAGCCGAGGAGGAGGCGGAGGAGGCGGAGGAGCCGAGGAGGCGGCGGGAGGCCGAGGTGGAGGAGCCGAGGAGGCGGAGGAGGAGGAGGCGAGGCGGGAGGAGGCGGAGGAGCCGAGGAGGCGGCGGGAGGCCGAGGCGGCGGGAGGAGGTGGAGGAGCCGAGGAGGCCGGGAGGAGGCCGAGGCGGCGGGAGGAGGCGGAGGAGGCGGCGGGAGGCCGAGGTGGAGGAGCCGAGGAGGCGGGGGAGGAGGAGGCGAGGCGGGAGGAGGCGGAGGAGCCGAGGAGGAGGCGGAGGAGGAGGCGGAGGAGGCGGAGGAGCCGAGGAGGCGGCGGAGGCCGAGGCGGCGGGAGGAGGTGGAGGAGCCGAGGAGGCCGGGAGGAGGCCGAGGCGGCGGGAGGAGGCGGAGGGCTGCCGAGGAGCCGAGGAGAGGAGGCCGGGAGGAGGTCGAGGCCGGCCTGGCGGGTGCGTGCGGGAGGAGGAGGCAGGCGACCGTTGCACTGACATCTGCCCGTTGCTGATGACCGTTGCTACAGTGTTCGGCCGCGTTGGCCCAGTCAAAAATTGACACCTGTCCCTAACGGTCCGAAAAAACGGCTAGATTTTGAATCTAGCCGTTGCATGACAAAAAAATCCGAAAAAATATCAAAAAAATCCGAAAAATTGTGAAATTTTTTCCTATAAATAGGGGAACCCCCAGCCACATTTTTCCTCATCCAAACCTCCCAATCTCTCCTCTTGTGCTCTATTCTCCTCTCTTTTGCTCTCTTTGCTCAAAATTTTTGTTTTAGACAAAATTTTGTCTAAAATTCAAAAATTTCCCACATTCTCATAGGTAATAGCTGCAGCCTCCGGTGCTCCTGCAAGGTAAAAAAATCTTAAATTTTCTTCTTTGTTCGTACTATTTTTTTAATACTAATTTTCTCTATTTATATTGCAGGATGGATCCGAACTACCCGACGTTTCAACTGAGCGACTTCGACCCGAGCTATCTGTCGATGTCGCAAGGAGACAACTCCGGGTCGGCTCCTACACCGCAAGAACATACGGAGGAAATACATGCGGCTTCACAAGGATCCGGAACTGCGAGCGGGAGCTTGTCAACGGCAACCGGCTCAAAGAGATCAAGAACTTCCTCCGCCTGGCAACATTTTGATGAGATCAAGGAGACCGCCGCGGATGGAAGGAGGTAACTTACGCGAAATGTAAAATTTGTAAAACTAAACTCTCTGGAAAATCTTCTGGTGGAACAGGACATTTGAGGCGGCATGCTGAGGCGTGTGCGAAGAAGCAAGGTTACCAGCTAAGACAGCAGCAACTGGTACTCAATCCGGACGGTACGGTACGTTCATGGGAGTATGATGCTCAGGTAGCACGAGATTCCCTTACCCGTTTAATTGCTAGACAGGATCTACCCCTAAATTTTGGTGAGTCTCCTGCATTTGAGACTTACATTAAAACTGCTCATAATCCTAGGTTTCAAGCTGTTAGTAGACAAACTACAACCCGGGACTTGGTGAATGTTTACAACCAAGGCCGGGATAATATTAAACAATTATTTGCTACTTGCACATTTTCTATTAGTATCACATCTGATATTTGGAGTGTAGGGCTAAGGAAGACTATATTAGTGTAGTTGCTCATTATGTTGATGATGAATGGGAACTACAAAAAAGAGTAATAGCTTTAAAATTAATTGATGTTTCACATAATGCAGAAAATATTGCTGAACGAATTTCTAGAGTTTGTGAGGATTTTGGCATCACAAAATAAAATATTTGCAGTAACTCTAGATAATGCAGCTGCAAATTCCAGAGCAATGGAAATTTTGCAGCCTTTATTCAATGTTTATGCTGAATCATTTCTTTTACATCAACGTTGTGCTTGCCATATTATTAATCTTATAGTTAAATCTGGTTTTAAAAGAGTAACTGTATATCTCGATTCTATCCGTGAAGCCATAACATGGCTGAATGGTTCTAATCCTCGACTTGCGACCTTCAAGCGATTCTGCATCGCTTCGGACAAGCAACCACGCAAGTTCCAAACGGATGCGGACCATCGGTGGAACTCGACTTATTTAATGTTGAAACATGTCTTGCCTTACAAAGATATGCTAACTGTTTTCTTGCAGTCCAAGAATGTTGTTACCAGTGACGGGCAACCGCTACTGACAGAACAGTCTTGGCATGTTGTAGAAAGGTTTTATTACTTTCTTGAAACATTTTATGATGCAACTGTTACTTTGTCTGGTGTTTACTGTCCAACTGCTAATTTAATTTTGCATAAAATTTTTGAGATTGCCACTTTATTAAAAGAATATGAAGATGACCAACTATTAGGATTTGCAGTATATAACATGAAACAAAAATATCTTAAATACTGGAGGAACATTCCATACTTGTATGCTTTTGCATTTATTCTTGATCCTAGGGGTAAAATACGGGGGTTTCTAAATATTTTAAATCTTATTGGGGATACAATGAATATTGATTACACTAACTACTATTCTGATTGTAAGACAAAATTGTATGAAGTATTTCGAAAGTATGAAACTAAGTTTCAGGGAGTTCGCGTGCAAAGAGCCCCACCCGTCCCTGTCCCAGGTAAGAAAAAATTGCAGTGGGGCCGAATTTGGGGTGGTTCCTCTTCTTCTTCGAGCACCGGTGGTGGAAGTTCGGCCGCAGCAAGTCCTGCACACGCTTCACTTGAAGCTCTTGAACTGTCTACCTACTTGGACAGCGACTCGATCAACCAGGAAGATCTCAACGTTCTTCAATGGTGGAATGATCACAAGACCCAATATCCCGTGCTCTCAAAGCTAGCACGGGATGTGTTCACGGTGCCTGTGTCTACGGTATCATCCGAATCGGCCTTCAGTCTTTGCGGAAGAATTATTGAGGAGAGAAGAAGAAATCTCCGCAGTGAGGTGGTAGAAATACTACTTGCGGTTAAAGACAGGGAGCTAGCTAAGGAACGTGCCCAACACACCACGGAGAACCAAGATTTGGCTGAGCAGTTCGAAAATCTTTACCTACAAAATGAGGAACTAGAGTAATCTTTTTTATTTTTAAGTATTGACCTTTAGCTGTACTCTTTTTTCTTTGTCATGGTTTTCTCAAAATTGAGTTTTTACATGACAGAGTTTTTAATGAGGCAGCTGTGTAATATCAAAATCAATAAAGGTCATTGCACAATTTTTCTCTATATCTATGTAGAAATTAAATTGCATAACTATGTATGTTCTTCTATTTTGCTTGTTTAAACATATAAAAATTTCCTCCTCTAATATCATCAAAAAATACCCTCATATTTTTTTACTCATCTTACATAATGTTTTTATATTTTTTTAATATTTTTTACCACTCCTCTAATTTTTTAAAATTTTTTAAGTCTCTTTTTTTCTTTTTTTACTCATCTCTCTCAGACTCAGTCACTCTCACTAAGTGAGAGTGACTCAGTCCGGTCGGGACTCGGCGCAGGCGGGGAGGCGGCGGAGGGCGGCCTCGGGGGGCGGCGCGCAGGCGGGGAGGTGGCGGCGGAGGGCGGTGGCAGGTGGCGGAGGCCGGGGAGGCGCGCGCGGGGGGCGGCGGCGGAGGGGGCGGAGGAGGCCGAGGCGGCGGACGAGGCGGAGGAGCGAGGAGGCCGAGGCGGCGGCAGGCGGCGGAGGGGCGGCGCGCATGTGGGGAGGCGCGCGCGGGAGGCGGCGGCGGAGGGGGCGGAGGAGGCCGAGGCGGCGGGACGAGGCGGAGGAGCCGAGGAGGCCGAGGCGGCGGCGGAGGGGGCGGCGCGCATGCGGGGAGGCGGGGGCGGCGCGCAGGCGGGGAGGCGGCGGCAGGTGGCGGAGGCCGGGGACGCCGGACGCGCGGCGGCAGGCGTCGGCGGACCGGGCCGGCCCGGGCACGGTGGGCTGCCGACGGGCCGTGCCGGCATGGCCGGCCCACGACCCCGGCGTGCCGTGCCTGGGCCGGGGGGGAGGCACGCGGGCCGGCACGGCACGGCCCGCTACAGGAACCGTGCCTACACGGGCCATGCCGTAGCGGGCCGTGCCGGACCGTGCCTCGGTCCGTGCCGGCCCGGTCCGCCCGTTTGGCCACCTATAATTAAAAGGAGCAATTTTATCTGCAACAAAGAAATGAAAAGAAAAGATGGGGAAAAATAGCGAGACACGCAGTGGCAGGAGGAGAGAAAGGAGGGCAAATAGTACAAGGCCCAGGAAAGTGCACACAACCAGGCGAAGCCCACCTCTCTCTCTCTTGTTCCCCTAAACCCACACAACCAGCACAAACACATCACCATGCCGCACTGCCTCTGCCGCGCCAAGGGCGCCGCCGCCGTCGGGGAGGCGCTCCGCAGCGCGTCGGCGGCGCCGCCGCCATGGAGGCGTGCGGCCTCGGCGTCGTACCACCACACGATCCAGGCTGTGCCGCGGGAGACGGCCGGCCCGCGCGCTGCGGCGCGGGAGCGCCATAACGGCCGCGTCCCGGCCGTGCTGCTCACCCTCGCCGGGGCCGGACCCGGGGAGGGGGTCGCGCACCGGAAGCTCCTCACAGCCGACAGGAAGCAGCTCGGGGAGATGCTGAAGCAGTCCCCTTACTTCCTCTCCACCCCCGTCCGCCTCCAGGTCCGCGCCGGCGAGCGATCCACCGCCGTCGTGCACTCCGGCACTGTCCTCCCTATCAAGGTTCTTCCACCATCTCAGTCTTTTTCCCATCAAATATATCATTCATTCATTCGTTTGTGCTAGCATCGAGGGATTTTTCATATTCCGGTTCTGTTGGCGTGGGCCGTGGGGATTCTTTTGCTCACCTTGTGCTCGAAATGCAAATTACTGTAATTTCTCATAGCAAATTGCTGGTTTCTAGGTGGTATGATAGTTACAGCAACTTTCTAGTAATTGTACTTACTTTGGAGAAATTGCTCAGACATAGCCATTCTTCCGCTCATGCTCCAGACTCCCCAATCTTTATATGTTGGGTTGCACAGAGGACCAATCCTTCTTTTATATGACTATTTACTGCTCTTGATATAAGTTCAACAGTGTAGTTTTAGTTTTATCTTGAACATACTTGGGAACCACTAGTGAATAAGTGGTTTCACAACTATATATGCGAGAGTGCTAGAAGAAGTTTTGCGTAAAATGCATTGCAGGTGATGTGGATGCTCGTGTGTGCAGGTGCATAGAGACGAAGAAACAGGAAATATATTGAACTTGGTGATGGTGCAGGCAGATGAAGGAACAATGCTGAAGGTGAATTTGCCTGTAGAGTTCAAGGGGGAGGATGTCTGCCCTGGGTTGAAGAAAGGTACGAGTTTTCTCTTCATTTGGCGAAATTCCTGCATTATAGACACGATGATAGCTTAAGGTTATATGCAATCTCAACATAGGAATGTGCATTCTATGATGCTGTAACATTTGTCATGAAACGCCTTCTACCCTTCGACTCTAACTAGATAGTAGATACCCAAATACCATGGCTAAGGATCAACAAATCCAGGTTACTTATTTCTGTGATTCTGTCAATCTGCCTGGCTGTTTAGTGAATGAAGGAGGATGAGCAGCGACCAAGCTATGAACAGCGGTCAAGCTTTTTGCCAAACCCGTTGTTACACCCCTAACAATGGCTGTGTGAATCATCGGTCATGGTACTAAGAACTTGGCTTAGTTTCAAAACACGACAGTTGGTGTGATTATGTTGCCTTAATCATCTCATTGTATTTTTCTATTTTTTTATGCTTCCATGCACGTGAATTAAATGCATGTCTTCTGGAAAAGGACCTTTTTTGAATTAAATATTGTATGTTGAGCTATCCCAAAGAATCTTGAAATTTGGTGTAGGACTTGTCACCAAGTGACTTAGAGTTTTCATGATTTTCTGATGATATATTAGCTCTACCATATGCACAGTTTTTGAAACTTTTTGAAACTTCAACCTTGTGTTCAGACCTCAATAATGACATCAAAATGTATATTGCTGGTAGAAAAAAATCATCAGCTTGTTTCTCGATATGTATAAATGAAAAATGAGAAACAGAGCTGCCAATATACTGTGGCATTCCAGTAGTTCTGTCATTATCCAAAAAGATGACTGGTGAACAGTAAGAAAGTTCCATTACAATGTAGGCATCCTAAATATCTGTACAGTCGTGATGCATTTTGAATGTTAATATACTTCTATTACAAAATTACTAGGGCACGCATTCTCTATCATTCACTTTTATGTAAACTATTGAATTACGAGTCTACGTATGCACATTTGTTTGAAATTGTTTATCAGAACTCAATAGTAACATGAAAACCTACACCACTGATAGGAAAAATGTATTAGTTATTATCTATATTTATAAAGAAAAACGAGGAACAAAGTTGTCGGCAGGGGTGGACCCAGGATTGGCCCAAGACCTGAGCTGGCCCATCATGCCTTGGTCTGTGCATGTCTATCACATGGTGAAAAAAAATGCACATCCCAATAGGCATTCAGTCCCAGCCCTTGGGCCACGGCCCAGGTGGCCCGAGGCCTGGGTCCACCCCTGGTTGTTGGCATGGTTTGCTTATCTTGTCCACCCATGGGATAGGCAAGTGTGGAGTATGGGTGCGTTGGTTGGATGCGTGTAAGCGCACTGGGTGCAAAGTTGGTATTGGAGCCAGATGGGAATAAAAAAAAATTGAGTTCTTGCATATGAGCCCATAAATGAGTGGTAGCATTGTCGAAAAAAAATGATAATAAATGAGTGGTAGCAAGCATGGGATTTTTGCCAAGAAGATATCCTGACCTTGTGTACGTGGTTGCTTGGAAAATACTCCTACATCTATTTGTCTTATAGTACCACACAAGTAGCTAACATTTTTGAATGCCAATATCCAAATTAAGATCTGAATCATCTATATAACGGAATAAAAATTGACCATTTATTTTCTGAACAAATGACGTGCATTCCACTGTGAATTGGTCAAGTCAGATTAGTAAATAACATGTGGAACAATTTACTTTATTTCTTTTTGTTTCATGATCCGAACTTCTGTTAAGATGTTGGACTTGTAGGGACCAAATTACTCCCCAATTTGTATCTAGATAGATTCCTTGTAAGACATTTATTTTGTCTCAAATACACGTCTCTTGTAACTATGTGTTATAAAAAATATAAAATATAATTATATCAAGTGAAAAATCAGCTATATCCTTTCCAGTGAAATCGATAAATACTATGTATTACTAGCCTAAGTTTTATAGAGGGGTATCAATTTTATCATTTAAGATATAAGGACTCTTGCCTTCATAATTCCGGATAGTAAGGAAACTATCATGTAGTCATTCCATTAGTTCCATGATTTGGGAAAAATGAATGATGAACAGTATGAAATTTCCATTATGATGTATTACTATCCTGTAGGTATTCTAAGCATCTGTACACTAGTTCTGCTGCATTCTGGAAGTTAGTTCGTTTAATGCAAGTGGGCAGGTGGCACGTGTCTTCTCTAATATTTACTTCCGCATCGACTGTGGGTTAGTGGTCCTGATCTGTCACCTCCCATTGTTTGTATCGAAGTCTTCGTGTAAGGAACGAGCCATGACTTTGGTACTTCTGCAATGATAAATCGCAATCAATAGGTCCCGAATATGCTTACCATTTGTAAGGCCGGGTCGATTTATGAGGGGGACAACTTCCGACATTCAATTTCCACTGGCCTCAATGCCGGCTTGGCGTCTTCGATGAGCTTATCCTCTCTTCAGGGCCACATAAGCTAGCTTCCAAAACAATCTGGAGATGGAATTTAAACTTCAATAAAATCTAGTTTAAGCTTTCCAAAAATCCATTGCAACAGCGCCCTGTTTTTAGAGCATGATATCTTAAGCTTGTAGCAAGTTTAAGATTATGCTTGGGATCTCTCAAGCATGCCCTGAACTGTTTAAGTAGTTTTCAGGTAATCAGGTTAGTGCCAAACTGACGGTAGCTGACGAAAACATGTCAGAAAGCGCAAGTCGTCACTCTAGCAAGGGAGGACAAGTGGTTGGCACAGGAGTTCAAAATTTAACATGTAGCTCTGTCCTTGCACTTACATATTTGTTGGTATCTGAGTTATGGCTATGGCGCTATGCTATGCATCAAGTTCTGGGATTTAGAATATCATAGTAAGGCTTTATTCAGTGTTTTCATGTACACCTGACAAATCATGATCTTTACTGCTACCAGTCACGAAAAAGAGTCTTTCATTTCGGAGTCTTTCCTATGTCACATTTACCATTTGCTATAAATCATATATTCATGAAACCTGTGAAATTTAAGATTTTGAAATTGTTTTCATGAGAATCGTACCTGCATCAATTTGATTTGGCCAGTCTAAATAGTTGCTAATATATTCTTGATCATAATTGCACTATTTGACTGCCTGATAACACTGCACACGTCGCACTTTGGATGGGAGTGACAACTCATCTACCTGCTTTACCTAGTCGTATTTGGTGCTCTCTCTGTCTAGTTTTCTCAAGACGCAAACATGACGCATCTGATATGCCGCTGTAATTCTGCTTTACATGTGGAACTAGGGCATCTGCTCTTTGTTTCATCATCTTTTTTTCAAAAAAAAAAATTAGATACCGTGGTTTTGTACCTATGTCAGTTACCACACAAACATGTGAATAATATATATAATTAGTTATACTGAACTATGTACTATGACATGCTCAATATCTGTGGCAGTGTTTACCTTTTTATGTGGATTATCTAACTCTTGCTTTGCTATTCTTTGATTTAATTGTCTAATTGCTAAATTGTTGTCTTTCTGTGCTTGACCTGACTATTGAATTCAATCAAAAACGCAGGCGGCTTTTTGCAGAAACTAAGGACCAGCTTGGTGTATCTCTGCCCTGCTGAGCACATCCCTCCAAAAATTGAGGTGGACCTGGCAAATCTTGACATTGGAGATAGGGTATCAATGAATGACATCCCCGTCCATCCATCGTTGAAGTTACTGAGTAAAAACGAGACCATGCCTATCTGCAAGATCTTGGCCTCGAAACCAGTTGAGTAGGAATCCATGCAAATTTTTGGAGCTGGTGACAATGCACCTGAGTCAGTACAACAGCCTAGTAACTTCATCATCTTGCTCTGTGCTTGCATTTGGTAGCAGTTTGCGTTTCATTTTGCCAAGTTCCAATGTGGCAATGGATTCAAACAAGTTACCATGTTCAGGATCAGTCTTGGCTGTAATATCATAAAATACCCACCAGTTTTTCTCAGTTAAGGAACATACAGGACATTGTTATTGATTCTTGGTTGTTGCCCGGGTGTATTGGCATGCGGAGCTGATGATTTTGAACTTTAAACATACGATGTCGTGTTGTTATTGTTCATCATTCCTACTGAGTTTTGTCATGACTCATGATCAACAGCGTGTCCCATGTACTGAATACTGGATGCATGAACTGGAGTGGAAAGATCATAAGAACAGCAAGTTCATGCATGGTGTCACTGAATCATGTGCAAATATTTTGTCCTGTACGGGCAAACTTTTCATATTTAACCCTTTCTGGAATTTAATGGGCTGCGTTCTCGAGCTGTTGCTCCAGTTCCATGGCCATGCAGGCTCCAGTGACCGACCATCTGAACTTTTCTGGCCTGGCATTTTGGACCATTGCATGATATGATCAAGATGAGATCGTCTGCCATCCTCTCGATATGGTAGCATCTGCAATCTTACTACTGACGTTTTTTCTAGTCTTTTGAGGCACTGTGCGTCCAAGATGACAAAGCAGTGCACTGCATTGCATTGCACTACACAAGCTATCAGGATGCTCTTGAACTCAATTCTAGTAGCTCCTGTTCTTCTCCTATCATTGGCCTCTTTGGGCTGAGACCACAATGCAATGCCTACTGCCTCCCCACAAAAAAAAAGAACAATCCAGGATGAACCAAAAAAACATCACTTGTCCTTTTGGATTAGTCCAACAATACATGATTGAAAAGCACTTAGCAGCATGTGTTTGTGTTGAAGTGTAGTGTGTGTACCTTTGCAGTTTGCAGAGGCCACAAATTGCAAGGAGACAATGGGGAAGGAAAGCAAGACAATTCCCGGTGCCTTTGGTGAACCGGACGGCCGTAGCAATAACTCCAAACCGATCCGAGGAGCAACAGCAACTACTACAAACTAGGGACTAAAATTGTTCAGAGGCCAATCTCCGGTCCCCCACCATTGTTAGATATTCATACAGCTTTCGCCATCCCCATCTGCCTTTGCATTCAATTTCGCACCACGTACTTTACCAAACAGTCATCCCTCCCCATTGACAAATCGCTATGGTTCCCCCGGCATTCCGCGGCTGACATGTGGGACACCCCACGCTCCTAGGGCCCATATGTCGGCCGCCGTCTGCAGGGGGTAATTTAGCGATGCCAGGGTGCGCGTAGCATTATTTTTTGTATTTTATACTGGCTGTATGTACAGACAGGCGTATAAATTCAGGGCTGGTGCACAAGTTATTACACCTCGTTTACATGCCCGGGCTGGACAGCAATTCGGCGTAGCAATTTGTTGTTCTCCCATGCAATGCAGATTGGCAATTCATGATGGCAACGGTCAAATGGAAATTGATTGGGTGATATGATACTCCTGCAGTGCTAGCTGCTGCTGCTGCTATTGCTATGCTGCTACAACCCTGTTACACTGGTCTTCTCCTTCGTTCTGAGCTGAGGTCTGAAATCTGATGTAGAACTAGCATGCATATGGAAAACAACACTATAATGTCTGGTCAAACAAGGCACCTACATCTTGCATCCAAAAAAAAAAAAAGAAAAAGAAAAAGAGGCACCTACATGACATCCAGTCATCTACTACATGTAAAGGGAGCGCTCATGGCTTTGGATGGGGTCAATTGCTTTGATTAATTTAGCCTCCTCTTGATTGCAAGTACACCAAAAGACCTTGGTTTGCATGCACTAATCCTAGATTAATCACAGCTTGCACGTAAGTACACATGCTAGCTAGGGAGTTTAATTAAAAAAAGCTCTGTTCATCAGCAGACCTAGCTGACTAGTGAATGGTTGTGTATGGGGTTTAATTATATATACAATGGAACAAGACAAGAAATATTAAGAGGGTGGCCAGGTTTGGGAGAAGGGAAGTCAGCCCTAGTTGTTAGCAAAAATGCATTGATTTTACAACAGATCTATTACAATAACATTGATGGTCAAAGGATCAGGCATTTATTTTAATTATATTTACAAGTCCTGATGAAATATAGATACTATGTACCTAGATTTTGAAAAATAGCTGGTTCCTTTTCTTTTTATTTGGTTAACCGCACGCCTTCTAGGGTGGGTTATTCCACTTATTGTGGTACTAGAGCTAAATCCCATGAACACTTCCTTCGTTCATATTTGGACATCAACACAGTCTGAATCCGTAACATTGACCATTGATTTGTATTACAATTAATATACTTGAAAACTAATAATGTTATAGTATTTTGTAAGTACTTACTAAAAAATCTACGTGTGTGATTTTTATACATTCAATCTAAATATTTAAGAAGATATACATGATTGAAGTTTTGAAAGTTTGACTTAAGAGACATGTCCAAAACGACTTGTTTTTGCGACTGGCTAGTAAGAGCCACTTATTAATTGCAACATAATTTACATGCCAGCGTTGCAAGCCACGCTGATTTGTATGTGATAAGTGTGGGAACTTTTGGCAAAATTTGTGTCGTGACATGTGAGCTATAGAACAAATCAAGAAACTATATATGTTGCACTACAAGTAGTGTTACAAAATGCCAAACACATAAAATTAAGCTAAAGTTGATTAACACTTGATGAAGGACCAAAATCATACAAGGAAACTACGAAAAAAAATGTAAGGAAGGAACCATAGTGGTAATATGAGGAGATGGAAATTTAACCTTCCTTCCATAAAAATCTGCGTGGTGATGAACCATATAGAACCCGAACCCTATATGCAATTGCACAACCTATTTCCTGACATGAAAAATATTGCAAGAACTAGCTCAAATTTTCTCACTAGATTGTAGCAACACTTTTGCAGGAGGAATTTAACCCTATCTTGTGTAGCTAATGAACTTAAAGCACAAGATTGTAACTCATCTGGAAAGCAGGAATGATAAATTACAAAACGGGAGAAATACAAGATTTTGATAGGAATACAAGTGTAAAATAGAGAATTGCAAAATAAAAAAAAAGAATAGCCTTCTAGACAGACCAAATGAAAAATATAACAAAATAAGGACAGATATAGGGCTTGTTCACTTTGTTGTCACTTTCAACCTATCAAAATTCGGTAATGCTAAATTTTGGTATATGTTGGCATTACCAATTTTTGGTAGTGTTGAATATGTTTAGTTTAATGCCTTTACTTTTTGGTAGACTTCTAAGAGAGGAAACTTCCGGAACTACTAAAACTTGGGAGAATAACAATGGTAATACCAAAATTTAGTAAGGTTAAAAATGCCAACAAACTGAACGGGCCCATAGACTTGGAAAGAAATTCCCATGAGGTTGGACCTCATGTTAAACTTCTTCCAAAATCCCAATGTTTTTGAGACATTCAAAAGTAATTTCATAAGATTCTATAAGCCCCAAACCATTATTCTAAATTGTCAAATATGAAATTCTGTCATAGGATTCAATTCTTACAAAAGTCATCTGTAAATTCTTTGTTCTAAAGGAGGTATAGATGATTGGCGGTTGGTTGGGTAGAGTCATGCGCATCGGTGAGTGCATCACTGCTGAGTTCCATGTGTGATGAAAGGGATAGGACTACGAGCAGATTGGATTGTGGCAAGAAAGGTACATATGCATGTGAGATCGTGAAGCTTATGGAAGCATGGCATTGCTTCCAATCGAACAGCATTTGGTGTCCTGCATTTCGAACAAAACAGTATCCGGACATTGATGATTTCAACAGCGTACCTAGAGATAAATTAAGAGTTGTCAGGCTCAGGCAAGCATAGTAATAACTTCTTTGCTGCTTCTTTTGTATCTTTCTGAAGAAAGGACACGTCTTAAGGATCATGGCATGCATAAGAAATGTGCTTATGATCTCAAAAGGATAGTAAAATATTTATGATGAACTCGCCAGAGCCTCAGATTTGTTCTCTCTTTGCATACATAAGTAGTAGTAGTAGATTACAAGAGAAAAAACGATTAAACTCCCAAAATACTGGCTTTTATTTCTTTTTACACAAAAATACCAGAGCAAATTAATATGGCAAAGGAACAAATGCAACAGCAGGAAAAAAGGAAAAATAATCAGAGAGAATGAGACTATATATGTTCAGAAATCAATGCAGAAGTGACCAAAAGACATGTAGCTCGTACTACAGTAGTTAAAAAGGATCGACACTGCAGAAGAATCGAAGTATTTTTCTTTGGTTTTGTTTTAATGCTTGCTGCTCCCTGTGCCCCAGCTGGTGACTGTCCGCTTATATCACTCTACCATTTGCCCCCATTCTGATGAACAGAGACCTTGCATGTTTCACTGTCTCACATTCTCACTCCTCTGTCTGTCTGCTGCCTGCCTATCTCTCTCTCTCTACCTCCCTTTTGTAATGTGTTCTCTCTTTTTTTTTTCTCCTATCACTACTTATACTTGTGGCTACAATGCTCCATGATGAGAGTCTGTCTCTGTTTCTGGCTGCATTTATTCGGCTCTCACTCTGGAGGGAAAAGCTACTCATGAAGGAGCCTGACAAAGCATAATTCCAGGAGTATGATAAGTCAGTGAATGAAATTGATTGGGGGTTCAAGAGCTGCATAGTAATATCATATGCGTGATGCCAAGAGTATGCATATGCCTATGTCAAAAATCTCTGAAATATGCAGCAGTGAGTCAGATGCGCATTGCTGCCAGCTTGAAACCGGCCCCTACACACACACACACATATTGAGAGAGAGAGATACATGTCCATATCAAAAGACCATTGTGTTAGGTTACAGTTCTGAGGAAAAATTAAGTATGTACTCTGGTTTTTGGACAGTAATCCAGTCAATGAATAAGAGAGATGACCAGCTTTTTAAATTTTAAAAATGCCAGTATTAATTTATTTCCTTGACTGAAACCAGACTGTAAATAAAAGTAGGCCATACGAATTCAGAAGCCAAAAAATATATGCCAGAAATGCAATTTCAGATTTTACACGTTTTGAACACGAGAGCATGCTCTGCAGTCTCTGTCGAAGCCTGACTTATGCATATCGCTAGCTATGTATACTGTTTTTTTTCTATATATACTGTTCCAAAGTCAAATATTACAGCGAAAGATAAAAATTGCTACCATGTATATGCTTCGCTAAGAACAAACTTTTGCAGATTTTGAAGCAACCTAGCATGCATTGAGAAGCTGATTCTTAATATGTTATAGAAATTGTTTTTTTCCAAAAAATAAAACTTCCAAAAAACAAGTCCTCATGCATTCGGAAGAAACAAAAACATCTTCTTTGTTATACTTATTATTATAGCTCCTTCACTCAGATTTCTGAATGGCATTAACAGGTTGATATATAATATCTTAATATAGTACTAAGCTAACACGGTGGCATGCGGTTTTAGATATCTGGATTGTCACTTCAATTCTTTTCCGAGTATGATAGCAGAAAACATCATATCGAGATGATAAGCCAGTAATAATATTGGCTTGTATAAAAAAAAGGATTTAACCCACCACACATTAATAGTAGAACCTTCGACCTATACACTGTTGATATCATATATTCCCATCTAAAATTTTCTGTCATGTTGTGTATTACCTTGGTATAGCACACTCCATGTACAAAGTCAGAGAAGTGATTTTAGAATATATTTGCCAGTTTTATTGGAGTTAGAAAATAATTAATTAATTCATACACTCAAATAACTTGATCGGCATGCACTTCCATTTAACTTTTCATACTTTTCACTTCCAAAAAAATTAAATAAACTCAAAAGGAGAAGAAAACGAGGAAGCTACAAACAAAAAATAATCGGAGAGAAGAAAACGAGGTGATACTAATTAAAAAACAGAGAAGAAACCACGAGCATTTATGTTTCAGTAATAGGCTATTTCTTTATGCACTAATGCAATTAATCAGCAATCTATTTGCAGAATCAACAACGAGATTTACAATCCAAACACAGATGGAACCAAGAATCAAGATAGGTAGCACTGTCGGTGGTAACGAAAAATACCTTGAGAAAGATCACAGCTCGTCCGCCTTGAGAAGTCATGGATGCTTTCAGGGAGCAATGGGTGTCAGTTTGCTCGATATCATATGAGATCAGGGAAGACGAAAAGACTTGTGACCGATTGACGAAGGAATTAACAGCTGCGAAGAAGCCGAAACGAACGAGATAGAGGAAGGTGGATGATGGAACACACACGCACGAACGCACCCACGCACGGCGACGGAGGCGGGCGCGCGGCGGTCAGCCCGGCGGGGCGGCACCGCCGCTCCCCTCGTCGCTGCCATCCGTGTGGTGGTGGTGGTGGTGGTGGTGATGCTGCTGCTGCGACACCTCGTCGTGCGAGTGGCCGGACGACGGCTGCGGCGGGGACGGCTCCATGCGGTACGGGAGGGCCATCGCCGGCTCGGTCTGCGCCGACGAGGGCGGCTGCTGCTGAAGGAGGAACGGCCCGCCGTCGAAGGTGTCCGCGTTGAGCGATCCTGGCGCCTCTACCGCGACGGTGGCGGCGTTGGCGTGGGCGGCGTAGGCGGCATGGCGCGCGCGCAGCATCCTGTCCATGTCCTGCTCCCGCGCGACCTCGACCGCGGCGGCCATGTTCTGCGCGTTCACCATCTGCTGGTGGTGGTGCGGGTGCTGCTGCACCTGGAGGCCGGCCATCTGGTGCTGCACCTGGTGCGCGAACGAGCCGGCGGCGACGGGGACACCCATCCCTGGGTGGTGGTAGTGGCCGTGCGCATCAGCGGCGGCGGGGAGGTAGTGCGGCGCGGCGGCGACGACGGGGCCGAAGGCGGCGGGGCCGATGTAGGCGGCGAGCTCCTTGCGGGCTTCGACGATCTGGTCGCGCACCTGCTTGATCCTGAGCTGGAGGATGGAGATGTAGGCGACGCAGCCGTAGACGGGGTCGCGGAGGCGCGCCTCCGCCTCGTACGCGAGCGAGTTGACGGCGTCCTCCCGCTGCTCCGGCTGCAGGTCGTTGAGCAGCTTGGTGACGTTGCTGGCACCGAACACCTTGTGCACGTTGGCGAACTTGGCCGGTTGGTCCGGCGGGAAGTAGGGCGCGAACACGCACCCCTGCGTGCACTTGCGCCGCAGCAGCTTGCACGCCGCGCACGGCGAGCTCGACGACGACATCTCGATCTCGATCCCTCCTCCTCCAACCGATCGATCGATGCAGACGAGGTGAATATGAAGAGAGCCACACAGAGATCAACGGCATCCAACAAACCCTAACCAACTTTATTATCCTCCTTGTCTACAAAAACAGAAGCAAAATTCGATTAAATCACTTCAAATTTCAAAAACAGGCATGATCCTAACAGAAATCAGAAATGGCGACGTATACACATCGAAGATCGGAGTAGCTAATTAGCTAGCGTGCGTTAGCGGCTAGGGCAGTATCACCGTCGTCAATGCCGTCGTCGTCATCGTCATCGGCAAGAATTAACGCATTAATTCACCCATTCTTCCTGGGGGCGCACATGTCCTGGACTCCTGGTGCACGATGACGACGGGACGGGACGGGAGAAACAAGCGCGCGCGTGCGTACCTGTTCCGAGGACTATATGGCGCCGGTCGGGGACGGAGATGAGGAGGGGATCAGATCCGGATGGCTGTCGCGCGGATCTGGCCGGCGCATGGCGCCGCCGCCGCAGTCCCTTGTCGGCGGCGAGGTCGACGTCCGGCGGCGGCAATGCTGCATCACACCAACAACAAGGAGGAAGAGAGAGAAATCCCACGATTAGGATCCACGTAATCGTCATCATTAGCAGATACAAGAACCCGAGCCAACAAGAACCCCAAGCCCAACCCGCTCCTCGGAACTCGAGCGCGATTGCAAAATGAAAATTCGAGAGAGAGTCGACGACGACGACGACAATTCCCTAAAATTTATGGGTTTCCTAGCGCGCTCGCGATCAGCGCCGCAACATAGGGAGGAGGAGGAGGAGGAGGAGGAGCCACAGGGAATTTAGAAATGGGGGAGAGAGAAGCGATCGATGGGAGGAGGCGCACCTCGTCCGGTGTGTGGGGTGTTGGATCTCGGCGATGGATTTGCGGCGGTTTGGGGGGAGGAGGAAGGAGACTGCCTCCTCTTGCTACTAGTACTACTCAGATCCCAATGGGAAATCAGGAGAGAGAGAGAGACCGTGTTGTGTTTGTGTTTAGAGAGAGAGAGAGAGAGAGAGAGAGGAGCGGAGGCCGCAACAATGGGAGGAAGGAAGAAATAGTGGCTCGCGTCGAGTGGTGGGTTGCCTTCCGCAAAAGAAATTTACTAATCCAGGAAGGATACGGTGCATGCTAGAGAGAGATCGTTAGGGGTGGTGGTGTAGTGCATACACTTGACACGTACTACGGCACGCGTACGTTCACATGACCGAAACAAACACACGATCGCGAGTGCACGTACGTGTTCCAGTAATCTTTGAATCATGGTAAAATGTATAGCAGGAAACATACTATTGTAGACGGCTAAAATTGATTTTTACAGACGAGGAAGTCGGCCACCTGTAAGTAAGGGCATGTGAAAATATGTTATTTTCATAGGCCTGTGTTATCTGTTTTGTAAGATTTCTCTCTCTAGTTGCTGTAGCTAGAAAGAAAGTATAAGTTTGAAAGGAACATGCCTAAACTAGCACTTCTACTTATGTATGAAGATGGATCTCCCAGTCAAGAGACTCTATTCTTTTGATTCCCCTCCTCTAACCTCTTTCAAGATAAAACAAAAAGCTATTAGGAGACTTGGGTCAAAGAGCTATTACTTGACAAAAGAGCTACTTCAACAACTACTTATTCAGTCTGCTTTCGGTTTCAAGAAGAACTTCTTTACTTAGAATTTTTGGGGCACGAATAAAGATCACGTGGACTCAATGGTGTGCGTAGGGTAACTAAAGAAGCACTAAAACAAGGCAAGATCATGCCTACTCACTGAGCACAATGCCCTACCTACCATCTCGATTCTCAGCAAATTGGATGCTCAGCACATATTTAGTATATTGGTGTATGCTCGAGAAACCTACTTCACTCCCACCCACCTCTCATTGCATTAGCCTGCTGATTGATCCCTACAAGGAATGTGGTTCGACAAAAGAAAATTTTAATATTCTTTCTTTGGATTTACTTTTTATGAAAGCAATGCATGTCCGATTTCATCTAATTTTCATTCTCCCTTTCTTTTTTGTACTTATTATTCCAAGCCAAAAGACTATGTTCTATCCCGCTAGCAAGGCTCATAACCTAACTGCTCTACTTACTTTTAAAAAAAGCACTTCAACAACCCTTGCCTGAAGAGAAACTCTCTTGAAAGGCCAAAACAACAGCAGAATAGCAGGTCAGAGAGAGAGAACTGAAACCGAAGATACTTGGGTTGGTAGAACTCTTCTACAGTACTCCATTAACAGAATCAAAGTATAGGCCAATCAGCCTTCCTTATTGTCCAAGATCATTATTAAAGTGTTGGCCAACAGACTAGTACCAGTGGTGGATAGGAGAGTAAGTCCCAGACAGCTAAGATAAAGTCCTGGGTAGTGTTGTCATTGCACAAGAGGTGCGTAACAGGTGTAAGCAAAGAAGAGAGCATAACACTGGATTTCAAAAACGAGCATATGATATGGTGAGATAAGTTTCTCTTTTTGAGGTGAGATGCTAGCCAGCCCTCTATTCATGGGTGTGATATCGGCTTTACAGTGTTACCACATACCAAATCGTTCACTCTATCAGGCAGGCAATCAATCAAACCGTATATGGCCCCACCGACGTGATCTCACTTCTGTAGCCTACACCAGACCCGTATTATGTATTTTATGGTATAATCTTTATCTATGATGGACGTGTGGTTTACCATAGCCCACGCGACAATGTGCTTGAGTTTCATGAGTCCATAGGTTTCATCAGGTGGGATAGGTGGGGATGATGTGGCTTCCTCTAACAAAGCTAAGGCAATAGTTGAATTTCTTCGGTTTCAGCTTGGGGGTGGAGCTGCATCCTTTCCAATAGTGATAGCGAAGCTGCCTATAGGAGTTGAAGGACAAAAGTCCGTTAGACCTCCAACCATAGCAGCCTCTTAGGGAAATTACGAGCACCGCCTTGCAAATGCAACGAGATTAAAGAAATCCAAAAGACAAGCCAACTCTACTCAATTCATCAGCTAACCCTCTTCTGGAACTACCACCTAAACTCGGGTCTGCTTATTCTAAAAGTTAGTAAGCTGCTTCTTCTATTCCCTAGCTTGAGTGTATTAGTAGTAGCTCCGATTTCAATTCGAATGCAAACAAGGCACAGTGCCCACTTTTGTTAAGCGTTTCACTCTTAATATCAATAGCTTGCTTTGGACTACCGCACAATCGGCTCAAGCAACAGCGGCAGTGTCACGCCCTGAAATTTAGCCAATTTATAGACTATTTTGTATATTAAAATCTTTGTCCAGGAATCAAGCCAGGGTACAAAAAATGACAAATCCATATATAGATCTAAACGTAAATAAAGCATAAATACTTACAAAAGAGGCACTTAGTCCTTACATGAAGAAAACAGCAACGGAAAGGCAATCCTAGAGAGGCTTCAGCTCCACTCCACAGGTAAGCTTAACTGTGGTATAAGCCAAGGTCCTCCAAGCTCAATTTCAACACTAAAAATCTTCACTTTTGAAAGGGGGAAATATAGCAAGGTTGAGTACCACTCACCGTACTCAGCAAGTCACACCAATGATGCATTGGTGCATGGGATTGCAAAGAAAGGCTAGTGGCTCTTTTGCATAAAGACAGTTGCAAACGGTTGCAGTTGTAAGGCAGCAAAACAATTGTTTTTATTAGTCAATATTAAGCACCACTGAACAACGTTACACCACATTGAAACATGCCGAAACCAACCACCTGAACTATACCAGTTCCATTTAGTCAAGTTAATTAAGAGTAGGATTAATCACGGTAAATCTCGACGGTCGCACATAACCGCGGGCACGGCTATTCGAATAGATTTACTTTGGCTAGAGGTGTATAACTTTACCCGCAAAACACAGACCCACGGCATGTTTTCGTGCGTCGATGTGCCACCACGACACCCCAGAAAGGGACTATGACATGACCTTTCATGTAACCCCCCTGACCATCCACACCACGCTGAGGTTTCACATGTCGGATAGGCTACCCCCATTGCGCCACGATGGATCCAGAAGCCAATCAACACCTTAACCTGGCCGATCCAACTCCATCACGCCCATCCGCACATCGGTGCCTAGGAGGGGGAAGAGCTGCACTACAAGCCTAGCCATTGCCCACGCTGGCTTGTAGTAAGTACGAGAATGCCTTTCAAGGGTTTCTCGCGAACCGGTCCTTAATTGCCATGGGTGTGAACAGCAAAACCATGCACCCACAGCCCACCATTAGGTTAAATTTTAGTTGATTAATTACGACCAATCACCATGGTCAAATATCTCGAGCACGCAGCTCATCAGGTCACCAAATATAGAGTATAATGTGATTATCCCATCAGTTATTTAGTGGTACGAAGCATGGCTAGGCATGTCCTATTTCTAGCTGAGTCATCATGTGAGACATAAGCTAGTCAAATTATCACCCAAAGTTATCAAGAAATGGATGTCAAATCGACAGGGTTTCAAGCAAGTAGATAGGTAGTCCCATATTCCATGTAATTTGCAAAACATGCAATCTATTTAAAAAAGTAAAATATTTCATAAAATAGGCTCAATATACTCAAGGATAAATGCGTGACTTGCCTTACTTCTTCAAATAATCTTCCGGAGCAATTCTGCGAGGTCGTGATCCTCCGAAACGTTGGATTCCTAAGCGATGGCATGCAAAACGAGAAAAAACCCTACTAAAAACTAAGTAACAGTACATGAAAAGTAAACGAACATGTAGAGCTCAATTTTAGATGAATTTTGAGAGTTTAATGGTCCAATTTGGAGTTTGTATGAATTAGTTATGAATTTTTAAAGTTTTAAATGATTTTAACCTTAAAAAGAAAAGCTAAATCGATTTATAATGTCATTTGCATTTATTTTTGTGAAGGAAAAGGGGAATTAATGCGTCAGCCCTCAGGGAGAGAGGAGCCTAGGCATTGACATGCGGGACCTGCATGTCGGTGAGGGGAGGGAAGGTCTACCATGGACCGAGACCACGGGTGTGGTCCATGGGGATGGACAGCCCAGATCGGCTAAGAGAGATCGGCCGTCTGTGATTGAACGGATGATGTGGCCATGCGGGTGGGCGCGCAGTGGCCACGGTGGAGGAGAGGGTGAGGTGGCACTGACATGGGTCATGGTTGGGATGGCCTTGCGTACGGCGATGATTGACCCTGGGCGGATCGGACGGTTGGGCGCAAGGGAGAGGGGCTCGCTGGCCAACCCGGCCGAACGGCGGTGGCCCGAGAAGCGGCGGAGAGGAGGGCGGAGGCATTGAGGAGCTCACCGAGCTTGTGTGGCGAAGAGGAGGAGGAGCTAAGGCGCTTGGCAACAAGGTTTGGCAGCGGCGGTCATCGAATCGACGGTGAAATCGACGGTTCGGCGGCGATCTCGGGCAGGGAGAGGGCAGCCACGGTGCAGCGCGCCCTGGGGAAGGTGAGAGAGGGGGTTAAAGGAGCTTGAGCGACATGAAAACGGAGGGGAATGGCAGCCAAAGGCCAGCACTATCGATGGTGCTCACCTAGCACGGAGAAGCGAGCTCCGGCAGCGATTGGTCCTGGGGAGATGGTGGCTGAGGGGCTCATTGATGCGGAGAAGCTGGCGGTAGTGGCAGCGTAGCTCGGCGAGGGCCAGAACAGCAGCGAGCGGTGGCTAGAGAAGGAGATCAGCGGCAGCGCTAGGGGATCACGGTGAGAAGAGTGCTACGGAGAACGGGTAGCTAGGGAAATGAAGGGAAAGGAAAGAGGGAGACTTGGGGATGCTATTTATGGCCTCGGGATGGCGGATTGAGGCTGGGGCGAGGCAGTACCAGTCGACAGAGTGAGGTAGTGATGTGGGAGAGAGAAAGGCAGGGAGTGGGGCTTGACAGCGCCCGGATTTTTGAGGAAAATGGAGAAGGAAGGTGGAGGAGGTGGCGGTGACTCGGTCTGCATGGTTGAACGTGAGCACGGGGGTGGGAGGCGCCAGATTCGGCGGTGGAGTGGGGCGTCATGGCCAGCGGCGTTCGGCCGGAGGTAGGAGAAACGCCTGACAGGTGGGCCCCCGGCCCTACCTGTCTGTGGTAGCGAGCTAGGAGCAGACACAGATTCGCGCTGGCACAGGCTGGCACGATCAGGTGGGCCAGATGCTGAGCCACGAGCGGGTTGAGCCAAGGGGTGCGTGCTAGCGGGAGACGACAAAGGGAAAGGGCCAAGCCAGGGAAGGAGATTGGGCCGGAGTAGCCCGATAGAAAAATAGGAGAGGGAGGATGGGGTTTTTAATTCATTTTTCCATTTCCCATAATTACTGAAATGCTATTTGTGTTATTAGAATTAGTAGTTGAGTTCTGAAAATTTAGGGAAAATTACAGAGGGTATTTTAGGGCATAGAGAATTAAGAAAAATCCCTCCATGCATGATTTATTAAAGGAAATTTTATTTCCCATAATATTTCACTTGTTAAGTGAATTGTAATTTAATATAAATTCTAGAAATCAATTATCTAATGATTTTTAAATCCCTGTGGGAAAATCTGGGCGTGACAGGCATGCACAGCTATAAAGGCTAGAAAGCTATAATAAGAATTTACAATAGGTAATTCAAGATCTCCGCTTTCTCTCCTTATTTGGATCATGTGCATTTTTGCCCTTTTTTCTATTTCTAGTTCTAGACTCCTTTCAAACTAGCCTTTTTTGAGGGCTTGCTCATTCAAACTAAGATTTTATATTCATAGTCTCAAATGGGTTCTGGTTTCTTTACCCCATTTTCACTCTCTTGGAAGTGAGGCCAAGACGGAGGTTAAGACAGGCTTGTCAGGCTCACTCACCTCCCACGCTTTGTTATAACCCACTACAGGCTGTGTATAATTAAATTGAGATGTACGCTATGGGCACCTACTGTTAGCTTCAGAAAGGTATAGAGATTGTCCACCGAAAGCACTTGAGTCCTGACAGGTGCCTGAACAATAGTCTCCAGGTGTTCTTCTATCATCCCTTTCCTTTTTTAAGGAAAGAAATGGAGTAGGAAGTGCCCAGAGAACCTAAGCTATGGTCTAGCAAACCCTAAGGTTGACCTTAGAGATTGTTAGAGTCAAGATGTGCTATAAGGATCAAGAGTGTACCTTATTTGTTTTCAATTCTGCTTTGCTTTCATCAGCCCTTATATTCGATATACTCTCCTCCCTTGAAGATTATTCTATGTTAATGCAAGAGTAAGGATAGACATCTTATTCTTCAGTGTTGAGATAGAATGACTGTAGACCCTCTTCTCTCTTTTGGTTAGCCTTACTTATTCCAATTCCTAATCTATACCATAAAGCAAAGCCTTTTTAGCGCATGGTTCTCTCCTACGTATACAATTCTCACTTATGGGAATAATATGCCAGTAACTATAGAAGACTTTATCATTATCCTAAATAGGCGGAAATAGATCCATCGAGATAAAGTCTGACTAATAAGTAGTAACATAGCTAGTTGCCACACATAGACTTAAAGTCAGGGCTTACTCATCCTAATCTTCTCTTTACTACTTAGTTAAGTTATAGGATCAGAACAAGATTTTCTTTGATTTCTGTTATAGGAAGTGAGCAAGCAAGCTAGACACGAAAACTCAGGATAGACGCGCTGCTCTTCTAACCTTGGTTGGAAATAGAAAAGCAAGTTGTAGGGCCTATGCGACATTCCCTCAAATAGCAGTTTTTATTTCTAAAGAAAAGTTGCCTATTAATAAGCAGTCTTCCCTCTTTCATAACGCTCTAACTTGCATAAGGAATCAAGGAGCTACAGTTGTTTCCCACCCTTTTTTTATTTTTTAGAACACAAGTTCACCACATCACGCCTTATGCACCTTCAATTTCACCATTGGACCAAACAAGCAACGGATTGAGCGCACTAGCACGAGAGCTAGAGCACACGCATCCGTTTTCTTGCTCCTTCTTCATAGGTTTCTTCTTCTTAGAAGATTGATTCTATTTATCTAATTCCATCTTTAGGTCTTTGTTTTCATCCAGAATGCTTATAAGCGCTTTATAGGCTGTGGGATTTATACTTTCATGGCACTCATTGCCGCATAGATGTATAGGTTTTGATCCTATCCAAGTTTTCTTTTCTTCCAATCTATTTAAGGAGTAAACCATTTCACCTTATCTCCAAAGGGAGCGCGGTACCTTTCAATTTGATGAACGCAGTTTCTCACTGGCAAGACCCAGTGTAGTGTAGCACTGCTTATACTGCACTAGCAATTTATCCCAATTCTTATAGAATTTGTTTCCATAGTAAACTTTTTTTTTTTTGCTTAGGGTCTGCTAGCTGGTCTATGAACCAATCACGATTGACCATCTCTTTACCAGGCCCCTTATGCTTTATTATTTCCTCATTAGACACTAATTGTAGAAAATACGACTTGGGTGCCAAAAACACTCCCTTTGTGATTTTGTGTTCAAGCTTGAATTTTCCCAACACAGTTGGAGACACCTCAGCTTCTGGAAGCTGATGTTTAACAACAATAGAGTCAGTGTCTGTATAGTAGCAGTCATTCCTTTCAATATGCTTATACATATGTATCCTAGCGTAGGCTGCAATAGCAGCCGATATTTGAACCCCTGAATTAGTCAGAGGTTTCCATTCAAGTGTTATATCCCCTTTTACATTTGTTTTGTAGGATACAAGAAAAACTAGAAAAATCTATTTTCATAGGCCGTCCGTGACCGGGGACCCTCGATCCATTTTTATAGGTGGCTCATTTTTTAGGTCGCCTGTAAAAATAAAGGGGTGTCGTAAAAAATGATTTTTGTAGTAGTGGCGTACATATACTCAGAACGGAATTTCAACTCCGCTGAGAAATGGAATTTAAGGCGTTTAGAATCGATGGACACATATTGTCCAACATGGTAGTGTGGTTATGAACATCTAAGAGGCATGTTCAATTTTATCACTGAAAACAAAAAAAATATAAATCTAATCTTCCTTGTGTAGCTACACGAGTTGTTGACTAGTCATCCAAATATGACGTAAAAAGATTGTATAGATATCAGCCATCTAAACCACTATTAATGCCTAAATCCAACCAGCTCGATATTTTTGCCTCCATATCTAGGAAAATAGGGAACCTCATTATCCAAATTATCTTGCACATTTCGGTGAGCTCCCTAAATTTGGCTCCTTATATTCCATCCATATATATTTTATTAATATCGTGCACGCATTTACAATCCATGCTAGTGATGTGGTGCCATATCGAAGATCACGGATCACGGAGGGAGAGGAGATATGTGAATAAGGGGTGGGATATGGAGCTAGTTAGATAGTGCTTTTGGAGTGTTTTTGGTAAAATCTAGGATATGGAGCCTAGCATGAAGCTATTTGGAGATGCCTATATCACCATGTAGCTTATATACGCCTAAGGCCTCAACGTACATAGCATATCCAACATCTATCAATCTCAATCTACTATTATTCTACATGGCATCAGAACGACACCAATTTGGACCGCCGTCGCCTCCACAACAAACGATATGTGGCTTTAGTCTTTAGTCTGGGCTTCTCGTTGCTACTACTGTACATCTCAGTTCTTATACGTGGGTTTGTGTTACTACAAGCATTGCATCTCTCATTATCAACCATCGCCGCATCACCTTTCCTAGGCCCAGACAGCACCCAATGTTGTCGCTCTGCTTGACATCACCATTGATGCCTATGCTGTTATTTTTTCCCTTTGGTTGTCTCTACTTACTGCTCACCTACTCCAACTCTTTGTTGAGCTTATTTGACACATTTTGTGTTGCTCATGGCATTGTCATTGCATCTTCCTCCCACTACTCCAACTTTGGTGACCATCGGCTACCTATGTGACTATCGGCACTACTATAGCTACCTTTCATCGGCTACAACTATTGTTGCCTACCTTTTCCACTCCAATTTGAGCGTCCACACCATGTTGATTGTGAGAGGATACTAGAGTATACTAACTATTATCACTAGTGATATATTAGGATTGGTTGTGGTTTGATATAATTTGGTATTTAGTTATTTCTAGAAATATATTTGCCTCGATCTCTAAGCCAATATATTTCTCGTATATACGCCCATCAGGCTCAATACAATGTATCCACACCAAGGTTATTAAGGTGGTATGGTGAGTTAAGGCGACCCACCACTACCATAGCAATAAGGTGTAAGCCATGGTATGCAGTAAAAAAAAAGAGAAAAGATAAGACATATGGGTTATAAATATACTAATCTAGAGTACTCTATTTATCACAGCCAAGCCCAACAGCCCATTCAAGCACTTAGCTAGCCTAGGTCCACTACTTTCCTCTCTTGACCTAGCAGGCAATAGTGTAACCTTCTTCTTCCTTCCCAATAGCCACCACCTCCATCTAGCTAGATCTCTCTCTCCCCCATCGTGCAGGAGGCTTTTCTCCTCCACCTTTCTCTCTCTCTCTCCTCGTGCCGGATCAACAAGAAGAGCATCCTCCTTGTCAGACTAATCTCATTTCTCTCTCCCCTCTTGCAACCGGCAGCCTCCTCTCCTCATCTTTTCTTTCTCATATGATACAATAGCAGCAGCAAGTGCCTTTGTCGATCTCCCTCTACTTCCCATCTGCTTAAGAGGGGGAGAGGGAGAGGAGCAGGGAGAGGACGACGTACGCCTAGGAGGACCAACAGTGAGAAAGCCATGGAGGAGGTAGGGGGAGTGCAGATTTGCAACGGGCTCGCCTCCACTTCTATCTTACAATTTTCCCCTCTGCTCTTACCCTCTCTCCTTTGTTCATGCTGTAAGACGGAGGTAGCCTAAGGCGAAGGACGCCTTGCTCTTCTGGGAATACCACGATACCTCAGCGATGCCTTACTAACCATGATCCACGCACATACATGTTGATCACAATTCATTATTATTATTTTCTATTACATGGAAGACGCACACACGCATACACTTCACACGTACACCTATAATGCATATGTACATCCACAGGACACTCTCTCCTGAAACACTCAAAGAGACGGATCAGAGGCTAGCGGCTGAACTCAAATAAATTCCTATTAGAACAGTTGTTATTTGTTGGGATTCATATATATTGTCTTTTGTGATCTTCACCGTTTTCTTAAGTGCAATAAATTAACCTCCCTTTCATAAGTACTAGAATTCTTGTTAAGAGTTGAGAATTATTAGTCATGAGAAAGCAATTACTACCAACATAATACAAAAATGGCGTACCCAACAATCCTCTTGACCTCACCAAACCAACCAGAAACAAGCAAAACAAACGTGATTACTGTATTCCACTACTATTAATTCTATGCATCATGTAAGGTCATTGTTAGAGAGATCGATCCTTGGATGTGTTGGCCTCCAATGCAAAGAGATGGAAGAGTGTCGCTGTGGGAGGTGTTATTTTCGGTGGTCACGTACGTACGTACGTACGTAGGTGATGCTCCTGTGGCATGCTACCTGTCACTGTGCGTCGTCACGTACGTATCATTGTGTGCTGATGATATGATGTGGCTTCGATTTATGTCGCCGATTCATCATTGCCGATTTGACAGGCTGGGTGCATACGTGCATCGCAAGCATTTGGCTGCAATATGAAACAGTAACTAACTGATTTTTGAATTGAATTTTAATTTAATTAATTCTTTCTTGTCCCTTTTGTTGCGTGACTTATAACTGTACAATTAAGGATCAAGGTATGTAGTGAGGTGCATGCACCCTGAATTGGCGGAATCATGTACATTTTAGAAATCTAGATAGAGCTGGTTTAGGAGTATCCGTAGATCTAGAAAAGAGCTGGTGCTCACACTAGAGTAGAGTACTACCGAGTTATTATTTTGGGTGAGCCATCTTATTCATACAGTTTGATCTAAAAATATATAGAGGCTTAATTATGTTGGAAATATAAACATAATTAGAATTAATTTATTCCATAAATAAATCATGACATTAAACACATATAAGCTGGTAGAACTATCTTATATGATTTAAATATGTATAAAACGAACAACACATGAATAGATCGAATATGTAAAATATGATAAATACATACCGACAGTTCTGTTCAGGAGGAGGTTTCGGAGCAGCAGTATGCACTGCACGTATGACACGTGGTACAGGATATTGATGACGTCGTGTAGCGTCCAAATGTACATGAAGATGAGCCATGGTAGACGAACAACAAACGGTCGCTCAGAGCGCTTCCCAAAAATATTATTCATCCTCTCCTGGTATAGGACTTCACAAGAACGATGGTTTTGGAGACCTGCTCTCCTGATCACCGGTGCACGTGGTGAGCAAGACGGAGTAGACGACGTGTGGTGGCACAGTACAGAGTAGAGGCAAAACCCTCCTAAAATAATTCCATGAGGAGAGGCTAGATCTCATGAGATGGACCTTTGTGATTTTTCTTTATATGGGCTTTAGCCTATACAATAATTTCAACAAATTAGAGGGTGTTCGAATTGGTTATAAGCTGCACGCAAAATGAGAAATACCATTAACACGTGATTAATTTAAGTATTAGCTATGACAAACTTGAATAATGGATCTATTTGATTTTTTAAGATACTTTTATATATAAAGTTTTTGTAAAAACACGTCGTTTTACGTTTTGGGAAGCATGCTAACGAAAAATGAGGAACAAGCCGGAAGGAAGAAGCCATTCCGAGCCGCACCTTAAACCACTTTACTTTAGCCTACAAAGAGTTTTGAAGAAGTATTTTTGTGCCAATATGTTTACGGGCCATCAAATAGTTTTGTGATATTTTATACTTACGTCAAATTGAGCTTTTGAAACTTTATTTGCTAGTATCTCCCAAAGATTTAATCAGATATATAAAAATCATTTGTATAATATTTTCTCAAAGAGTAATTTCACAATATTACTATCATTTAATTGGATTTTACAAGTATATTATAATATAAATTAGTGGTCAAAGTTAGCGTTGATTTTTTGTTCGCGGGCCAAGCGTGAATTTCCAAATCAACATGTTATCATGAGTTATCTGTAACAATTTTAGTATATTTCACAAATTTCTATGATGTGACATAAGCTAAAATTTTACAAGCCCCAAATAATGTCAATGTTTTGAGCATATGCATGATCCATGAACTACCGCCAGAAGTTCAACCCACAATTTATCCAAAGTTCTCTCACGGACATTGGAAACTTATAAGGACAAAACCGGTTTGAGCTAGGTTCGAGAATTAATTAAAAGAGACAAGGGGCCTGACCTTTTGAGTTTATTTGATGTGTGTAATAGGACGAACAATGGTATGAGTATTTGGTATGAACGGAGCGTATGCAAGGATGTGTGTTCTCAAATATACTCTTAAAAAGATATCCAAAGTTAATTATCCATGCATATGTAGTGTACTAGTATTTCATAACCACACAGCACCATATTAGAGCCGGTTCTAAAGGGCCAGGAAACGACACTGTTTTTTTCCTGCACTGAAGGGGGATCACAGATATGAGAACCGGCACCGATGGATATGCACGAGTAAAAAAAATTGAGCCAAGCCAATGCTTTGAGCTACCGAGAGGATTAAAAAACATGATTCGAGCCATAGGATTAAATAGAATGAATCACAAATCAGCATCACAGAATCATAAATTAAACAAAAATGAATCACATAATCAATCTTTAATGTGACAAATCACAGGATCAACAAAAAAGAGTCACAGAATTCATAATTACACGTACGGAGCACTAGGCCGAGGCCACCGTCTAGGAGAAGAGGACGCCGGAGGACGAGGCCACCGCGCTCCTGAGCCCGTGGTAGCCAGATCTAGCTCCCCTGAGCTCGCCGTGGTGGCCAGATACGGCGGCCTGGCCACCGGGGAGATGGGGAGAGGGAGTCGTTGCTGATGCACACATGTGAGTAGGGCATCGCTATTGGGCCTCGCCGTGGCATCCGTCAAGTCAGCCGCGTTTGTCATCCATTGCACACATCCGTAGGATAAAGAGAAGGAAGAAAGAGGGAGAGAAAGGATAGAAGGGGATAGCGAGAGGGCAAGAGACGACGAGAGCGAGAGATCGGGGAGGGACTTAAAGGCGAGACGCTTGACTCGATCAGATCGGCTTGGTTTTTGGTGAGATGCTCGACTCGATCGAATCAGCTTGGTTTTTGTGCCGGTTCACCTTAAAAAAACCAGTACTAATCTTAGTTTTGCCATGCCGGTTTATCTAAAAAACCAACACTATCAGTTATAAGTGCCGGTTTGTATATAAAACTGGCACCGATGACAGTCATCGTGCCGATTTTTGCCCATCGAAAACACACGTGAGGTCGGGTGGATGGCAAAGCTTCTATGAGTACTGGTTTTTGTCTAACCAGCACTTATAAAGGGATACCAATGAAGCTTTTTAAGTAGCGTTTGGTTGGTCCAATTTATATCCCTTGTTCCAATATAGCTAATCCAACAAAATCCAATAATGTTCAGCGGAATCGGACAAGTGCATAGGACATGTGCAACCAGTTGGTGCCCTGGTCATCAGTCAACGGATGGCAGCAGATAAAATCTCCTTTTGTGACACGAAGAAAAGCCTGATCCAGACCGTACACGCGTGCTGTTGAAACTTAATTACGCACCTATTTAGTATTTCTTATTTTCCTACGAGGTTTGGTTTAATTTAACGAGACTTTACGAAAATCCGTTCACTGTTCATCTCAAAAAAGAAAGTTGTTATTCTATTTTTTTTTAGATAAGTTGTTATTCTATTCTATTCTCAAAGATAGCAGACCCAGACTGCTAACATTCTAGCCACGCATAGTAGCCCGTTAGCGCTAACCGGTACACGCGCCTAGAAAAGGAAAAGCATTGTGCGCACCGGCCACCCCCATGGGCAGAACACCTAATCCGTGCGCCTCGCAGGAAAAAAAACGAGTGGGCCCCACGTGGCCCATACTAGTGGGGTCCACCCTACGCCCACCAGCATCAAGACCCGCCGTAACTCAAGCTCGCTCTACTCCCGCGGTAAGCACGGCATCATGCGCCGCCATTGATAGGAGGGGAGATTCCCAAAAAAATCTAGAAAACAGAAGAAAAAAAAAAGAAGAATCGGGGAGGAGCAGGAGCAGAGAGGCCAAGGAAGAGAAGAGAAAGAGAAGAAGAGGAGAGGAGGAAAATCCAATGGAGAAAAATTGAAAGATCAAACCTGATTAGGTCAAAGTTTTCCAAAAAAAGAGAGGGTAGATTCAGGTATATTTACATAGAATTTTACACAAACATTTGCCTTAGTTTTTCCTTCTAACTAAGCTACATGTTCATTTTCTTCCTCTGTACCTCCCAGAAATCTAAACAAAAAAGTGACAATCACCCACCTTCATCATCTTCTCTTCTGATACCGCATCACAAAGTACAAACAAAAAATAAAAAAAATACATAGCTACTGATGAAAAAGAAGGTAAATCTTAGAAACATATGTGGAAAAACAGAAAAAAGTTACTTCCTAGAGGACTGTAGGTTACTTCTAGAAATAACGTAGTTACTTTTAGCAAGTATTAAAGTGACATTCCAAAAAAAATAGGTACACAAAAACATTTACACATAGTTGCTCCCAGGAAAAAAAGGTAAAAGTTATTTCAAAAAGAGTTATTAAATCTACTTCCCTGAAAATACATTGTGTACACATTTTGTTATGACATTATGTATTATGATTATCATATGAAAAAAGTGCATTTTGTACCTTTATGTGACATTGTGTGTCCCTAAATGTTCCTTCTGTTCTTTGTCTGATATTGCATAAAAAGAAAAAAAATTGGTATAAGTATTAGTCAATATGCACCTTATAAACAGAAATATCTAAAAAAATTCAGTAAAGTTGCTTACATAAGTTGATCTCATGAAGGTGCAATAGATGTAATTCTGCACTAAAAGTTATATATGTGGTATGTAGTATCTACATTGTCATGATATATAAGTTACATCTTTAAAATTGTATAGAAATAAGTTTCTACAGCCTGTGGATATGAACTAATTTTGTAATATCTTGTAAATGAATGCAGATATGGAACCTGATCCAATGTTTGACCTCAACAACCTCCCCCAATTTGATTGTGATGAAAATGTCAGTCAAAATTCATTTCAATTTGAAGACGCTTCACTTGCTGAAAACACAAATTGGCCTTATTTCCCAATACATTCAAATGATGGCATGATTGATATTCCCTAGGTGAATTTGGATGATAATTTTGACATTACAGATATATACAGTGCTTGTGATGTGAATGATGGTGATGTCTCAAAAAATGTTTCTAGTACTGACCTTGTCCCCCATATTGGCACACCATTGGCTCCGAAAGTATCTACCCATACAGACAACACCATGCACACTGGACATGAAATTGGTGCAACAAATGCTAGTGAGGACACACTTTCAAGTGAGGAATCTAATAAAGATGATTCCGAAGCACAATCGCAGAATGTTTTATGCACTCCCGAAGTACCGTACCCCATGATGTCATTTAATACAGAGGAGGAAGCAAAAAGTTACTACAACAAGTATGCCAAGCGCGTAGGTTTCTCGATCAAAGTCAGCACATCGAGAAAATCAGCCAAAGAGGAGCAACGTGACAAGGTTATGTTTGTTTGCAACAAATGTGGTCCAAGCACAACAAACAACAGTAAAGTGTCTCCTCTCAAGCAAAGAAGAAGAAGTAAGACTAAAAGAACTAGCTGCAAAGCACGGATGCCAATGAAGCGAATGGGTGCAAGGTGGGAAGTAATTCAGGTTATTGAAGAACATAACCATCCACTGGTTCATAGGTTCTTCCTCAAAAAGTTCCTAAGATCACATAGGATGATACCGAAAGAAGAGAATGATTTTATTAAAATGTTGCATGGTGTGAATGTCTCATCCGGACGAGTTATGCAATTGATGCCAGAATTGTATGGTGGGGCCAAAAATGTGCCATACACGATAAAGGACATCAACAATTATAAGTCAAAACTAGGCAGCAAGTACAAATGTAGAGATCTAGCCGAGACAATTGCACATTTTGAGAAAGTCAAAATGGATGACCGAATTTTCTTCTACAAGATACAGCTTGACAGAGATGATAGGGTGCAGAACCTATTTTGGGTAGATGGAGTAGCTAGAAATGCTCACAAAGAGTATAAGGATTCTTGCATCTCTTTTGATTGAACCTACATGACTAACAGGTATAACATGCCTTATGCACCTTTCATTGGCATAAATAGCCATGGGCAATCTATTCAGGTACTTAAAATCTGGTTTCATCTTTATAGAAACACCCATTATCTTACCTCCACAGTAGGTACTTATGATGTAGATTGAAGTTATATTTATTTCTCATTGTAGTTACTTCTAGTCATATATTAAGTTACATTCTACAAACCTACAGAGTTACTTCTTGCGTGCCTGATAAAAAAAATATGTAAGAAGAAATGCACTTTATTCCTTATATAGTTGATTGAATATATGACATGCATAGTGATTTGTGCCGAAAAAGGAAGTGCAACTATAGTTTTCATTTTTTATACATTGTTTTGACAAAAATCACAAAAAAGATGGAAAATACTTCTGCAAAAACTACTGAGTTACTTCTTGAATGCCCCTAAGTTACATTTGTATATATGTTTTACTTTTTGAAAAAAAATATATAGTTACTCATCATAATTATGTTTTGTGACATTTCAGATGGGATGTGGTTTCCTAAGAAATGAAAAGACGGAATTCTTTATTTGGCTGTTTCAAGCATTTCTTGAAGCTATGGAAGGTGTAGAGACTGTTAACATAATTACTGATCAAGATATTGCAATGAAGGCAGCAATAGAGATAGTTTTTCCTAATGCAACTCATAGGAACTGCTGTTGGCACATAATGCAAAATGCTCAGAAGAAAATTGGTAATCTACTAAGTAACAACAAAGAGCTTTGTGATGCTTTGTAATGCCCAGAAATTCACCACCGAAATTCGGAACATTCGTGTGTATTAAATCCCTGTCCAGGAAAGCAATGGTACACAATTCCAAATTGCCATACAGAGTGCGTCTTACAAACAGAGTAAAATTGTCTTACATAAATACAACGGTAAAAACAAATAAAATCTATATATAACTAGTTAAGTGAAGGCTTCCATTCCACATGCATCTTGACGGCGGAGCCAACCTAGTCCTCTTGCTGATCCTCATCGAACATGTACTTCACTACTGTGAGGAGGAAAAGGAGCAAGGCTAAGTACTAACCACAGTACTCAACAAATCACACCCACAAATATGCACAATGCATGGGAGACAAAGATAGGCTAGAGGTTTATTTGCGTAAAAGCAGTTTCAAACAGTAGTTCGCAAACAGTAAAATGTTGATTAATTGAGCAATATTAGTCCTCCACTGATTAACGTTACACCACGTTAACCAGGCTCAACCATCCACCTGAACTATATTAGTTCCATTAAGTCAAGTTAATTAAGTAAGGGTGAGACTAATCACAGTGAGTCTTGACCAATCGCTCGTATCCGCGGGCGCGGCTATTCGAATAGATTTACTCTGATCAGAGGTATACAATTGTACCCACAAGACACAGCCCCACCTACGTTCCTGTGTGCCGGCGTATCACCATGACACCCCGCAATAGGCTGTGATAGGACTATTCACGCAACCTCTCCCTAGCCATCCATACCATGCTGAGGTTGCACCTGCCGCCAGGATACCTCACATCGGCAGGCTACCCCCCTTGCTCCACAATGGATCCAAAAGCCGATCAACCCTACCCCGGACCGACCCAACTCCATCACGCCTATCCTCACCATCGGTGCCTAGGAGAGGGAGAAGAGACGCTACAAGCCCAGCGTTGCCCACGCTGGCTTGTGAAAAGTACGAGTAATTGCCCAAGGGGTTCCCGTGAACCGGTTCTTAATTGCCATGGGTGCGACCAGCAAAATCATACACTCACAGCCCACCATTTGGGTCAAATTTTAGTAATTTAATAGTAATATGTCCAATGTTATATTTTCCGACATAGAGTCGAACCATGAATGTAAATATATAATATTTAATTCCCAGGTGAACTAATAGCTTCTAAGCATGGCTAAGCATCCTAAGAATAACATTCTAATCATCTTGTCACCCAGGTGACAAGGAACAAGGTTCAACAACTAAGGCATAATCTTATCTATATAAAGGTCATAATCCATACCACATGAAATAATAAAAACATGCATGTTTATTTAAATAAACAAAACATTTTAGCAAAAGTAGGTATAAAATGATCAAGGTTACAGTGTGACTTGCTTTGCTCCGGCTCGACGTACTTGGCTACGACCTCATAGTATACGAGAGTCGATGGCGTCAGATTCTAAAGCAAACAACGCACAAACAATTAAAAATAGTACATGTGGACATAGAAACAGGGGGTTGAAAGTATTTTTAATGGATTCCAAGCATTTTTCTGGATTTAATGAAATTTGAATGGAATTAATCGGAGCTTGAATGAATTAGTTATGATTTTTTGAAGTTTAACGGTGATTTCCCATGTAAAATTAATTATTAAACAATTTATTACGCAATTAAACGAATTAAAGGCGTCACCGGACCCAGGGGAGCCGGCGTCGATAGGCAGGACCCACGGGTCAATGGCGCATGAGAGTACGGCGCATGGTGGACGCAGTCCACGCGCGTGCGACCACGGACATAGGCACATGAGCGGCCCCGATCTGCCGAGGCAGATCGGACGACTCAGACTTGTCGGGAATGAGCCCCGCTGGCGCGTGCGGTGCGGCGATGGCGCACGTGGCCCGATGGTCACCACCGGCGACCATCCGGTGAGGCGGAGGGCAGCGGCGAACGGCGGAGGAGGTGAGGAATGCGGCCGAGTGCTCACTAAGGTGCGGCGGCCGACGGAGAGCGGCGAACGGCTGCAAGTAGAGAGGATTGGTGGCAATGAGCTTTGGGATGCCGACGACGATGGCGTTCAGGCAGCTCAAAGTGATGGCGGAGGCGTGAACGAGGTTCAGGAGGACCTGGCGAAGGTGTAGAATGTGTTAGGAGGGAAAAAGACCAAGTGGGTCGACGAAAATCCGTGGCTGACTGCCGGCGGAGAGGCTTACCGAAAGGGGCGATGGAGAGGATGGGGTTCCGACGGGAATCCGAGGCGGCCGACTGCCAGACAAGACGCAGCGGGGTGTGGTGAAGCTAGCGAGCACGAGCGCGGTAGTCGGCGACGACTGTAGCGACAGCAGCGTGCGACTGGAGTTGGCGGAGCGTGGCGGCGATTCGGGAGCTCGGCGCGGAGGAGGTTTGGGTACTCGGCAGGCGTGGGCAACTGAGGGAAAAGTGAGAACGGGGCACGGGGAAGGTTTATATGTACTCGGCTGTGAGAGTTTGTGGCCGAGTTGGCCGAATATCTCGGGGACGTGGGGCGGCGGCCGCAGCGGCTAGTGGGTACGCTTCGTTCGCGGTCGTGGGCGAGAGGGGCGGAGAAGGTGGGGAAAACGGGCGGGGACTCGGTCCGCGCGGTTTGAACTCGGAGTTGAGGCACGGGGGGAGCGGGAACGGGCGAAAACCGATGGACGGAGTGGCTCGATCCCCTTCGGCCGGAGGTTGAAGATGGGTCTGACATGTCGGTCCCGGCCCTACATGTCGCAGGAGAGGCGATGCAGCTGGCAGTCGGGCTAGGCCAGTCAGTGAGGAGGAGCGGGGAGAGGCGCGGGTGTGCAGGAGTCGATAGGTGGGGCCCGGCTGGCGGTGAGAGAGGATGAGGGATGCGCGGGCGTGCGGGAGCCGACAGGTGGGGCCTGGTTGACGGTGAGAGAGGGTGAGGGATGCGCGGGCGTGCGGGGGCCGCGCAAGCAGGCCGCACAGGAGCGGGCCGCGGCCCAGGAGAAGGAGAAGAAAAGGGAAAAAGAGAGAAAGAAAGAAAGGAAAAAGAAAAAGGATTTCCAAAGGGAATTTAATTCCGATAAATCGTTTTGATTTATTAAAAATACTTTCAGTGCTCTAAAAATTCCAATAAAATTCCTGTTAATGTAATTTGGCAAGAGGAATATAAGAAAAAGATTCCCAGCCATGATAATTTATTATTTTGTATTTTCACATTTAATTAATTCATTTGGCCAATTTAAATTATTTTTCTTGGGACATTTTCTTAGGTATATTTTGTGTGGCTATATTTAAGGGGGAAATTTAGGGTGTGACATACTTTCAATGACTGTCTTGACAACAATTTGAGGGTGGAGGAGTTTGTGGGTAAATGGAATGCAATGTTGTCGACACATCATCTTAGGCACAATGAGCATTTCCAACACCTATGGGAGATGAGGGATTGTTGGGTCTTAGCATACTTTATGCACTCATTTTCCCTTTCCTCCAAACTACCGCAAGAAGTGAGGGGTTCAATGCGGTGCTGAAGCGCTATGTGAATCCCCAAAACATTATATACAATTTTGTTTTGCAGTATGAAAAGATACAGGAAAAGATCATGGTTGCTACTGATCAAAACGAGTTCAAAGAAGAAGAAATTGTGCCTTATATGTGGTGTAGACATCCACTAGAGATACAAGCATTGAAAGTATACATAAGATACATATTCAATCTTTTTCAGAAAGAGTTGATGGCTGGCGCAGCATATGACATGGTGACTACTTCTAACAGCTCCTATAAAGTGATTCCTATCGGACACCCAGTTTTGAACTATAGCACAAGAACTTACAATGTGAATGCAAACTTGATGGACAGAACGTTCACCTATGAGTGTTGCAAGTTTAAGAGGGATGTCATCCGTTGTTGTCATGTTCTTAAGGTAAGATACCATATTCTTATTTCCATTGTTGAGGTAAGTTACTTTTATTTACCATGGTAGTTACTTCCCCCAACACACATATTTACTTTTGCTGGACATGGCTATGCTACTTAGTTAAGTTACATTTCATTTGCATTATAGTTACTTCCCCCAACACCTTTTGTTACTTCCATTAACAGTGCTTTTGTTGTAGGTGATGCAAAATTGCCGGGTTCATGAAATTCCAGTGCAATACATATTGCCGAGGTGAACATCTATGAAAGAACCTGAATTACCTCTAGTTGATGCCAATAAAGAACAAATGAAGATGCCTCCGGGGTCCTTGAAACTACTACGGTATAGCAATCTATGCAACACGTTTACAGAAATTGCTAAGGAAGCTGCAAACAATGAAAAGGCCTATCACCTCGCTCTAGCACGTATGGTTTCAATGGTAGATAATCTAGCAACTTTGAAACAGAGTAGGAAGAAACAAAAAAGTGCTACAAGTGGAGCTTCAAAAGTGCCCTTGACAGGAGCTCCAAAACAGAGTAGGGAGAAGTAAAAAGGTGCTACAAGTGCTGCTTCAGATGTGCCCTCGACAGCAACTACTCCTGGTATTCAGATAAATGAAACCCCTGGTGGAACTGATCCTACCCTTCACCTTCAGATAAACGATCCCCCCACCACACAGCAGCAAGGCAGGCCAATTTCAACAAAATGCAAGCCTGCATCCATGTGAGACCAATCAAAGCATAATGTCGTGCAGACTGTGTGACAGTACTGATCACACAGTACGGAAATGCCCCTAGGGTACAAAATCTAGTTAGCAGATCACCAATGAATCGAGCAACATGTTTTAACTTTTGTAGCAGTTAGTTCTGGAGTTTGTCTTAATTACTTCTGCAATGGCTAAAGTTATTTTTACTTTCAGTTCAAGTTATTGCACAGACATGGGATGTTGCATTTTTTGAAAAGACATGATTATTTTATGTAATTATCATCTTAAAAGGCTGTCATATTTAAACATGATATTTATGTACTGGTTCAGGAAGAAAAAAATTAGACAAAAAGAGTTTGTATTTTTTTACCTGAGAGACCACCTTTAGCTATTCTTTCTACAGAACTTGCTGCCAACTAGTTACTTTGTTCTCTTTGAATGATAGCAATCTGTGTGTAAACAGCTTCCTAATGCTGGAAATGTTCCTTGCTTCGAATAATGGCATTTGCTTGCCATCCCACAGCTCTAGGAACTTTAACATGAAAAAACCGCAATCCCTCCTGGTATTTTAAAACAAAAAAAAACAAAAGATGTCAGTTGTAAAAAAATATAGTTCAGATCCATAGGAAAAAAAATATAGCAACAAATCCATTACATACGTGCTTGATTGGTTTGAACAATCAATAAAGACAATGGAGAAGTTTTGGACAGTTGTTTTCGAATAATTCCCATACGATCTCTCCCACATGATCTTGATGGATGCGACGACAAAGTTACATGCAGATACTAGCGATTCATCACCCTCATTCCTCAAGGAGTTAACAACCTCAAATCTTCCAGCTTTCAAATTTAGGCACACTGTGAACCAGTCCTACGTTGTCAACCAATTCAGCCATTTGCTGGAGTACAGGGAAAAAAATCTACATACACAGCAGGAAGTAATACAGTTTAAAAATTGGGGAAGTATCTTGCACATCAGGAGAAGGTGTAAAAAACATACACAAGGAATGTAACTCAGTAAAGGTACAGAAGTAATTTGTGCACTAGAAGGTGTATATAAAAAACATATACCACAGACCTAAAGTATACATAATACCAAAAATGCTTGTATTTAGGTGTCTACAGAGAAATATGTAAATGAGAGATGAGAACCTAATTTGAAAAAAAAGGAACCAGTCAAAAAAAACATATTTCACTTACAATTTCTTTGTGGCTGAGATGGTCATCGGACTTACTGAATAAACTTTTAATATCATTCCTGTCCAACTGGTCGTTGAGTAGATAGACCTGCCAAATGTATCATGAAAAATGTGTAAAACACCTTAAAATGATTTGCGCGGAAAAAAGGTAAAAAAAAAAGCTTGTATTTACTCACTCCTACTCTAGCAGGGGCTATTTTCTTCAACTTGTCCTTGTTGTCAGCTGAGATAACATGAATTGTCATCTCAGCTATATTGTTGGATAGTAAGCCCAAAGGTTTGATAGAGTCGGCGAGATCTTTGAGCTCAACATAAAATGATCCATACTTCATGATTTTAACACTGGTTGATCAAAAAAGAAAAGTCACTCTGTTAAACACGAAAAGTTACATCTATGACTATTAGAAATTACTTCCAACAAGCTAAAAAGTTACTTCCTCAATGGAGTATGCAGTTTCCATACCTCTTTTTTTTGTTAAGGACAACCTCGATCCATTCCTGCACATCTCATTTACATGATGACTCACGATGAATTGCTTCTTGTTCGCATAATCAATGAAACGAGATCTTTGGAATTTCTCAGGTTTGACAATCCTTTTGTTGTACTCATGTGGGAGTGGTGTTGTATCTTCCAAATCTTTCTTAGCACTTGCTTCATCTGCTTCTCTCCGCAACCTTTCAAAATCTTCCGAAGCTTTAAAAGCACTTGCTTCATCTGCATCTCTACGTAACCTTTCAAAATCTTCCAAAGCTTTCAAAGCAATTGCTTCATCTGCTTCTCTCCCCACCCATTCATAATCTTCAGTTGTAAAGCTTCCATAGTCTTCATTTGTGATGGTTACCTCTTCAACTGTTTCTTGTGTGCTATCAAATCTAAGATTGAAGGTGGGCACATCCTCTAGTATGCTTGGTGTGGATTGTCTTGCTAGGAATGGATAATCTTCAACTGATTCCTCCTCTTGGGTTGGAGTTGATTGAGCTGGAGTTGGGAGCTGACTTTCTTGTTGTTCCTTGCTACCTATAGAACAGAAAGAAGAATGTAACATGTATGTATAATAAAAGATGTTCAGGGATGTAAGTTACAAATAAGAAGAATATATAACATGAATGATGCAAATGTAACTTAAGGAAATTTTTTTTGAAGTCACCTTCTGGGCAGTTGTGTTTACAATAAAGATGTTTAGGGATGTAGGATGTAAGTTACAAATAGGAAGGATGTATAACATGAGTGATCTAAAATGTAACTTAAGGGATTTTTTTTGAAGTCACCTTCTGGGTAGTTGTGTTTACAATAAAAGCTGTTTAGGGATGTAAGTTACAAATAGGAAGGATGTATAACATGAATGATGCAAAAATGTAACTTAAAGGGGATTTTTTTTAAGTCACCTTTTGGGCAATCTTTAGCTTTTTCAGCATCTGGCACATGTTCCTTCTTTCCGTCATTAGCATCATCTTCCTTGATTTCACCCTCTAGGTCACTTTCTTCCTTGTTGGCTGTAAACAGAAAAGAAGAAGAGGGATATGTCAACAACGGGATGCAATGAGGTAAAACTTTAAAAAGTAACTTTTAGGTGATTTTTTTAATACCTTGTACATGATCTTCAGCTATTTCAGCATCTGGCACCCCTCCATTGTTTTTGTCATCACCATTATCTTCCTTGTTTTCTTCTTCTGGTTGACTTCCAGGGGCAACATCTTCACTACCATCTTTGTTCTTTTCAGATTCGGCAAGCTTTTCATCCCCATCTCTATCCCTATCTTTCCCAGTATTACCATCATTATTTCCATCCTCGCCATCATCTCCATCTCCATCTTTTGATCCATCGGTGTCTTCATCTCCCCCATTGTCACCATCATCTGTATTTTCAACTTTATCATCATCATTGTCGTCATCCTTGTCTTCATCTTCACTTTCTGCATCCTCCACATAATCTTCGTCTTCATCTGTTTCCTCATCTGCGCAGTCATCTATTTCCTCATCTGTGTCAATAGTTCTGCGTTATGCCGTCTTTCTCTAAGCTCTTTTTGTTGCCTTTTGATGACTAGAACTACATCCTAAATCCATATTTCCAGCGCAAGAAGCTCCTCCATCAACCTTTTTTAGACCAGAAATTTCTCTCACAAACTTAGAGAGAAGCCTTGAGAAGTCATAACACATGTTATGGACAGCAGTTTCGATTCTCTCACGGTCCTGTAACAGAAGAAAAAAAAGCAACCATGTTACTTATAGTAGTTGAGCAAGCTTGATGTGAGTAAAGTTCATCCAGATTGTATGGACAGAAAAAAATGGCAGAGATATATAAAAAAACTAATACCAATATGCCAGATATATTATATTCAGAAAAGAACGCAGAATATACAGCAGGTATGCAGAGGATGTTATTTTGTACAATAAGGATATGAAATAAATTCATTCAGGAAGTAAAACCAAAAATAGCATAGATGTAATATTCAAGCAAGCATGGTGTGAAAAAAGGTGCATTCACAAAGTAAAACACTTATGCCTGAGATGTATAACACCAAAAAATTGCAAAAAATAGTATAGTCAGAGTGTGCAGAAGCTAAACCTGATCATTCATATCACTAGGCATGTTTGAATTGACAAAACTCCTGAAATCAAAACCACTTCTAAACAACGGGATTTCTCCATGCTCTATGATTGGCCGAAGCTGAAAGTTCAACACAATAATTTAACAAAATAGACAAAAAAAGCAAAAAAAGACAATAATGCATTTGTATGAAAATTAAAAAACCAAAAACATACTGGTAAGGCACCAAAATTGCCATCTGGCAATGTATCCAACTGTATAGCTTTGTTGATCATATCATTTGTCCAGACAGTGGTTCGATACCCTTCGCTCGGCACATTTATATTCTCAATGCGAAGTGAATCCAAGTACAATATCTGGGAAAATAAAATTTTAAAAAAAAAATCAAACCTACATGTACAGCATGGCATGTATACACACAAAAGCAGAATGCAAAAAATATAGGGACATCCAATAAAAGTTACAAGAAAGTAATTTGTGCACCGGTAAAATGTAGGACATATACAAAAGTGATGTAATTTTATCATAGATAGGATGTAAACAAGGAGTAAATTGTACATAGACAAAATGTGTAGCACTTATGGTAGAGATGTAATTTTCACATAAGCAGGATGTGAAAACAAGTATATTCAGTGTAGAAAACTTTAAGGACTTACCATGATGTACAGAAGGCAGTACTTTGTAGGACTTGACTTGGTTTTGGAGGACAACTTTCTGCATGGTTAAAACCACAAACTTGAACCAATTGAGGTCTTTGATCTTAGACACATCAACCACGGATGGATAGCATCTAGGACTGACTGTTGTCACCGTGGTTGGTGCTAAAACAGAAGACATGACGTAAATGATCCAAAGCTGCACATACTTGTCATCAGAAGATTTCATCTTCTGTAATATTTCTTCAAGATTAGAGAGTGACGGCGAGTTCCCATCTTCAATTCCCATGTCAGTCAGGACAACTTCTGTCGCATGTGAATCCAGCTCATAAGGCACATCTGTACCTCCCCGTGGGATACCCAAAACTCTCCTCACTGAATCTTCAGTAACCTCTATAACTCCGCGTCCAGGGAAAATAAGCTGATTGGTAGCAGGATTAAAGTGCCCCACTACCCACAAGCAAAGGTCAAGGCGAAGCTTTAAACACTTCAACTCTAAAAAACCGAGAAAACCAGCACCATCTATTGCGGTCTTCTGATAATGGCCTATGTGAGCATACAATTTAGTAATTTTCATGGGAGAGGCTCTAGTATGCTCTTTTTGCAAGGTAAAACAGTTATGTCAGAGATGTAATTTTCAAACAAACAGGATATAAGGAAAAATTCATCAGAATGTAAGATAGTTATAGACAGGATCCATAGTAGATAGATTGTATAGCAGAGTGAAAAATAAACAGAGTATAGTACCTTATTTCTAGGCCTTTTTGCAGAAGGATGCTCTACCTCCGTTGCATGATCATCTCCTGGGTCCCTTTCGGTACCACATCGTGCCGCTTCCTTTGTCTGTACAGAATGTAAGATAGTTATAGCCGGGTTGCATAGACAGATTGTATACCAGAGTGAATAATAAACATAGTATACTACCTTATTCTTTGGCCTTATTGAAGAAGGCTATTGTACCTCCTCTGCATGATCATCTCCTAGATCCCTTTTGGTATCACGTCGTGCCGCTTGCTTTATCTTTACAGGTGGAACATTTTTTCTTGCTGCTTTATGTGCTTTACACTTCATTCTAACCATCCTGCTTTCTATTGCAAACATTAGAGAAAAGGGAAAAAATAGAGTCAATAAATAAATAAACACACAGAAAAAATGCAACTATATAAAAGCATCCATTCAGAATTAGTAAAAATGAAAAAAATCACATGCCATCAATATGCTACATGTAGAAAAAAGATTAAATATGCATCAGATTATATAGAGAAAAACTACTACTCATTACTAAATGATCCTTCAAACATCCAACCAGATTGGTACCACCTACTCGAATAGACAAAACACCAATTTCAGGCATTCATTTCGACACTTGCAAATACATGTTTCTTTCTCATCCACGACCCGTTTAACCTGAGACATCAAGCCACTGAATTACCAACAAGGGTTAAAACCTAACCTGATTATCAAAACTCTAAGCTAGAAGCCAACCAACAACCATACCCAGACAGAACAAAGCAAGGCAAAGGACATTTTTACATGGGGATCACATTGATGGCATGCAAGCCAAAACAAGACTTTTAGAGACAGAAAAAGCACCAAAAAGGGAGCACTTCACCCAATCCCAGTCCCTGTGTTGAGTGCTGTCCCAATATCAACAGATGAAACAAGCAAATCGCCGATCTCGGTTAAACCAAATCCCACACAGTTAAGTCGCCGCTGCGTGCCCTTGAGGTAACTCTCCCACAAACCATCCCACAAACCCTCCCACGAAGCACAAACGTTACATCTCGCAATGACAAAAAAATCCTAGGCGTGCAAGGAAACTCACATTGAGACCGCCCCCTCCCCTCCCCCCCCCCTCCATGCCATCACCGCCTAGAGCACCTCCGCGCCTTCAGCACAACCGAGAAACCGAGCAAAATCACCGCCATGATTTGGGATTTGGGGAGGAAATCAACAGATTTGGGGGAGAAATCGGCGCTCTCCCCTTCTCCGCCTCTCTCTCTCTCTAGTGCGGTTATCGAAATTTGAATAGTAACGGGCGATGGACAACGAGACCGTTTCGGACCGAATGAAGACAACGTGGCCGGCGCGGAAATTGCTATAGTGTGGGCGTGTGCGGATGCGTGACACCTGTGTCGATCGGAGGGCTGTCGCTGTGTGCTCCCGATGGAGCAGTTGAGAGAGTAGGCACCGATTAGACTAAGTGTTCTACGAGGCACTGAAAACCAGCCTATATTGATGTGCCTCTGTTTTATGGGCCCTTGTTTGCATTTCGGGCAAACTGGGCCGTTTTTATGTGTGATCTGGTCTGATGCTCATGTTTTCGAGGCCTTATTTCGGCTGACCATTGCTGGGCCCTTACGTTTTCGAGGCCCAATCAGTTTCTCAGAGAGAAGAGGAGAGAAAGAGAGAGCCAGCCACATCTCCTCTCCTGTGGCCTGGTCACCGCCGCCTCCTCCTCGGCGGGCGCGGCGGCTCCGGCGGCCACCTCGTCCTCGTCAGCCTCGCCGGGATCTTTCCGCTCGCGGTTACGTCTCCGGCCGGTCTCCCGCGGACCCCTCCCCGCCTCAAAGTACTACTACTTTCTAGCTTCTTGTGCTATACCATCAGTTCTTCCTAAGGTCTTGTCTTGGAGATATCGATCTTAGACTATTTGTCTATCGCGGACGAAGCAGTTTTTCTTTGTTGAATAATATAATGCGCGCAAAACATAATTTACATGTAGATTTAACTACATAAATTGGGCTGTTTTATCCCTTTTCTTGCTTCTATCTTAGTTCAACATTTTGGGGGAAAGAAAGGAAAAAAGAAAGGTATGAACCCTTGCATAGCAGAACCATTCGTGGCACGTCCCGTTCACCAATTACCACTGTACAATCTCCTTTAAAACCAAAGAAATTTTATTCATGATCTAATCCATTTGGCTGTGTAAACAAGGTACTAGTACTGATAGTTTACAAAGAAGCAAAACCATACATCTGGTGGGTATTGTGAAGTGTAAACTTAGATGGATGCAATTACAAAATCCTGGTTTAGTTCTTCAGGCTACAAACTTTCACATAACCTGAATTTGCATCCGATCTGCGTGATCAAAGATTGTGATCCTTCACCGCTCAGAGAAAAATAGGACTCCAATGCACAGCCACAAAAAGATAAAACCACCAATTACCCAATAATATGGCACCCATTCAATGTCCTTCTGCTTGTCGAGTACTGATGCAGGGCTTGAATCATCTAAACATGCTATGCTCAAAGGAAACCCACAGAGATCAGCATTATAGCCATATATTGAAGGATCATCAAGTGTTTGGAGTTGGTGGCCTGTAGGTATCTTGCCAGATAGATGGTTGTTGGAGAGATCTAGTGAACTCAGAGACATCAGGTTTGAAATACTGGATGGTATGGAGCATGACAGTTGGTTCCAAGACAAGTCAAGGGATTCAAGAAACTTCAAATTACCAATGTCTTTAGGGATGCCACCAGATAGATGATTTCTTGACAACCCTGTAGCAACAGGAGGCCTTGATGATCTGACAACCCCGTAGGGATGCCACCAGAAAGGAAGTTGCACGATAAATCGATGCCAGTCAACAGTGTAACTGTCCTTTGAAAGATATTGTCTTGCCCTTTCCAATTTATGCTGATTCTATCGAAATATGGATAGCTAGTACTACTTTCAAGTAGTATCATATATATTTCTTTTTTTGGTTGCATCATGGATGTCAAGTTAGCAAACCCTATTGGTGTAGAACCTGTGATTTTATTATTAGCTAAGTCGAGAAATTGGAGTTTGGAGAGTTGTACTAGCTGCCAAGGAATATTACCATAAAACATATTTGATCGGAGTCGGAGAAACCGCAGCATAGGATTTCTCACACCTAACCATGAAGGAATTACGTGACAGTACTTATTTTCCCCTAGATCAACTGTCCAAATTTCTTCAAGGCAGATGGAAATCCCCAGAGAATAGGTTGTTTGCTAAATGCAGTGATTTGAGAGAAGTATGGTTCCTGGCAGTTGGAAGTTTCCCTGAAAGTACATTTCTTGACAAATCCATATACTGGAGGCAATGCAGGTCCCACCAGCAGTTGGGGAGTTCTCCAAACAAATTATTATCTCTCAAGTCGATGATTTGTAGAGAAGTAAATGAACAGAAATCTGGAGGTAACATTCCACTCCATTGATTCTCACAGAAATCAAGAACAGTTAGCTCGGAATGGACTCCAATAACCTGTGATATATCTCCAGAAAAGTGGTTTTGCTCCAGCCTAACAGCGCATAGGTTGGAACAATTACAGATGCAGGGTTGTAGCGTGCCTGAGAAGAAGTTGTTGATAGCCAATAATCCCAATGTAAAGTTTCTACATATGTCATGAGGCAATTTTCCAGAAAAGCTATTATTGGCCAACCCAATGACGACAAGTGGTTGCTTGCTGCCAAGATCTGGTGGTAGGGCCCCAGTTAACCTGTTGGTGCCCAAGGCAAGTTACCAGAGATTTTGGAGTGATGAGATTGTGGCAGGCAGCTCACCCTCAAACCGATTGTTCCTGATATCGAGCTCTTGCAATGCGGTTAAATTGCCGATCTCCAATGGTATTTTACCAGCAAATTGGTTGATATCCAAAGTGAGTCTATTGCTCTAGTCATTAAAACATGTTGTTTTTGGATATACATCAAACCAAACTTTCAAAGATGTAGCAGTCATATATATTTAAATATTTAGATAGCATATATTAAGAACTTTTAAACTACAAATATATTACCATAGATATTACTGATTTAAAGTTGCATTTTGGAGGCCATGTCTATATCCAAAATGACATGCACTTGAGATTTATGTTATGAACAATTGTGTACAATAGTTTTCCTTTCATTCATTTTATAAATGTTTTGTTTCTTTTTAGATATTTTCATTTATTAAAATTTCAAACTTAAAGAAAAGTGCTTGAGATTTTAGTATTTTTTTCAAGAATAGAAAGTAAGGTTTTAATTTGATGGTGAAATAGTTGTAGGTAGCTCACCATCTAATTGGTTCTCACAAAGGAGAACTTGTAATGCTGCCATATTGCTAATTTCTGGTGGTATCATGCCAGTGAGGTTGTTGCACGATACATACATTGTTTGTAGAAGCTTCATGTTCCCAATCAATGAGGGGATTGGTCCTGTAAGGCCATTTAGTGAAATCTTTAGGATCTGCAAGTTGGTCAGGTTGACGATGCCCATTGGAATCAACCCAGCGAGTAAATTGTTGCTCAGCCAAAGGACTCGCAGCCCAGAGATTGTTGTGAGCGTCTCTGGAATGCCTCCAGTGAGTGTATTTGATTGGAGCACAGCTCTTGAAGCCTTTTCAGGTGCACAAGCGATCTTGGTATTGTCCCAGAAAACCTATTCCACGACAAGTTCAGATACATCAAATTTGGGGTCATCTCCCCCAACTTATCTGGTATCTGGCCACAGAAAGCATTGTGTGATAGGCCAAGGTACGCAATATTGGTGCAGTTGCAGATGAACTGTGGGAAACTTCCATTAAGGTTATTACTCGACATCGACAAGAACTCCAACTCCAAAGTGGGCACTGAAGCATCCTACTGTAGTCCGTCAAGAAATTTGGCGGTGTTTGCTTCTGCTTATGTCTTCTAGCTTATCTCTTGGTTTCCGTTAGGACGTTTCCCAAAACGTGAAACGGTATGTTTTTTGCAAAAACTTTCTATATGAAAGTACCTCTAAAAAGTCAAATAGATCCATTTTTAAAATTTTTAATAGTTAATACTTAATTAAACATGTGCTAATGACATTTTTTGTTTTATGTGTGGCTTATAAGCCAGCACAATAAGTCAATTCAAACACTCCTCCTAGACTGAGAAGAACAATCTTAGGAAGGTTACTCAGTTGGAAGGGGATGGCTCCAACAAGACGGTTGTTGTGGAGGTAGATACATGAGGTTTGTGAGTTCAGCAAGCTGTGGTGGAATAGATTGATTCAAATAATTGTTGCTAAGGTCAATCAAGGTGAGAGAATACAACATGGAAACTTCTGAAGGAATGGCACCAGCAAGGCTGTTGTTGTTGGAAGTTGAGTTTGGTGAGGTTTGCAAATATAGCAAAATTCAAGGCATCAAGCTGGCATTTGGGGCCAGCACTAGGAAGGCTAAGCTCAATGACATGGCCAGCCATGTCACAGGTAACACCTGACCATGTGCAGCAGGTGACCATGAGGACAGGGAATTGGCATCAGCTAAAGAGTTCTTCCATTGGAGCAGAGCTAATTCTTCTGGGGTGCTGCAGGCTGCACTTGCGATGCATTGTAGAAGAAAAATGGAGGCATAGAAGACAATCTTGGGTATTACCATTTGACTTACTTGAGATGCATAGCGAAGAACAACCAAATATGTATACTGATGATATGATTCGTAGTGGTACTGCCAGTTAAACATGCAGTTGTGAACTTGTGATGTATATATAAGGAGTATATATAGAGAGCAGGTAATGTACATACTTGTACGGGGCAACATCATTACCTTTTAGTACACTGTATTTGCATTTTGCAACTTGTAACCATGTCCTCAATTTTTTGTTAAAGTAAGTTTTATAATAGAGGTGGCTACTGCCTCTAATTTCATATACGTCATCTAGGTAACATATATAATATGTTACATCTAACACATAAACTTCAATAACTCTAATACTTTCATATTTTTATTAGAGTTTGTGTAGAGGTTACCCCTTATATAAGAAGTGGCTCCTTCTCTCCTCCCTTCTCTCTTCCACCTTATCAAATGAGCCTACATGGCATTTTGGGACAAGTTCTTAGGAGCTTATAGTTTTTGCTCTTGTATCTATATCTGTAGCTCATGTAGAGGGCTGAAGACTTGTATACATCCTGTTTAACACGGAACACGACAGTGTTCTGAAGATTGTCTCTTTTCCATAAAGTACACTAGAGTAACTATTGCACAACGCGCAATTTTCCAACGGAGCTGGGTAGGCATGTAGCCATAAGCCATAGGTATTTTCGTCGTTTGCTACCAATCAAGGACTGGAGACTTTCAAGGTCAATGTTCTCTGTAAATGAGCTTTCTTTTTCTTTCTCGAATTTGGAAACAAACTTTGTACATATTCGATGGTTGTAGTATCAGTTAACCATCAGCTGAAACTGAAAGGACTTCACGTTTAGTGCAGTTGCTCTCCCCTTTTCTGGTCCCCTGAATTGCTGAGCTGATATTGATAGTGATGACCAATTGACCATGCTAGCTGCTGCTTGATTGCTTTCGTAATGTTGTTTCTATATGAATGTAGTATTGTTTTGCGAACAGTTCGGGGGAAAGAAGCCAGTAGGCAAACCGGCTGTAGCAAAAAAGTATGCTTTGTTTGAACAGGGCAGAAAGTATTGAATAAAGGTGTGATTACAACCCTACTGATATAAGATATAAGGCTTCGTCCGATTGAGCTGAAGCAGCTGAACTTAGTCTGGCACGCAAATCGAGATAAGTTATTAGCGTATGATTAATTAAGTATTAATTATTTTAAACTTAAAAATAGATTAATATGATTTTTTGAGAAACTTTTATATAGAAAATTTTTGCAAAAAAACGCACCATTTAACAGTTCAGGAAGTGTGCTCACGGAAAATGGAGAAGAAGCTCATCCCAAAAGCTCTGTCCAACAAAGCTTAAGAAAGAGACACATAGGAACCGCCAACATAGAACAAAGAGACTCCATATCTTAGAACGGTATAGGAGATGCAAGCAGACATGCTTAGCCACAAGGTAGACTTCCTAGATCTTTGCCAAGAACTTTGCAAACACAATATCCACCTACTAGGATATAGGAAAAACAAAAGATTCTAAACAAGCTAATGTCATGGACACCCTAGAAGACCAATCGTAGACTGCATAATAGACATAAACCCTAAAGACTGTGTACGAAAGAATCTGTAAGCTAAAACTTAATAGAGCCAGACAAGAGATGGATACATCTCCCCTTTGTTGTCGGCATGGACGCCGTAGATGGAGGAGGAAGGGGACTAGAGTCTGGAGGGCCAGTGACTGAAGGTGACTTGTGAGTCAATGTGAGGCTGAGTCATGAGAGTGCAAACAATACAACAAGATGCCCATCTTTTAAAGTCAATAGTACAATTTTAACTACTAAATTCTTTTGCATTAATAAAAAAATTATTTCCTCCGGTTATGACAACACGTTTATTTAGATCTAACTTTCATCACAAACTAGCCACATTGTCGCGCTTTGCTCAACTTTAGATGCCTGTATATGTGGGCCGTTACATATGCTAATGAGGTGAAGCAAAATAGTCTAATAAACCAAAAGAATCCATTAGATAAATTTCATGAAGTTTCTTCAAACTACTAAGCTGCGCATTCGTTCCCAGTTCACCAAGCAAACTCTTTCTCGATAGTAATATACAATGTTATTTAATTTGTAAACTTTGAAAGTTTGTAGAATTGCAAACGAAGATACCAAGTGAAATGCTATAGAATACAGAGCACTAGCATCACTGTCAGGGTGTGAGAACTTGCCCGCTTTTTAATTTGAAATTTTAACAACATCATTACTTAATTATCAAATACAGGAGCATTTTTGTGAATACGTTTATTTAGGGAAGTGTAGAATAACAAAATTTTTATAGGAGTGGAAAGGATGCGACTAGACATCAGACATCCAATAGAACCTAAAAAATTGTACGCTCCTCCCCTATTCACTACTGTGCTAGCTTTGCATGCGCTACATGCCTGCAGCACTCCTAACCACTCTTTGATTGTGTCTGCATGCTCATACATGCATGCACTAGGTATCTCTCTCCTCTTATATATTTTATTAGGGCATATACAATGGTCATTAATAGAGAGCTCTTACTAATTAAAAATATTTGCTATCCCCTCTATCCCAAAATATAGGGTGTAACTGCTACTAACACAGAGATCAAGAAAGAATTATAATCGCATCCTCATTTGGATCGCCCCCATGGATGCATGCAATGGGATTAGGGGGCTTGCTGGTGAAGGATTTAAAACAAACTAAATTTAGGAGAGAGGGAGGTGCTGGTTAATGCATGCATCCATATGGGCCTTGTATTAGAAGACATGAAAAAAGAGTAGTTGCGTTATATATTTTGGGATAGAGGGAGTAACATGGAAGAGAGAGGAGATGAGAGACAAACATCATTACTACTCTTAACGACAGCTCAACAACGACTCTTACCCTCTATAAAATAGAAATTTTGGTGCATGAGAGTAGGAAAAAGGAAAGAATACTAATTAAAAATTATTTTGAATTAATGGTTCAACTGTTATAAGGGCATTGTCTCTAAATGTTGTCTAAGAGCCTATACGGGGCTCTATCTTTGACTTATCCTTTACAATCTTTAAACTATTTTCTCCCAAATTACTTATCCGATCTGCGATCTAATTGCACCATTATATTCATTTTAATTAAATCTTTACAATGAGGTCTCACTTGGTTATATTTTGGATGAGAAAAAATATATGATTATATTCTTTATTGAAACATTTTTATAATATACATGAAACTGAAGTTGTAACTGTTGAAACAACACAAAAATATTTGCTGAAACATCCAAAGAACACTACATTCAACATTTACAAATGAACTAGTGGAACATCAGAAAATACTTATTGAAACTTCCAGATGCATATGCAACATTTGCAAATGAATTTCAGTCCAAAAAAAGCATTTGCAAATGAAACAAGTGAAACAACATTAGACAATACTTATTAAAACATCCAAATAACACCATGTGCAACATTAAAAAACCCATTGAAACATGAAAACTTATAATGTGCAACAGAACCGAATTCCAATTGAAACATTCGCTTCTTCCACGTAAAACATCGAATTTTAACGGTTGAAACATATATTTTTTCATCAAAATATAATCATGTGAATTGTTGCTATAAAGATTTAATTGCAATAAATATAACCGTACAATCGAATTGTAGATCGGATAAATAGTTTATGAGAAAAGATCATATAACTTGTGCTAAAAGGAGCTTTTCTTTATACATGTAATGCACTCCTATACTACCATGAAGAGATAGAGTGATGAGGACATCACTCCTTTGGATGCAACCGCTGATCCTCCAACCGTTATGTAAGGTCCAATGACCCGAGCTCGAATGCGACAATTAAATCTAGAGGTGAGCTCGTTCTTAAGCGATCTTTTTCATAGTTTTAAGAATAGATTGCTAACTAATGATGTTATCTTGTTTAGGAACATTGGAGAGGATCATGAAGTACTTGGAGAGAGGTGTGGAGGCGGAGAAGACCAGCAAGGACACCCAAGACAAGCCGGAGGCCTAGTCCAACTCGAGTTCGAGTCTGCCTCGGCCTTCAGGACCAGCCTGCAGTAAAACGGACGCCCAGGACGCATACGGACTCCGTTTTCCACGATCCACATATGCATGGAAAGATAATTTCATAAGCTAACCAATAGCTTTGGTTTGACGTCCAAATTCCACCGGAGTCAACAGAAATCATTGAAACAAGTCAGCATCCAGAATCTGCCAGGGTGCTGCGTCACCGTCTTTTGGTCCGTTGGGCCGTGTATCGTCTTAGAGCCCGTTAGAGGGCGCGTCTAGGGGGTGTGACGACCCTTAGACTATATATTCAGTAGCCGCCACCCACGTTAGGTTTTGGGTTTTGCTTTAGATCAATCTGTCTTCGAACAGTCGCCGTCATCGGTTGTGAAACCCCAATTTCGAGTGCTTAATCATTCATCTGCAATTGTCACTTCAATTGAGTTGCGTACTTTCGAGTTCTTACTTTTGTTTTTCGTTTTGCAAGTAGGGATTAGCCTTCTTGGCGAGGTCAACCGATTTGTGACACGGTTGATAACCAGAGGAGTCGTGGTGCTAAGGTTGCAGGGATCGGATCTTTTGATCTGAAACCGGATCGGTGTGTCGCGTTCCACCAAAACGATAGTTATCTCTACATGACGGAAGATCGGGAACCCCGTCCCCATCAAGTGGTAATCAGAGCTTCAGGTATACCGTCAGGTTCGTATCTTACCCATAGTCGAGTGTTTCGCCTTCGTCCCATAGTCCACTGCCATACTCGTTTTTCCTGTCCTACAACCATCTGCGCCATAGCCTTTGCATTTTTCAGTCTCAGAGTTCATTGTGTTGAGTTTGTGTCCTAGGTCGAGGTCTTGTTGCTGGTTAGATCGTGTTCGAGTCTAGTTCGTGTGTTTTCCCCACCGTTTCTATCAATCCCTAGCCACCGACGCCAATTTTCCGTACTTTCTTTCTGTTTTGTCATTTAATTCGGAGTCCGTTCGTAAAACAGGCATAACTTTCGCATACGAACTCCGTTTTCAGAAAACCATATATGTTTCGGAATTAGAAAAAAATTTCGCATACATTTGTCTCCCCCTTTGGTGGGTTCGGTGATTTTATTTTTTCGTAAAACAGCCCGGAAGATCGTCTTTCCGAGTCCGCAAGCTTTTTCTCAATTTTGGGCGCATCTTCTGAAAATTCCACAGGCCACATCTTTCACTTGTTTGAGCTCAAATTTTCTATGGTTACTTCTTGTGTGCTCCTAAGGCAAAAAAAAAATCAAAAAATAAAACAAAAAGTCAAATTTTCCCAAAAAACAACAACAGCCCAAAAAAGAGAAAAAAAGAGAGGGGGCAAAAGAGGAACAATATTTAGAGGAGCACATAGAGAACACCAGGTTAAGCTGTGTTAGCGTGTGTTGTCTTGTGTCTTAATTTTGATACTCTTGCTGTTCATCATCCTTGTTTTCACCACCTTGTTTGTCACACACATGTACTTGGAACACTTTTAGGCCAGTAACGAGAACAGGTATTTGGCATTGCTATCTGTTACTGACTTGTGTGCCACATATACATATTTTTCTCTTTGTGTGCCTTCCAAGCTCCACATATTCTTCATATCAGTACAGAAAAAGATCCTTGCAATCTCGGTGCCACTTCCTCACAGGTATCAAGAACCAACCGCCGGTTGTACCATCCATTGCTTGCGTTGGTAAGAACTTGGTAAGAACTCGGTAAGACGTGAGTAAGGGTGTGATTCCACCGACCCATAAATAGTTGATAGGGATTTTATTTGATAACTAACCATGCCAAACGACGAGCCTGCTTTGAAAAGTAACTTGCAGGACCTGAAGGAGCAGATGCTAGCAGAGGTGGCCAAGCTAACGGATGTAGTCAAAACGGCCATGAAGGACGTCGGCCATTCGCTTGAGAGCGTGGAGAGGCGAGTGTCCACACTGGCCGGGAGGGTTCAACAGCTTGAGGCCAACCATCTAAAGACCCACGATGACAACAAAGACGAGGACGATGACGGGATCCTCGACGAGGGTGTTGTCTACGGTGACGATGGTCTAGTTGATGCGAGGGCGACACGCGAGAACACTCTGCATTGAAGACTTCACCGCAATCGTACAGGTATGGGAGGTAATGGAAATCAGCGTAATCGTGGTAATGTTAATAATGATGATTCTTATGCTAAAATAAAATTTACCATACCACATTTTTATGGAAAATATGATGCTGAGGCATATCTTGATTGAGAGATGACAGTAGAATAAAAATTTGCTTCCCACCTTGTACCTGATCAACATAAGGTTAGACAAGCTACTAGTGAATTTTAAGATTTTGCTATAATTTGGTGGCAAGAACTAGCTAATTTGCATCTACAACCTGAGTCATGGGATAGGCTAAAAGAAGCAATGCGTGATTGCTTTATTCCTCCTTCTTATAAACGTGATTTGCGTAAGAAATTGCAGCGCTTAGAGTAGGGAAATATGTTTGTCCAGAAATATTATGCCGAGCTGCAAAAGGGCATGATACGTTGTGGGGTAGTAGAGGATCCGGAGGATAAAGTGTGTCGTTTTTATGGTGGATTGAGGTGTGAAATTCAGGATATTGTTGATTATAAAGAATTTACTACTACCAACCGTTTGTTCCAGCTTGCTATGCTTGCAGAAAAAGAATTGTAGGGATGACAACAGCAAAGGAGCCGGAGCAGCAACTTCAGTAGCTCCTTCACGCCCAAGACGACAACGACGACGGCACCGCCAACGAAATCGCTCCCTTCGTCGAATGCTCGTCCGTCTCCACCAGCGAGCACACGTGCTTCAGTTCCTTCACCTTCGGCCGCACGTCCCATGGAATCTGGTAAGACTCATTTGCAGGAGCCGACCAAGAGTGCATCATCTGTGGCTTCCACCGGGCGCTCTTCTTCCATTTAGTGCCACCGCTACCATGGACTTGGTCACGTGCAGAAGGATTATCCTAGCAAACGGGCATACATTGCTACAGAAGATGGAGGCTACATTAGCACTTCTGATGTAGAGGAAGATATTGTTGATGAAGCTACCTCGGACGATGATCATGGTGGAGATGGTCTTTCTTTGAGCATAGACGACGCAGGAAACCATCGAGCCATCATTGTACAGCGAGTTCTCAGTACACAGATGGAGGAAGCAGAAAAGCTGCAATGCCACAACTTGTTTCAGATTTTATTCGTCATTAAAAATCGGCGTGCACGAGTCATCACTGACGAAGGAAGCTACAACAACTTGGTGAGCTCTGATTTGGTCAAGAAGCTTGAATTGACCACGTGGCCACATCCACATCCGTACCATATTCAGTGGCTCAACGACTCGGGTAAGGCAAAGGTAACACAAACAGCCCGGGTGCATTTTTTCCTTGGTACATACTCTGATTTTGTAGATTGTAATGTGGTACCAATGAAAGCTTGTTCTCTCTTATTGGGTCGTCTATGGAAATTTGATAATGATGCTATACACCATGGTAGAAGTAATAAATATACACTTATGCATAAGGGACAAAAAATCATTTTGCTACCTATGACCCCTACACAAATTGTGCAAACTGATAGAGAGAGAGTTGCTAGTGAAACTAAACAAGTTGATGCTAAATCTGAAAAACAGCAAGAATTAAATTGAAAAATCCTGTTATGCTTGCCACTAAAACTGATCTTGCAGAGATTAATGATGTGTGCTATGCTTTGATATGCAAAGATGCTTTATTTTCCACTGATGATACAGCTAGCACTTTGCCACCTTCTGTCACTAACCTTTTGCAGGAATATAGTGACGCGTTTCCCACTGAGATACCTCCAGGACTTCCACCCATTCGAGGGATTGAACACCAGATTGACTTGATTCCTGGAGCGAGTCTGCCAAATCGAGCTGCCTATAGAACCAACCCCGAGGAGACTAAGGAGATTCAGCGCCAAGTCCAAGACCTTTTGGACTGCGGGTATGTACGTGAGAGCCTTAGTCCTTGTGCTGTTCCAGTTATTTTGGTTTCAAAAAAAGATGGCAGTTGGCGCATGTGTGTAGATTGTAGAGCCATTAACAATATCACAATAAGGTACCGTCATCCTATCCCTAGGCTAGACGACATGCTTGATGAGTTAAGTGGTTCTATATTTTTCTCTAAAGTAGACTTAAGAAGTAGATACCACCAAATAAGAATAAAATTAGGAGATGAATGAAAAACTGCTTTTAAGACCAAGTTCGGCTTATATAAGTGGTTAGTAATGCCTTTTGGTTTAACTAATGCACCTAGCACTTTCATGCGTTTAATGAACGAGGTTTTACGTCCTTTCATTGGAAAATTTATGGTGGTTTATTTTGATGATATCTTGATATACAACAAGTCTTTAATTGAACATCTTAATCATCTACGTGCTGTTTTTGATGCTTTGCGTGCTGCACGTTTATTTGGTAACCTCGAGAAGTGTACTTTTTGCACCGAACGAGTATCGTTTCTTGGCTATGTTGTGACCTCGCAGGGAATTGAGGTAGATGAAGCCAAGCTGCACGCTATACAGAGCTGGCCAACGCCCACCACCGTGACACAAGTGCGGAGCTTTTATGGACTTGCAGGATTTTACCGCCGCTTTGTGAAGGATTTTAGCATCATTGCAGCCCCATTGAACAAGTTGACCAAGAAGGGCGTTGTGTTTCATTGGGGGAGAAAAACAAGAGGCGTCCTTTGCTCTCTTGAAGGACAAGCTTACTCACGCGCCATTGCTACAACTTCCTGATTTTGGTAAGACCTTTGAGCTTGAATGTGATGCTAGTGGAATCGGCATTGGTGGCATCTTGATGCAAGAAGGTAAACCCGTTGCTTACTTTAGTGAGAAATTAAATGGGCCTGTTCTCAATTATTTCACGTATGATAAAGAATTGTATGTTCTTGTTCGTTCATTAGAAACGTGGCAACATTATTTATGGCCTAAGGAATTTGTTATTCACTCTGATCATGAATCATTAAAACATATTAGAAGTCAAAACAAACTGAACCGTAGACATGCTAAGTGGGTTGAATTTATTGAATCCTTTCCTTATGTCATCAAACACAAGAAAGGGAAGGATAACATTATTGCTGATGCTTTGTCTAGACGATATACTATGCTGTCCCAACTTGATTGTCGTATATTTGGGCTTGAAACAATTAAAGAACAGTATGCTAATGATGATGAATTTAAAGATGTGATGGAGAATTGTAAAGAGGGGTGTACATGGAACAAATATGTGATGCATGATGGGTTTTTGTTTAGAGCTAACCGCCTGTGCATTCCAGTTGGTTCCGTTCGTCTTTTATTGTTGCAAGAGGCACATGGAGGAGGATTGATGGGACATTTTGGTGCCAAGAAGATGGAGGAGGTGCTGGCCACCCACTTCTTTTGGCTAAGGATGAGACGAGATGTAGAGCGGTTCGTGGCTCGGTGCGCCACGTGTCAAAAAGCTAAGTCGCGGTTGAACCCACATGGTTTGTATATGCCTCTTCCTGTTCCTTCTACTCCTTGGGCTGATATATCTATGGACTTTGTTTTGGGATTGCCAAGGACTAAGAGGGGGAGGGATAGTATTTTTGTGGTGGCTGATCGTTTTTCTAAGATGGCACATTTTATTCCTTGTCATAAAAGCGATAATGCTGTTTATATTGCTGACCTATTCTTTCAAGAAATCGTTCGCTTGCATGGTATGCCGTCTACTATTGTTTCAGATCATGATGCAAAATTCTTGAGTCATTTTTGACGCACTTTGTGGAATAAATTGGAAACAAAGTTGATGTTTTCTACAACTTGTCATCCCCAAACTGATGGACAAACTGAGGTAGTGAATCGAATCTTGTCCACCATGTTGAGAGCAATCTTAAAGCGCAATTTGAAGGTGTGGGAAGAGTGTTTGCCGCATGTGGAGTTTGCATATAACAGGGCGGAACACTCCACCACCAAGGTAAGTCCATTCCAGGTAGTGTATGGATTTAACCCCCGTGCTGCTATTGATCTTTTGCCTTTACCTACCACTGAGAGAACACATCATGATGCTAAAGAGCGCGCTGAGTTTATTCTTAAATTGCATGAAACCGCTAAGAAAAATATTGAAAAGATGAATGAAAAGTATAGAATTGCTGGTAGTGAAGGTAGAAAGGAAGTTACACATAAACCGGGTGATTTGGTTTGCTTGCACTTGAGAAAAGATAGATTTCCAGAGTTTCCAGAGAAAATACCTGAGAATACACACCCTGATATTAGCCACACAAAAACTTTACCTGAGAAAATACCTAAGAAAAGGAATTTTAAAATGGCTAGAGGAATTAATTAAAGGTGTAAAATGCAAGATAGTAAATTATCATGGCCGAGAATATTTTTCTTGTATTCTCTATGCCAAAATACATTAACTGGATTTTCAGTGGAATTTTCAGAGCACAGAAACTATTTTTAATAAATCAAAAACGCTTATCGGAATTTAAATCGTCCAGGAAATCTTTTTCCTTTTTTCTTTCTCTTTTTCTTCTGTTGGGCCGGCGGCCTGCTCCTGTGCCACCATTCCCCGCGCGCCGTAGGCCAGTTTCTTTTTCCGTCTCCCCGGCCTCTCCCTCCCCCGCGCCCTCGCGCCCCCGCCCCCACGGCCCTCGCCCACGCCCCTCTCTCGCGCCCGCGCCCTCGCTCGCACCCGCGCCCACGCGCCTCCCGCTGACAGGCCAGGCCTGCCTGTCAGCATCGTCTTCCTCCTCCGTCCGAATCGGGCGGAGGGGAAAATCCCCGGAGCCGTCCGATCCGGCACCGCCTCCCGCCTCCTCCCACACTCGCACTCGGTTCAAACGAGCGCGGACCGAGTCCGCCCCACCTCCCTGAATTCTCTGGCGTCCACGCCCCCTCACTCCCACAAATTGCGCGCATGATCTCCACGCCACCACTCTCTCTCCCGTGCACGATTGGAGCCGTTCGGCCTCGATCTCTCCCGGCCGACTGCATAAAAAGCCCCTCTTCCCTCTCCTCCATTTTTTCCCCCAACACACCGAGTTTCCCCGTGCTCTAGAACCCCCTCACCACCGCGCACCCGAGCTCCCCCGCTTTTCGCCGACTCTGGCGACCGCTCGCCGCCGTTCCGGACGCCGCCAAGCCATACCGCCACCGCCATCACCTCCACCGTGCCACACCGCACCTCGGCCGCCACTCCGTGGAACTCAAATCCCGCTGGACCGCCCCGCCCACGCGCACGGTGAGCATTGGCACTCCGCCTCCTCTCCGGCCGGTGATTCCCGCCGCGCCGCGTCTCCATTCTTCGCCCTAACTCCTCTTCCGTCCTCCTCATCCTCCAGGACACCTCGGCAACCGCCTCTCGCCCGTTCTCCGCCGTTGGAGCTCCGTTGCCGACGTCGTCCCGAGGTCGCCGCTGCTTTTTCGTCGCCACCGTCGTCTTCGCGCCGTCGCTCGTTGTCGCTCGCCGCCAGTGAGAACCCCCTCCATTTTCCCGTTCCTTTCCGCCCATCCGTGTGGCCGCCGCCGCGCCGGGTGGTCACCATCGTCGACCATCGGGTCGCGTGCGTGCCGCCGCCTCCCGCTCGGGACGGCTGGCCTCGGCCGCCGCTCCCCGGGGCCATCCGATCTACCGGGTGGCAGATCGGGGCTGCCCGCTCGCTCGCTCGCGTGGTTGCCCGCGGTGGCGCCACGTGGTGCGCCCGCCTCTGTGCACCGCTCTCCCTCCGGTGACGTCTTTAATTCGGTTTAATGCGCAATAAATCGCCTGTTAATTATATTTACACTGAAAATAGCAGTAAAAGTTCGATAAATCATAACTAATTCATACGAACTCCGATTAAGTCCATTCAAATTTCATTAAATCTTGAAAAATGCCAAGAATCCATTAAAAATACCTTCAGCCCATGTTTGATTGCCCCATGTACTGTTTTTAATTGTTTATGTATTGTTTGTTGTAGAATCCGACGCCGGTAATTCTTCCGCGTATTTTGAGATCGTAGCAGAGTACCTTGAGCCGGAGCAAGGCAAGTCGCACTGTTACTTTGAACACTTTGTACCTATTTTTTGCTAAATTCCTTTGTTTACTCAAATAAACTGCATTATTTTAATATTTCATGTGGGTGGTTATTACCTATGCAATGTTAGGACTTAGCCATAGTTTTCAAACCTGAACCCTTGTCACTTGGGTAATAATATGATTAGATTACAGTTCTTAGGATGCTTAGCCATGCTTAGCAACCTAGCTCACATGGGAATTAAATATTATTTCTTTTATATCATTCGACTCCATGTCGCAAAAGTGAAACTTTGGATAGGCTGATGTTAAATTATTAAAACCTGACCTAAATGGTGGGCTGTGGGTGTATGGTTTTGCTTGTCACGCCCATGGCAATTAAGGACCGGTTCGCGGGAACCACTTGGGCAACTTTCCGTACTTTCCACAAGCCAGCGTGGGCAACGGCTGGGCTTGAAGCGTTTCTTCTCCCTCTCCTAGGCACCGAAGAAGAGGGTGAGTGGGATGGAGTTGGGTCGGCCCGCGGTAGGGTTGATCGGCTGCCGGATTCACCGTGGCGCAAGGGGGTAGCCTGGCCAATATGGCGTGCCCTGTCGGCAAGTGCAACCTCAGCGTGGTGTGGATGGTTAGGGAGAGGTTGCGTGAACGGTCCTATCACAGCCTTGTATGGGACATCGTGGTGATGTACTGGCACACGAGAACGTGTGTGGGGGCTGTGTCTTGTGGGTACAATTGTACACCTCTGATCAGAGTAAAACTATTCGAATAGCCGAGCCCGTGGTTATGGGCACATTGGCCAAGACTCACGGTGATTAGTCTCACCCTAGATAATTAATCCTGTTTTATCAAACTGGTGTTGTGGAAGGTGTTGAGTCCGGTCGACATGGTTGAGTTGACCGGGGGTGACCGGTTAGCATGGTGTAGCGCTAGTGGGTGGAGACTGGTGAGTGTGGTGTAACTCTCATCAGTGACGCCTGGTGGTCGTGGTGTAACTTCCATCAGCGCGGCCTGGTCAACGTGGTGTAGCATTGATAGGGAAAAGCTAGTCAACGTGGTGTAACGTTGTCCGGTGGTGACTGGTTAACGTGGTGTAGCGTTAATCAGTGGAGTCCGGGTAACGCGGTGTAACGGTACCCGGAGGTGTCTGGTGAACGTGGTGTAGCGTTCATCAGTGGAGACTGGTTGACGTGGTGTAGCATCAATCAGTTGGGAATGGTTGGGCCTGGTTAACGTGGTGTAACATTAATCAGTGGAGAATTAATATGGTGAAATTAATTAACCTTTTTACTGTTTGCGAACTACTACTGTTTGCAATTGCTTTTATGCAAAACAAACCCTATCCCATCTTTATACCCTGTGCATATGCATAATTGTGGGTGTGATTTGTTGAGTACTGTGCGTGGTACTCAGCCTTGCTCCAATTTTCCCCCTAGTGTTGGAGGACGCGTTAGATGAAGATCATCCTGAGGAATAGGCTGGCTCCGCCGTCAAGGTGCCTGTGGGATGGAAGCGGCTGCTTGGCCAGATGTTTATAGACTCCGTTTTACCTTTTTCCGCTGCATTTATGTAATATACATTTTACTCTGTTTGTAAGACACTATGTTTGGCAACTTGGTTTGTGTACCCTGGCTTTCCTGGGCAGGGATTTATTACACATTAATGTTCAGAATTTCGGTGCGAATTTCTGGGCGTTACAAGTTGGTATCAGAGCCGAGCTTGACCGTAGGACCAGCCAAATGGAAACCCTAAGAGCCCTCTGAAATTCTCACTTGCATATGCTTCTTACAGTTGGAGTTATTTTGGGAAAAGTGGGAATCTATTTTTAGGTTGGGGTAAAATCTTGGCCGTTTATGTGATGGAAAATCTGAGTCAAATCTGGAGTTAAATTTTTTTTTAAAGATTGACATGGTGTCCAAATTTTGGGAAAACACTGGTTAATATAGGGAAGGTTTGATTTACGGCATGTATAAAATCTCTTTATTTGTGTTGAAAATTATTATGTGAATTTTATTTGGTATTATTTGGTTTCGCAATGGTATTTTGTTGGTTTCAAATTTACTTACAAAATTATTTACTGCATAAAATCGTTGTTGTTTCCAAATTATTTATTGTTTACTTATTTGGATCTGAGCATACATTGATCCCCCCTTTGCTATCTATAGACGCACCACCACCCCCACCAGCTCCAGCGCCTGCACTAGCTCTAGCCCCAGTACCAGCACCGACGGGTGGATGGATCAGCGCATCATCTGGCGACGATGACTCTCAGGGAGGCACCAGCATCCATGGGGGCTTCACTTTCACCGACGACAGCAGCTCCTTCAGCGGGTCCCGTACCCGCAGCGAGGCCAGTTCTTCGGCCCACGGAAGTGTGGACTATGTGGGAGGATCCAGGAGCCGCACCGACGATGAAGTGGGCGACGAGCAGGAGCCGGAGTACAACTCTGATGATCGCAGGAGCCGCTCGGAGCAATAGACACGCCACCCTTAGTTTGTCGTTTTTCTTAGTTTGATTTCCTGTTTAGTTGTAATGTTAGGAATGTTTGTTTTGTTTGGGGTTAGTGGTGGCATACCGTCTGTTGTGGTATGTTCACCGTAATTAGGAGTTGAATTGTTTTTCTCATGTTTCTAACCCAGAAGATCAATGAATTTAATTCAGCCACTTAATTATCACCCCTGTTTCTGAGCCACCTGTTTTTCTCCTCCCGTTCCTTTGGTCTCTCCTTCAGATGGTGAACATAAGGAGTGAAGCCCGTGCTGCCAGCGACGCCAGCGCTACTAACAAGCGTGAAGGAGCACCTCAGAATCAGGGAGCACCCAACCACATGCCACCACTGCTACCGGAGAACCTGACGTTGCACAGGTTATTGCCAACCAGAATCAGATGTTGGCCATGATGATGCAACAGATGCAGCAGAACAACCTGCAACAGCAACGCCAGCAGCCACCCAATCCGGCCCTTGCCCCTCAATCCAAGCTGCCTGAGTTCCTGAGGGTCAGGCCGCCAACTTTCTCCAGCTCCCCCAACCCCATTGATGCCAACGACTGGTTGTTGGCAATCAAGAAGAAGCTCAACCTCCTCCAGTGCACCGACCAAGAGAAGGTCGCTTTTGCTACTCACCAACTCCAAGGTCCCGCATCAGCTTGGTGGGACAATTTCCTGGTGACCCGCACCGCTACCACGGAGGTCACTTGGGCCGAATTCTGCTACAATTTCCAGAAGTCGCAGATTTCGGCGGGAATTGTGGCACAGAAGAAAAGGGAGTTCAAGGACTTGGTCCAAGGGAATAGGATGGTTACAGAATACCTCCACGAGTTCAACCGTTTAGCGCGCTACACGCCAGAATAGGTCCACACTGATGCGGAAAGACAGGAGAGGTTCTTGGATGGATTGAACGACGAGCTGACCAATCAGCTCCTCTCAAGCGACTATCCAGACTTCGAGAAGCTGGTGGATAAAGCTATCCGCCAGGAGAGCCAACATAACAAGGTGGATCGCAAGAGGAAGGCAGCACAGTTCCGGACTCACCAAGGACAACTTCAGCGACCACGGATGATGATGGGCCCACATGGTGGACCAGCCACCTATGATCGTCCGTCAACAACGCCCGTTCCACCCGGGCACTCTGGAAGCAGCAGCAACAGCGGGCAGTACAACCGTCAGTCCGCTCCATGCCCACCAATGGTGCCAGCACAGCAGGGTCAGCCACGGAAGGATAACGGGGGCAAGAGCTACGTCTGCTACAACTGCAACGAACTGGGCCACTTCGCCGACAAGTGTCCGAAACCGAGGCGAATGGGATCCAGACCTGCAGCTCCCCAGCACCCCAACGCCAATCAACAAGTGGTAAAGGGGCGTGTCAACCATGTCTCCGTGGAAGAGGCGCATGCCGCAACGGAAGTGGTATTGGGTACGTTTCTTGTGAACTCAATACCTGCTACCGTACTTTTTGATTCTGGTGCAACACACTCTTTCATATCCAAGAACTTTGTGGGAACACACGGGATAAAAGTAGTGGAACTTAAAATCCCCATGAGGGTTCATACACCTAGGAACCGTATGGTAACCGCTCACTATAGCCCTTCAGTGAGCCTTGAAATCCAAGGATCACCTTTTCTAGCCAATCTCATCCTCTTGGAATCCAAAGACATAGATGTCATCCTAGCAATGGATTGGTTGACCCGACACAAAGGGGTGATCAATTGTGCGGATCGCACCGTAACAGTGACCAATTCGAAAGGAAAGGTGGTTACTTTCAAGTCACCTGTGCCGCTGCATCAAGAAGCAAGCTTGAATCAAATCGCAGCAGAGCAACTATCGGAAGGTGGGATGAAGCCAAAAAGGAGAATAGAGGACATTCCAATAGTAAAGGAATACCAGGATGTGTTTCCGGAAGACCTACCAGGGATGCCACCAAAAAGGAAAATTGAATTCAGGATTGATCTGGCACCTAGGACAACGCCAATATACAAGAGGCCTTACAGAATGGCACCGAACGAGATGGCAGAAGTCAAGAAGCAGGTCGACGATCTGTTACAGAAAGGCTACATCCGACCAAGCACATCACCTTAGGGAGCGCCAGTCATTTTTGTGGAAAAGAAGGACAAGACAAAACGGATGTGCGTGGACTATCGCGCACTGAACGATGTCACCATCAAGAACAAGTACCCTTTACTAAGGATTGATGATCTCTTCGACCAATTGGAGGGTGCCACCGTTTTCTCCAAGATAGACCTGCGATCAGGCTATCACCAACTCAGAATTCGAGAAGAGGATATACCAAAGACAGCCTTCATCACCCGGTATGGGTTGTACGAGTGCACTGTTATGTTCTTTGGGCTGACAAATGCACCTGCCTTTTTCATGAATATGATGAACAAGGTATTCATGGAGTTCTTGGACAAGTTTGTGGTAGTGTTCATCGACGACATCTTGATCTACTTGAAGTCAACGGAAGAGCATGAGCAACACCTTCGTTTGGTTCTTGAGAAGTTGAGAGAGCACCAATTGTACGCCAAGTTCAGCAAGTGCGACTTCTGGTTAAGAGAACTGCAGTTCCTCGGACACATCATCACCGCTCAAGGAGTTGCCGTGGATCCAATGAACATGGAATCTGTCACCAATTGGAAACCGCCTAAGACAGTGACACAAGTGCAGAGTTTTCTTAGACTTGCGGGGTACTACCGCCGGTTCATCGAGAACTTCTCGAAGATTGCCAGACCTATGACTCAGCTACTGAAGAAGGATGTTAAGTTTGTCTGGACCTCTGCATGCAATCACAGCTTTGAAGAACTCAAGAAGAAGTTGGTTTTAGCACCAGTTCTGATCTTACCAGACCCTAAAAAAGATTTCCAAGTATACTGTGATGCATCCCGCCAGGGGTTAGGGTGTGTATTGATGCAGGAAGGCCGAGTTGTAGCTTATGCATCGCGTCAGTTACGCCCCCATGAGAGCAATTACCCGACACATGATTTGGAATTGGCCGCAGTGGTCCATGCTCTAAAGATTTGGCGGCATTACCTCATCGGTAACCGCAGTGAGATTTACACGGACCACAAGAGCTTGAAGTACATCTTCACCCAGCCTGATCTAAACCTCCGTCAAAGAAGGTGGTTGGAGTTGATTAAGGACTATGATGTGGGAATACATTACCATCCAGGGAAAGCCAATGTCGTGGCAGACGCCTTGAGCAGGAAAAGTTACTGCAACACCGCTCGAGCAGAGGCATTGTGCAAAGAAATGCAGCAAGAGTTTGAACGCTTGAACCTGGGCATTGTCGAACATGGATTCGTGGCAGCCCTAGAGGCTCAGCCCACGCTTGTTGATCAAGTTCGAGAGGCACAAGCAAAGGATTCAGAAATCCAAGAACTTAAGAAGAACATGAGAGTCGGAAAAGCTCAGGGTTTTACTGAAGACGAGAACGGAGCAGTATGGATGGGGGAACGTTTGTGCGTTCCAGAAAACAAAGAACTCAAAGACCTAATACTCCGGGAAGCCCATGAGACACAGTACTCCATTCACCCTGGAAGCACAAAGATGTATCAGGATCTCAAGACGAAGTTTTGGTGGGCCAGCATGAGGAGAGAAATCGCCGAATTCGTGGCAATCTATGATGTGTGCCAACGGGTCAAGGCAGAACACCAACGGCCTGCTGGACTGTTACAGCCACTCAAGGTTCCAGAGTGGAAGTGGGAAGAAATCGGGATGGATTTTATCACTGGTTTGCCTCGCACATCGTCAGGGTATGACTCAATCTGGGTGGTCGTGGACCGACTTACCAAAGTTGCACATTTCATCCCGGTGCATACAACATACTCGGGTAAGAAACTGGCAGAACTGTATATGGCTCGCATAATGTGTTTACACGGAGTACCCAAGAGGATTGTCTCCAATCGTGGTAGCCAGTTCACTTCCAAGTTTTGGCAGAACTTACAAGCAGAACTGGGAACCAGACTGAACTTCAGCACGGCATATCATCTACAAACAGATGGTCAGACTGAAAGAGTCAATCAGATATTGGAGGACATGCTGAGGGCTTGCGCACTAGACTTCGGAGGAACATGGGATTAGAGCTTACCGTACGTAGAGTTCTTGTACAACAACAGCTACCAGGCCAGCTTGCAGATGGCACCGTTTGAAGCTTTGTATGGCAGGAAGTGCCGCACACCCCTTTTTTGGGATCAAACAGGTGAACGCTAGGTATTCGGAACCGACTCACTCAGAGAGGCCGAAGAGAAGGTAGCCATAATACGGGAGCGCTTTAAGATGGCTCAATCCAGACAGAAAAGCTATGCTGACAACGGTCGTCGAGACCTAAGCTTCGAGGAAGGAGATTACATATATCTTCGCGTCACCCCACTTCGCGGAGTACACAGGTTCCAAACCAAAGGGAAGCTAGCACCACGTTTCGTGGGACCCTACCAAGTGCTAGCCCGAAAAGGTGAAGTGGCATATCAGTTGAGCCTTCCAGCTTCAATGACGGGTATACACAATGTGTTTCACGTGTCACAGTTGAAGAAGTGTCTGAGAATCCCAGCAGAACAGGCAGATCCAAAACAGATCGAGATTTAGGAAGACCTCACATATGTGGAGAAGCCAATACGGATTCTAGAAATCGGTGAGAGAAACACCAGGAGCAGGGTAATCAGGTTCTGCAAGGTACAGTGGAGCCATCACTCAGAAGAAGAAGCCACTTGGGAGCGAGAAGACGAATTGAAGTCTACCCATCCCCATCTCTTCGCCAGCGCTTCCGAATCTCGGGGACGAGATTCTGTTTAAGGGGGGTAGGTTTGTCACACCCTAATATTAGCCACACAAAAACTTTACTTGAGAAAATACCTAATAAAAGGAATTTTAAAATGGCTAGAGGAATTAATTAAAGGTGTAAAATGCAAGATAGAAAATTATCATGGCCAGGAATATTTTTCTTGTATTCTCTGTGCCAAAATACATTAACTGGATTTTTAGTGGAATTTTCAGAGCACAGGAACTATTTTTAATAAATCAAAAACGCTTATCGGAATTTAAATCGTCCTGGAAATCATTTTCCTTTTTCCTTTCTCTTTTTCTTCTGTTGGGCCGGTGGCCCGCTCCTATGCTGCCATTCCCCGCGCGCCGCAGGCCGGTTCCTTTTTCCCTCTCCCTAGCCTCTCCCTCTCCCGCGCCCTCGCGCCCTTGCGCCCACGCCCTCGCGCCCGCGCCCCTCTCCCGTGCCCGTGCCCTCGCTCGCACCCGCGCCCACGCGCCTCCTGCTGACAGGCCAGGCCCGCCTGTCAGCATCGTCTTCCTCCTCCGTCCGAATCGGGCGGAGGGGAAAATCCCCGGAGCCGTCTGATCCGGCACCGCCTCCCGCCTCCTCCCGCACTCGCACTCGGTTCAAACGGGCGTGGACCGAGTCCGCCCCACCTCCCCAAATTCTCCGGCGTCCACGCCCCCTCACTCCCACAAATTGCGCGCACCATCTCCACGCCGCCACTCTCTCTCCCGTGCACGATTGGAGCCGTTCGGCCTCGATCTCTCCCGGCCGACTGCATAAAAAGCCCCTCCGCCCTCTCCTCCATTTTTTCCCCCAACACACCGAGTTTCCCCGTGCTCTAGAACCCCCTCACCACCGCGCACCCGAGCTCCCCCGCTTTTCGCCGACTCCGACAACCGCTCGCCGCCGTTCCGAACGCCGCCAGGCCATACCGCCACCGCCATCACCTCCGCCGTGCCACACCGCACCTCGGCCGCCACACCGTGGAAGTCAAATCCCGCTGGACCGCCCCGCCCACGCGCACAGTGAGCATCGGCACTCCGCCTCCTCTCCGGCCGGTGATTCCCGCCGCGCCGCGTCTCCATTCTTCGCCCTAACTCCTCTTCCGTCCTCCTCATCCTCCAGGACACCTCGGCAACCGCCTCTCGCCCGTTCCCCGCCATCAGAGCTCCGTCGCCGACGTCGTCCCGAGGCCGCCGCCGCTTTTTCGTCGCCACCGTCGTCTCACGCCGTCGCGAGCCGCCGGTGAAAACCCCCTCCGTTTTCCCGTTCCTTTCCGCCCCTCCGTGTGGCCGTCGCCACGCCGGGTGGTCGCCGTCGTCGACCATCGGGTCACGTGCGCGCCGCCGCCTCCCGCTCGGGACGGCTGGCCTCGGCCGCCGCTCCCCAGGGCCGTCCGATCTGCCGGGTGGCAGATCGGGGCTGCCCGCTCGCTCGCCCGCGTGGTTGCCCGCGGTGGCGCCACGTGGTGCGCCTACCTCTGTGCGCCGCTCTCCCTCCGGTGACGTCTTTAATTCGGTTAAATGCGCAATAAATCGCCTGTTAATTATATTTACACTGAAAATAGCAGTAAAACTTCGATAAATCATAACTAATTCATACGAACTCCGATTAAGTCCATTCAAATTTTATTAAATCCAGAAAAATGCCAAGAATCCATTAAAAATACTTTCAGCCCATGTTTGATTGCCCCATGTACTGTTTTTAATTGTTTATGCATTATTTGTTGTAGAATCCGACGCCGGTAATTCTCTCGTGTATTTCGAGATCGTAGCAAAGTACCTTGAGCCGGAGCAAGGCAAGTCACACTGTTACTTTGAACACTTTGTACCTATTTTTCGCTAAATTGCTTTGTTTACTCAAATAAACTGCATTATTTTAATATTTCATGTGGGTGGTTATTACCTATGCAATGTTAGGACTTAGCCATAGTTTTGAAACCTGAACCCTTGTCACCTGGGTAATAATGTGATTAGATTATAGTTCTTAGGATGCTTAGGCATGCTTAGCAACCTAGCTCACATGGGAATTAAATATTATTTCTTTTATATCATTCGACTCCATGTCGCAAAAGTGAAACTTTGGATAGGCTGATGTTAAATTATTAAAACCTGACCTAAATGGTGGGCTGTGGGTATATGGTTTTGCTTGTCACACACCCATGGCAATTAAGGACCGGTTCGCGGGGAACCACTTGGGCAACTTCCCTACTTTTCACAAGCCAGCGTGGCAACGGCTGGCTGAAGCGTTTCTTCTTCCTCTCCTAGGCACCGAAGAAGAGGGTGAGCGGGATGGAGTTGGGTCGGCCGGGTAGGGTTGATCGGCTGCCGGATTCACCGTGGCGCAAGGGGGTAGCCTGGCCAATATGGCGTGCCCTGTCGGCAGGTGCAACCTCAGCGTGGTGTGGATGGTTAGGGAGAGGTTGCGTGAACGGTCCTATCACAGCCTCGTACGGGACATCGTGGTGGTATGTACTGGCACACCGGGAACATGTGTGTGGGGTTGTGTCTTGGGGTACAGTTGTACACTCTGATCAGAGTAAAACTATTCGAATAGCCGCGCCCGCTGTTGTGGGCACATTGGCCAAGACTCACCGTGATTGTCTCACCCTAGATAATTAATCCTGTTTTATCAAACTGGTGTTGTGGAAGGTGTTGAGTCAGTCGACGTGGTTGAGTTGACCGGGGTGACCGGTTAGCATGGTGTCAGCGCTAGTGGGTGGAGACTGGTGAGTGTGGTGTAACTCCTCAATCAGTGACGCCTGGTGGTCGTGGTGTTAACTTCCATCAGCGCGGCCTGGTCAACGTGGTGTAGCGTTGATCGGAAAAGCTGGTCAGCGTGGATGTAACGTTGTCGGTGGTGACTGGTGTTAACGTGGTGTAGCAGTTAATCAGTGGAAGTCGGGTAACGTGGTGTAACGGTACCCGGAGGTGTCTGGTGAACGTGGTGTAGCGTTCATCAGTGGAGACTGGTTGACGTGGTGTAGCGTCAATCAGTTGGGAATGGTTGGGCCTGGTTAACGTGGTGTAACGTTAATCAGTGGAGAATTAATATGGTGAAATTAATCAACCTTTTTACTGTTTACGATCACTAACTACTGTTTGCAACTGCTTATGCAAACAAACACTATCCCATCTTTATACCTTGTGCATATGCATAATTGTGGGTGTGATTTGTTGAGTACTGTGGGTGATACTCAGCCTTGCTCCAATTTTTCCCCCCAGTGTTGGAGGACGCGTTAGATGAAGACCATCCTGAGGAATAGGCTGGCTCTGCCGTCAAGGTGCCTGTGGGATGGAAGCGGCTGCTTGGCCAGATGTTTATAGACTCTGTTTTACCTTTTTTCCACTGTATTTATGTAATATACATTTTACTCTGTTTGTAAGACACTCTATTTGGCAACTTGGTTTCTGTACCTTGGCTTTCCTGGGTAGGGATTTATTACACATTAATATTCAGAATTTCGGTGCGAATTTCTGGGCGTTACATTTGCGTAAGTCTAAATTAATGCCGAGAGCTGCCGGTCCTTTTAAGATAATTAAGAAAATAAATGACAATGCATATAAACTTGAGTTGCCACCCGAGTTCGGGGTTAGTCCTATATTTAACATTGCAGATTTGAAGCCATACTTGGGAGAAGAAGATGAGCTTGAGTCGAGGACGACTCCACTTCAAGAGGGGGAGGATGATGAGGACATCACTCCTTCGGATGCAACCGCTGATCCTCCAACTGTTATGCAAGGTCCAATGACCCGAGCTCAAATGCGACAATTAAATCTAGAGATGAGCTCATTCTTAAGCGATCCTTTTCATAGTTTTGAGAATAGATTGCTACCTAATGACGTTATCTTGCTTAGGAACATTTGAGAGGATCATGAAGTACTTAGACAGAGGTGTGGAGGCGGAGAAGACCAGCAAGGACACCTAAGACAAGCCGGAGGCCCAGTCCAACTCGAGTTCGAGTCTGCCTCGGCCTTCAGGACCAGCCTGCAGTAAAACGGACGCCCAGGATGCATGTGGACTCCGTTTTTGACAATCCACATATGCATGGAAATATAATTTCATAAGCTAACCAATGGCTTTGGTTTGACGTCCAAATTCCACCGGAGTCAACAGGAATCGTCAAAACAAGTCAGCGTCCAAAATCTGCCAGGGTGCTGCATCACCGTCTTTTGGTCCGTTGGGCCGTGTATCGACTTAGAGCCCGTCAGAAGGTGCATCCAGGGGGTGTGACGACCCTTAGACTATATATTCAGTAGCTGCCGCCCACGTTAGGTTTTGGGTTTTGCTTTAGATCAATCTGTCTTCGAACAGTCGCCATCATCGGTTGTGAAACCTCAATTTCGAGTGCTTAATCATTCATCTGTAATTGTCACTTCAATTGAGTTGCGTACTTTCGAGTTCTTGCTTGTGTTCTTCATTTCGCAGGCAGAGATTAGCCTTCTTGGCGAGGTCAACCGGATTTGTGACACGGTTGATAACTAGAGGAGTCGTGGTGCTAAGGTTGCAGGGATCGGATCTTTTGATCTGAAGCTGGATCGGTGTGTCGCGTTCCACCAAAACGATAATTATCTCTACCTGACGGAAGATCGGGAACCCCGTCCCCATCATAGAGAGATTGAGAGAGAGAGAGAGAGAAATAGATACTACTAGAGTCGATGGGGTGCTTGGGGTGCGGGCGAGATTCTGTTCGAGTCACCAGCCCACCAGATCTGGGTGGCGCATAGTTGCAGCATCGTCCCCTCCAGTCCATGGCTGCCGGTCGACTGCGGCTTTGTCGTCCATGCTTTTTAGGCCTGCTTCTCTTGTTTTTGTCACCCTTATGCAACAAAATTTACTTCTATCATAGGCTAAGAGTCGATGTTTCTATCTCCTCACCTTCCCTCTCCACTACATCATCATATTGGTCTAGCTGGCATTTCAAGGACCAGCTATTAATTGATGTTGTATATACTCAAGAACATACTCCCTCTATTCCAAAATATAACAACTTTTAGACTTGAGCACAAGTATTAAGGAGAGGGATAAAAAGACTATACTATCCCTATTAATGTATCTTGGGTTTGGTGTTTTGGCTTAGAATAGAAAACGAGGCATAGATGAGTGTAGAGGTATTTTGGATACTACCCAACAAAAAGTACACTTTTCAAGCTATAAGTTGTTATATTTGAAGACAAAATTTGAACTCTATAAGTTACTATATTTTGGGATAGAGAGAGTACATGTTTAATATATGATGATGAACTACTTGGGCCAAATTTGTGATGATCATAGGTGGGCCTTCACTAATGGATACACTAGGCCTGACCGTTAAATAATGGGCCCTCGTTTCAAACCCCTCCCCAACCCCACCCTACCTTTGTATAATATATGACCTATTAGGGATTTTTAATTGGCACACAGGTGCAACTTGCACAAGTCGCGCTTGCTAATAGCCCACGATGTGTGTTGGCTCGTCCCAGCCTCACTGGTGGAAGAGAGAAAGAAATTTTCTTTTTTGATAGAGAAACCATTTTTGTGAAAGTATTTTTGACAACTTTTAATATAAAATTTTTATAACTTTCAATAGAAAATTTGATAACTTTTAATAGAAATCTTTTATAATTTTCAATACAAATATTTTATTACTTTCAATGCAATTTTATTATAACTTTCAATACAATCTTTTGATAACCTTCGATACAAATTTTGACAAGTTTCTACTAAGAATCACATTTAAAAATAAAAAAATATCAAAATAGCCAAAATTTGCTACGGGACACTAAAAAAGTGGTATTTGTTGGAGGACATAGTAAGAACGTGGCTTTGTCTACAGACTAAAAAAGTGGTATTTTACCGCAGGACACCACACACGTTATTTTGTTATTTTTGGTTGTTTTGGAGAGAGAATTTTTAAGAAATGACCATTTTGCCCTTAGACACGCTGCACATCACACACCTTCCTGAACCCAAGAAGCAAGCTATAGCAACTCCGCCCAATGTGGACGCCGGGGTTGTTGCTGGTCACATCTTGGCTTAGAGGGAGTGAAGCATGTTCAATGGCACAGAAGTTTGTTTCTGAGGGCAAAATAGTTATTTCATGAAAATTCTCTCTCCAAAAACAGCAGGAAATCATAAAATAATGTGTGCTGTGTCCTCTAGCAAAAAAACCATATTTTTATAATGTCCATGGTCAAAGCCATGTTCTTACTGTGTTCTCTAGCCAAAAACGTTCTTATAAGTGTCCCACAGCAAAATTTGCGGTAAAAATAACGTTGGTCCTAAAAGAGTCTCGTCCATGCTTGAAGGCCTACTTGGCCCGCTACGTGAGAGGATCCACTTTGCAATATGCACCTACTCAGAATTTTTACTGTTAGTAATTTAATTTTTTTTTAATTTACAAAACTAATTTTCGGTTTGAATTATTTGCAAAACTAGTCTCTTGCCACTCTAGGCCACGGCGGGATTTAAAAACCGCCGTGGCCCAGGGCGGCGAATGGCATCCCCGTCACCGGGGCTAACAGCGCTGGCCGCCGTTAGCCCCAGGGACGCCACGTGGATTCGCCGCCCTGGGGGAGGGCGGCGAATGCATAGGACCGTCCGCACACCGATCGGACGGTCCGAATCGACGGCAAATTGTTGTAACGCGCGCTAACTACCTTAAAACAGTCATAACTTTCGCATACGGTCTCGGAATCGGGCAAATAAGTACTCTACGGACATCTACAGAAAATTTTACATCCGCTTCCCCCCCACTTCGTTGGGTTTGTCCAAAAAATTTTTACGAAATTCGGCCGGGAAGATTGAGTTTTTGAGGTCCGAAGTTTCAGCACGGTTTTTAAAGCACACTCGTAATTTTCTACAGGCCACATCTTACATCGGTTTGAGCTACACCTTCACGAGATTTTGCTATTCTCGTGTTGCTAGTTGAGAAAAAAATATCAAAAAAAAAAAGAAAAAAAAAATTTTGCAGGCGGCCCCCTGGATTCGGACGGTCCGATCCTTGTGCGGACCGTCCGTTTACTATGCTAAAAACCGCCGTCCCCCAGGGCGGCGAATGCAATTTTGCATTCGGCCCCCTGGGGGCATTCGCCGCCCTCCCCCAGGGCGGCGAATCCACGTGGCCTCCCCGCGGCTAACGGCCGCCGGAGCCGTTAGCCCCGGGTGACGGGATGCCATTCGCCGCCCTGGGCCACGGCGGTTTTTAAATCCCGCCGTGGCCCAGGACGGCAAGAGACTAGTTTTGTAAATGATTCAAACTGAAAATTAGTTTTGTAAATTAAAAAAAAAATTAAATTAGTAACAGTAAAAATTCCACCTACTCACCTAGTCGTGAAAAAGGGCAAACACAGGGAGAGAGAGAGGAAGACGACCCACGATTGTCTGTAGAGGAGTGCTTGCACGTAGGGAGGGTGCACGAATTAGCCTTATTTCTTTTTGTGGGTCTTTTTTTCTAGCTCATTACACTTGTGCTATTAGTTTCTTAGACTAGCTTAATGCTGCTACGGATAAGATAAAATATATTATAATATTATCTAAAATAAATAAAAATATATTTTTTATGAAATATGCTACCTATTTTTGTATATAGAGAATATTTACTTTGATTTGATTTTATATATGGCTATTTCGTTTATTTGATTGTCTCTCGATACAATGAGTAATTTATACTTCCTCTGTTTAATAATATAAAGAATTTTGTCCTTCTAGCTTGTCTCAAAATATAAGAAATTTTCGGATCCTGAGATGGTATATTATTTTTCACCTATCAACTTTTGTACTAGTTTATTCTCTATCTACTAACTTTTGTACTAGCTTATTTTTCATTATTATCTTTTATACTAGTTTATTACTCTAACTATCATTTTTTATACCATGGTTTATATTTTTACTATTTTTTAATTTTTTAAAAAAAATTAATACAATCTCTTGTATTATATTATAAGACGGAGGCGTAAAATTTAAGTCGGTGATAGATTCCCTGTCGCATTCAGGAGAGAAGAGATAGAGGCGCATCTCCTGCGGGCTCGCCGGCGCGGCAGCTCCGACTGAGTGCCCCCATGCCCTCCCGACCCTACTCGTTCATGTGCCTGCCAGCGCCTGCTCGTCCTCGTCGCCCTCGCCAACGCCGAGATCTTCCCGGTTCCGCGCGCGGTTGCATCTCCGGTCGGTCTCCCTGCCCGCCGTAAGTATTACTTTCTACTTGTTGATCTATACCACCAGTTCTTCGTTAGGTCTTGGAGAGATCTTAGACTATTTCTTTATCGCGGACGAAACAGTTTTCCTTCTTTATTAATGCTCGCAAAACATAATTTACAGATAGATTTCAACTACATAAACTGGGATGTTTCCCCCTCTTGAGTTTGCTTGTCGTGCTTAGCTCGACGTTTTTGGGGAAACAAAAGAAAATATAGGAACCCTTACATAATAATGCCAGTCGTGGCACTTCCCATTCACCTGTTATCTCCTCTAATACCGAAGAAACAAAGAAATTTTATTCATTATCTACACTACTTAACTGTGTAAACAAATTAGTAATACAGATGGTTTACAAAGAAGCAAAAAAAACCAAACTTCTGGTGGGTGGTGTAAACTACATGACTGCAATTTCAATATCATAGTTTAGCTGTTCAGGCTGCAATCTTTCGCATAACCATACGTTGCATCCGATCTACGTGGTCGAAGAGCATGGTCTTACACCGCTCTGAGAAAAATAGGACTCCAATGAACAGCCATAATCCAAAGAAAAAACCACCAATTACCCAATAAGGCACGCATTGAATGTCCTCCTGCTTGTTGAATACTGACACAGGGCTTGAATCATCTGAACATGCTATGCTCAAAGGAAACCCACAAAGATCGGCATTATGGCCATAGATTGAAGGGTCCTCAAATGTTTGGAGTTGGTGGCCTGTAGGTATCTTGCCTGATAGATGGTTGTTAGAGAGATTTCGTGAGCTCAGAGACATCAGGTTTGAGATACTAGATGGTATGGGGCCTGACAGTTGATTCCAAGAGAAGTCAAGGGATTCAAGAAACTTTAAATTACCAATGTCTTTAGGGATGCCACCAGATAAATGATTTCTTGATAAATTTAGCAATAGGTGGCCTTGAAGATTTGACAACCCCATTGGGATGTCACCAGAAAGGAAGTTGCATGATAAATCGATGCCCGTCAACAGTGTGACTGTTCTTTCAAAGGTATTGTCTTGCCCTTTCCAGTTTACACTAATTCTATCGAAATACGGATGGTAAAACAGCATCATAAATATTTCTGTTTTTGGTTGCATCATGGATGTCAAGTTAGCAAACCCTCTTGGTATAGAACCTGTAATTCTATTATTAGTAAAATTGAGGAATTGGAGTTTGGAGAGTTGTACTAACTGCCAAGGAATATTTCCGTAAAACATATTTGATCGGAGTCGGAGAAACCATAGCATAGGATTTGTCACACCTAACCATGAAGGAATTACATCGTAGTACTTATTTTCCCCCAGATCAAGTGTGACCAACTGCCCTAATTTCTTCAAGGCAGATGGAAAGCCCCCAGAGAAAAGGTTGTTTGCCAAGTGCAGTGATTTGAGAGAAGTATGATTCCTGGTAGTTGGAAGTTTCCCTGAAAATCCATTTCTTGACAAATCCATATATTGGAGGCTTTCAAGGTTCCACCAGCAATTGGGGAGCTCTCCAAACAAATTATTATCAGATAAGTCAATGGTTTGTAAAGAAGTAAACGAACAGAAAGTTGGAGGTAATATTCCGCTCCATTGATTCTCAGAGAAATCAAGAACAGTTAGCTCGGGATGAACTCCAAGAACCCATGATATATCTCCAGAAAAGTGGTTTTGCTCCAGTCTGACAGCACATAGGTTGGAACAATTACGGATGCAGAGTGGTAGCGTGCCTGAGAAGTTGTTGTTGTTGATAGCCAATAATCCCAATGTAAAGTTTCTACATATGTCACGAGGCAATTTTCCAGAAAAGCTATTATTGGCCAACCCAATGACGACGAATGGTTGCTTGCTGCCAAGATCTGGTGGTAGGGCCCCAGTTAACCTGTTGGTTCCCAAGGCAAGGTACCAGAGATTTTGGATTGATGAGATTGTTGTAGGCAGCTCACCCTCCAACTGATTGTTCCAGAGATCGAGCTTTTGCAATGCTGTCAAATTGCCGATCTCCAATGGTATTTTACCTGCAAATTTGTTGATATCCAAAGTGAGCTTTTCTCTAAACATGAAAAACATGTTTTTGGATACACCACAAGTCAAAGCCAAACTTTTAAAGAGTTGAGTATTCATATATTTTAAAATATTTAGATAGAATATTTTAATTTTATTAAACTACTTCCTCCGTTCCAAAATATAAGAAGTTCTAGGGGTTTTAGCAAAGATTAAGATTGAGTAGAAAATACCATGATACCCCTCATTAAATTAGGGATGGTTGGGGGTAAGATGGGAAAAAAATGATTGAGGGGTGGTTAATGGGACAAGTAGTTTTCTAGAAGTGCTTATATTTTGGTACAAATTTCAAATAATAGAAATCCTTATATTTTGGAATGGATGGAGTACAAATATATTACAATAGATATTACTTACTTTCATTTGCATTTTGGTGGCCATATCTATATTCAAAATAACATGCTTTCGTCACTAGGAGGAGTAGTTGCAATTTATGTTATGAGTAATTGTGTACACAGTTTTCCCTTTCCTTCATCTTAGTAATTTCTTGTTTCTTTCTACGTATTTTCATTTCTTACTATTTCAAACTTTGTACATTAATAACAATTAACGAAATGGGTATAAGGTAGAGTCCCTAGGTAGAGATGCCTATGCCCTTTCATGCAAAACGAAGTGCTTGAGATTTTGCTAATTTTTCAGGAATAGAAAGTAATGTTTTAATTTCATAGTGAAATAGTCGTAGGTGGCTCACCTTCCAATTGGTTCTCCTTAAGATTAAGAACTTGCAATGCTTCCATATTGCTGATTTCTGGTGGCATAATGCCAGTGAGACTGTTCATAGATAGATCCACTATCTGTAGAAGCTTCATATTCCCAATCGATGGGGGGATTGGTCCTGTAAGCCCATTTAGTGAAATCCTCAGGATCTGCAAGTTGGTCATGTTGCTGATGCCAATTGGAATCAACCCAGTGAGTAAGTTGTTGCCCAGCCGAAGGACTTGCAGCCCAGACATTGTTGTGAGCATCTCTGGGATGACTCCAGTGAGAGAATTTGATTCGAGATGTACCTCCATGAGGTTTGGGAGTTCAGCGAGCTGCGGTGGAATGGATTGGTTCAAACAGTTGTTACTAAGGTCAATCGACGTGAGAGAATGCAACATGGAAATTTCCGAAGGAATGCCACCGACGAGGCTGTTGTTGTTGAGGTTGAGTATGGTGAGGTTTGGAAATGCAGCAAAATTCAAGGCATCAAGCTGGCCCTTAATGCCAGCATCAGGAAGGCTAAGCTCAGTGACATGGCCAGCCATGTCACAGGTTAAGCCTGACCATGTGCAACAGGTGGAGTTGGCCGCCGGTGACCATGAGGACAGGGAATTGGCATCAGCTAGAGAGTTCTTCCACTGGAGGAGTGCTAACTCTTCTGTGGTGATGGCTGCACTTGCCATGCATTGTAGAAGAAAGATGGGAGGCATAGAAGAGAATTTGACTGACTTGAGACTGCATAGCGAGGAACAGCCAATACACTGAAGACTTCATTTGTATTTTGTGGTGATACTGCCACTTCTGCATGAATTTGTGCTCTATATATAGGGACTAGGGAGTGTAGAGAGCAGGTAATGATACATACTTGCATAGATCAACATTATTACCATTGTTACAACTTACACTGTCTGCATTTTCCTGCAGTACATACATGTGGAGGACTGCAGACTTGTAGCCATTAACACCGACCTCAACAGTGTTCTGAAGAATGTCATTTTTTTTCTGCAACGTACACCAGAGTCGTATGCCTGTAGAATATTAATTTCCTACCAATCATCGTGTGCATCCTAATACTTTCACTCGGCTATGAAAACATCCATGGTGTGTAGTAGGTCATCCAATTGGTCGGGTTCATCACAATGAGGAAGAAAGGTGTTTACATCACATGGCTGACAGCGTTCGATTCATATGGCCGTACACAGGACAGCAGAAAAAGATGGCAGCATTCACGCGGCAGAGGAAGACCTCACCTTTCAGAGTTCAAACGGCAAAAGAAAAGACTTCAATGTTCAGATGGTATTTACTGTTATTCTGTTGCTCAATGTGTTGTAGATGCAAGTACGTGCAAGCGTAATTATAATTGGTGCTCTTTATGTTTATTTTCCTTTCAATTGCCATGTGAATGCAAAAGACCTTTGTAGCGCCATGAGAATGCAAAAGACATATGCAGTGCCATGTGCCACGGTGGCCGATCACTTGCCTCGGTAGAATTCGCCTCAACTTTGGTACATATGGTATTTACAAATGCCGAATCAAATTAATTGGCACTTGTAGATCACGAACAATATTTTTAAAGGAGTTTGCTAGATTTCAGGAGCTTGAAAGTTTAAAAATTTTTGGTCACCAAAAATTACATATTCCTAAGTCTAAAATTGTAGCGTTATGTAATGGGCAATTTTAGTTTATTTTAACTGTAACTTTATTGTTTACTTTGTTTTTATCTAAGTTTTAATATTTTTGTATGTAATTTTGTAAATATATATGAATTGTAAGTTTATTTCATGTAAGTTTGTATTTGTTTGTAAGTTAGAATAATTTATTGATCACCTTTTATCTAGATAAGGAACTTCGTTTATATAAATATTAGCTCTATCCTAAAATAGTCTTCATTTTTTTTTGCTATGCACCTCGACTGAGTAATAGAGTGATAAGATCTATTGGATTGTTGTCCAAGGATAAGAAAAGTGATTGAAATTTTCAGGTTCCTGAAATATATTCTCCCATTTTTAAAATATCGTGTTTAACAAACTATAAGAGCACAATATTTTTACCAAAATACCATATTAACTGCACCCAAAAAAGGCCAAAGAAGCTGAATGAGCTACTCTACCACAAGAATCGTATTAAAAAACTACCAATGAAATGCATTTTTACATGTGATTCATTTTAAAAACCGTCTATAAAAATTTTACGTTCTATTTTTATGTTCTATTTTTCAGATAAACTGTATGTAAAAGGTCATCCAATCCAAAATATAGTAATTTTTGGAGTTTAAATTTATTTCAAAATATAGCTATTTCTTCACCTAGCTCCTCATCTCAACCAATTATAATCATCCTCCATTTAATTTCTTTAACTACTTTTTCTTCGTAACCAATCACAATCTTCCACCATTTAAATCCAATCACTTTTTTAATTTCTATAAAATTTTTTAGAAATACTAGAATGGAGGGAGTAGCTCTTACGCACAAATTATTTAGTCGTCGTGCTGAACGGGGCTTTCCTTCCGTCCTCCCATAGTCCCACTCTATCTAGTTGTCACTCGTCTCTCTCTCTTCCTTTCCAACTCACTCCTCAATTTGTCTCCCTCCCTTAGACTAAATTGAAAAGTGGCACTATCAACCAAAATCTGATGACGGTGCACGTGGCTAGCTCCAGCGGACCTTGATTGAAACACATGCATCTTTCGCTTTGCTCTTCAGAGCAATTATAGAAGTAGATAAGAGATTTAGATGGTGTTCATAAGTGTTTGTTTTTTGGTTTACAAGTCGTACGAAAAACAAAAAAACGTTATTAACGTATGACTAATTAAGTATTTATTATTAAAAACTTAAAAAATAGATCTATTTACTTTTTTAAGATATTTTTATATAAAATTTTTTTTAAAAAAAACATCGTTTATCGTTTTAGAAAGCGTACGTACGAAATACGAAAAAATAAACAGCTTATATAAGCTACGCCGAACAGTCCATTAATAAAGGGTAAAGCTTTTTTTTTTAATTGTTATGTACAACTGTCCCTCTGTATATAGCAAGCAACGATTAGAGATAGAAGCCAAATATCTATTCCTGCTTGAATTGGTCCACGAACATAGGATGAGTCCGATTCATAAGAATGCCATTGTTACTAGGCAGTAGTTTCTTGTGGGTCAATCCGTATTCATACAGAGAGAGAAATCATTTATTTGAAAGAATAAAGATAACGATGCTATAACGGCTACATATCTACATCCTCGTCGTCGCAATCGAGCCTGATTCTTCCCTTCCCTGCATCAACAATCTCTTCTAAGGGTATCGGATTGTCTCACAGGTTCCAGGATTTGTCACCAGCAATACGGCTCAAGTCAACCAAACTCGGACACCAATGCAGCTACAGCGCTGCGCTGCGCTAGTGGCTGAGCTACACGCACGTGGGTCTCTAATAAAAGAAATATTTAATTTTTTTGTCACTCCGAAAAGATAAGTGACAAAGAATTTGTCACTTTATAAAAAGTGAGAAGAATTAAACGTGTTTGGTACACAATGGTAATGGTAAAGAGTTCAATGGCCCCGCCCCCATAAAACGGAAGCCCTAGGCCGCGTAAACCTGGCCCGATGGGCCTCACAGGCACAACAAGATGTGGGGCCCACGACCTCCCCGTTCACTCCCTCGAAACATACCCGGCCGCTACCTATGCTGCGCTCCCTCGCCGCCGCCGCGGCGCGCTCGTCGGCGGCCGCGGCGCTCCGGCGGTCCCTTCATTCAGGCGGTCCGGAGGAGGTGGAGAGCGTGGTGTACCGCATGTCCATGCTCCGTGCTCCCCCTGTCGTGCGGAAGAAGGGGCTCCCGAGGAACTCGTGCAGCCTCGTCGGCCGCCTCGTCGGGCCGGTGCGCCCGTTCGACGGTAGCTCCGACGAGTGCCCCAGGGTGTACACTTTTCTGTCGGTCTCCTCGTCCCCGCGCTCGTCAAGTTCGTTCAACTTCCGGTAACGATCCCCCTTCTCCCTGAATCGGTACACTTTCTTCGGTTCTTGCTAGCTAGCTTGCTGATGCAACTTTGGATCTCTGAGAGAAACGGCAGGCCTTTTTGTGGTCTATCTTAGTGCAAATTCTTATTATTATAGTAATCTTTAGTTGGGAGCTCCTGCCAAGGCCCGGAATTTTTGGTGTGCTCATAGTAAGTTCAATCTTGTGATGCTTGTTACGGTCGATTGGTGTGATTGGATGCCCATTCTGTAATTATATGAATTATGCTGCTTAATTGCTAAATTTAATGTGCTATGAGTAGGAATTACCTTTTCATTCATGTTGTCTGCAAAAATCATGTAGTCCTAAGTCTTTCACTCATTTATACTAGACGTGTTCAACTTGCGTTTCCAAATTGTTTGGATGAGAATGCCAGTGTTTGACTTTGGGTACTTATTTTAATGATTATGAGTTCTAGGGCCCATTTGGAATATTTTTTTCAGAAATTCGTTTGGGATAAATGGGTTTATACATTGTCCTACCAGATTCATTCTTAGTGCATGCTGTATATATCTGTCAGAAGAAAATATTGGTTGGATTAAAACTGAATCAGCTAAGCAGAATCTCATTTTCTTTCACAAACCTGTTAATTGTGCGGGGGATCTTCAAGATATGCATGGTTTAATGAGGGTTTTCTTTTCTTGTCATTTTTGTAGAGTGTGAATGAACTTTATATATTCTTGTTTGGCTAATGATTCTTGTACTTTCATATAAAGGGGTTTATCACCATTTTTGCAATGTTATTATGATCTTGAACAGTGTGACATTGAATTTGGAAGGCGAGCTGGCAAATGTAAGCCTAAAGCATTTGAAACAAAATGACCTTGTTTATGTATCTGGCTTTCTGAGCTCGTATCATAAAGTTGATCCAAGTGGTGAGAAGCATATATTCTACAAGGTTCGTCAATGGTAACTTTTTTTGAACAGTTTTTGTTGTTGTTTGTGAAAGAAAAAGTCCATTTTACTCCCTCGAGCTATTTCACCGGAGCACTTAGCCCCCTAAACTATTTTTCAGCTCATTTTACACCCCGAACTATTGAAAATGGTTCACTTTACTCCCTAACAGTATTTCTCTTTTTTCTTTCTCTCTATATAAGTCGTATTTTGCACTGAAATTTGGTAGAATGATAGATGCATTACAACTTTACGTCTTAATATTTTTTATGACTGTTTACATAGGTGGGAAGCACTTAAGACTGGTTTAAAACATTGTGATTTTAAATTTGAAGCAAACAGTCGTGAAAAAAAATTAAAATATTTTTGAACTTTAATAATGGTGTCGTCTATGGCTCTAAAAAACTTATCTCAAAATACAACTTGTATAGAGAGAAACAAAAAAGAGAAATGCCATTAAGAAGTAAAGTGAACTATTTTCAATAGTTTAGGGGGTAAAATGAGCCAAAAAATAGTTTAGGGGTTTAAATGATCCAAAGAAATAGTTTGAGGGAGTAAAATGGACTTTTTTCTTTGTGAAATATACAAGGAGCACCTGGGCCCTAGGATTGATTTGTATGCCACCAGATCATGCCTTTTCTAATATATTCCCATCTATTCCACAACCTTCGATTATATAGATTATACATTTTCATATGCTGAACATTTGTTAACATCAGAACACTAGCTCAAATAAAGAATATAAAGCTATGTTCAGAATGTTTGCTTGTTCCGTGCTGCTTTTGTGTTGTGAACACCTTTTGTGGTAGACATGCACGATTATCGACAAGGGCAGAAGAGCCTAGTGGCAGTGCGAAGCATGTTCATAGAAAGAGTTTGATGTCCACACATAACAGCATCATGTCCTTGAGGAAAGTTTGTTCTAGTTGGTTTAGTAAATTTTGCACTAACTAGTAGATAGTGGGTTAGTAGCGGATTGCCATTGGCATAGTGGATACCGGCCGCTATATATTCTAGTAGTGGAATAAAAAACACTAATTTTTTTTAGTTAATCGTGCATGTATCAAAAGTTCACAAGTCACAACTCTCTAAGCACAATAAAGTGGTGACCTCTATTAGTCCAAAACACACATAAAAGATATAGATAGACATATAACTCGTTAGTATATGCACGAAAGATGGCACTAGTTGACAGGTAGTTGATATTTAGATCTTAGTTCTTAAGTAACCAACATGACTTAACAACACAAATACAAAAATAAAATTCAGATTTCAGACTCCAGTGCACTATGGCAGCTGCTATTGTGCTTCTCAGGCTGCTATAGCTGCCGCTATTGTTTTTATTAGGCTGCTACTGCAGTTGCTATGTTCTAACCTGCTATTTTGCTGCTGTACCTCATCTCGGTAGTGGTAGTACCCCACTACTGCTAATGTGGCCAGTCTCTGCTACTGCTGCTGCTCTTTGGAACCTTGAAATCGGCAATATTAGTTAGAGGCGTCATTTCAGAGATAAATAGTCAGGAGTTGTCGAATCTGCATTGAAACATGTTAGTATGCTTTACACCATAGAACAAATAAATGAAGTCCCTCGATCCTGAAGTTCTGGCTCCTGCTGTATTTTTCTCTTGATTGTCTTTTCTCTCCCTGTTCAGATTATGTTTCTCCCCATTCAAGCCCTCCTTCACCTATTGCTGTTCTTCAAATTGCCCTGGCTTGACTTTCTCTGACAAATGTTTAGTTAGCAATGCATTGTGATATTTGTTGGCCAAGAAAAAATATTTTCAGTGCAATATCCCTTCCATGCCGTTGTAATTTTAAGTACCATCTTTTTTATAGATATTTGTCACAGACCTGAACTATGTTCTTGATCAAAATCAGAGGCCTCAGATTGATGAGAACTCTTCAGATAATTCATCAATGCTGTCTACCACGGGTAAGTTCTGCTGACTTATCTTGTACAGTACTTTTCTTGTCTATTATTTACCAAATCTTCTAACCTGGTATTTTCCGTAAGTTAGATGAAATACTTCCTGAAAAAAAGTACATAGACCGGCTTCGCTTGTGGCAAGTATTCTTTGCCAACCCTTACGAATGGTGGGACAACCGGCAATCCAAGCCATACTTCACATATCCTGATTTCAAGCACAAGGACACTCATGAGAAGCTGTGGCTTCATCCAGATGACCCTCCTTGGGTAAGAAGACAACTTGAATTGTACGACCTGGAAATAGCAAAGAATGGTCACAGAGATGGTGGTAGGACCCTGAAAAAACACACATGGAAATCTCAGGATTTTGACTGCTCTCCATCTCAAGATGACTACTCTGATGACGACGAACTGCTTCATTCATCAGGAGTATGAGCCGGGGAGAAATGAGATCGTGCCAACTGGTCTCTTGATATGGAATTATTATGCCTTGCTTGACTGTAGAACTCACTGATTGTAGAGGATAGAGTACTTAGTCTACCAACTTATTAGGCTTGCATGGTGAATACTAGTAACGTGCAACTCATGTAAATGCATGATGTGGTGGAAATGAAAAAAAACTCAAAATCAACAGATGGTGGAATTTTAACAGCTAAAAATCAACATATCTGTGATTAAGGCAAGTAGGCACATGTGTTGGACCTTCAATTTATCCACAACTATATCCTCATCCTTTACACCACATATCAAGATCTGATGTGGACACGCACCACATCCTGTGATAGCTTTCATTTTTCATTTTTGCTGGTAAGCAACATTTTTTACAGCCTAATAGAATGTCTTTCTTTCGTCCAGTTGTAATTTTAAACCTGTACGTCGATGTCCAATCAAACCTGCGTTTCAGTAAAACTAGTGATAAATTGAGTAACCTTCAAAAAACACATGCAGCTGAAGAGAGGTAAAAGAATGCCTTCCTGTGGGACTTACACTTGCATTGATAAAAAAAAACGTCTCCAGAACAGACAAATACTGACGGAAAAAAAATCATTGTGGTGGCGTTAATCGTAAAATCAATAGAAGGGACAAATCCATGCTTTGTTGGCATGGATGATATGGTAAAACCACAAAAGCTCATCTATTTTCTGGGCTCTTGTATCCGTTGAAGACTAGGTCTTCATAGGAAAAGGGATGAATAAACACCTACAGAATTGTTGGATCCTTGTATCTCTTGAAGAGAGACTCAATGTCATCAAGAACTTCTGGTGCCAAAGGCCGTGGAGCACTGGTAAATGCATCAATGTTCTCCTTTAACTGATCCATGGTCGTTGCCCCGATGATTGTGCTGGCTGTAAATGGACGATCACGCACAAAACCTAGTGCTAGCTGGACTGGAGTTAGCCCATGCTTCTTGGCAAGCTTGACATATTCGTTCGTTGCTTCCTGTCAAACAAAGGCACCAATTAGTAAGTCACCATACAGCTGAGAAATCAATAGAAACACATTTTGATTAACATTTCCTGGTTGTAGTATTTGATCATACTTTAGCCAATGATGCGTTGTAACGCTCCATGTATCCAGGGAAGAGATTTAGCCTGCTCCTCTTTGATATGCCTGAGTTAGCATCAAGATACTTTCCAGTGAGAACACCACCGGTCAATGGGGAGTATGCAAGCAACCCAACATTGCAGTTATTTGGGTGGCACACTTCAACAAGGTCAACTGTGTTCAGAAACAAAATGCAGTGAATGTCCACTATGTGATTATATCCACTACACTGGTATACAGTCATTTTTAAGAATTTGTGTTCTCATTCTGTCACACAAAGTATTAGCAAATAAAAACATATGGCAAAGGTTATATCCTACTTAATCTCAGAACCAAGGGCATGAAAAAGAGTGTTGCAATGAATCAAGTGAAGTTATCAGTTTAACCTTCGAAGTGGCATCTCACAAGTAGACTATAACTGTTCTGGATGCTCACAATCTTTGGAAGTCCTTGAACCTTTGCAGCGTGTACAAACTCCATTACTCCATATGAAGTTTCATTGGAAACACCGATATAACGAACCTAGACAGTAATTAAAAGTAAATTCAACAACGGTTAACAATCTGGCATTCTTCACAAACTTTAAATATGCTGTGGGTTTTTCACAATTATATGCATGCTCATAAGCTATCAAAAATACACATCTTTAACTAAATGAATCATGTTCTGTTGTAAGGTGGCTCCATGTGAAGGGCAGGCATGAAGCTAGATGGCTGTAAACTTATAATCTAGTCACCCCATTCACTGATAGAAAAGCCTTCTATCTAAGTGCAAAAAATGAAGATGCAGTATAAATGCATTACCTTTCCTTCATCAATTAGCTCCTGGAAAGCTCTCAACTGATCCTCAAATGGAACACTTGGCCTCCATTTGGTTGGGTTGTAACTGTATTCACCAAATAATGGAACATACCTATCTGGCCTGAAGATATAAGACAAACATCTAGACCAGTCTTGTTTGTTCATCGGTATGAAGATAAAAACTTCAAACACATAAATATGACCAGAATATCTTCTATCTAAACAAGTGTTGTTGAATAGTTAAATACCTCACATTATTGCTGTTAAGATAGCAGATATGCTAAAATAATTTGTAGTATCACGATGGATTGAGTGTGAAAAAGAAAGCTTTTTTGAAACTAGGGGCAGGAGCTCTGCCATTCATTTCAAGCAGAGAGTGTGAAACGAGAACTCAAATTTACAATTTTCATTTTCGTCATATGTATGGCATATATATTTGTGTTAGTATATTTTGGAAAGGGAAAATTACTAGATAGTCACAACGCCAGTTATAATTAAAGATAATGTACTAAATCTTATATGGGGGAATAAGAACAGAAAAGTGCAAATTAAAAGATACTCAGCCAAAGATTTATTGAATCAATAGTTGCAGGAACAACAACAGGAAATAGTAGGTAAACTAGATGGTATTCTTGTAATAATGCATATCCTTGTTAGATGGAAATAATGTTTGGAAAGAAATATGGTGTATGGTATGTAGATAAACAACTGATAGCTCAAAGAATCCAATGAATAATTATGCATTCTGAAAATGAGTGTGTGAATCAAGCTGGGAAAGATGTCTAAATTAATTATGACGAGAGAAAAGTTTTTGAAAGTAAGAACTAACCAGTGTATCTGAAGTAAATCAATGTAGTCTGTAGATAAGCGGGAAAGGATCTTTTCAACACTTTCCTTGATATTGTCAGCATCAACACGAACCACTTTTGCATTGTCCCGAAGAAAAGTAGATTGCTCTGAATAACCTGCAACTTTTGTGGCTACAATAATCTAGATGCACAGAAACAAACCAAGCAAATGCCATGTTTCAGTAACACTGTCAGATATTCCATCACAGGTTGGAAAATTCAGGGAAGTGTCCATAGTGAAGTCTAAGTTGTATTAACTTATACTCTTCAACTTATTGCAGTTAGTATAATTATGCTCCCTATGCCCTAAACAATGAAATTAAAGAATCATAATGTTAAATTGAATAGAGATGATGAATTTCATGACTCCATTATTGTTATTATCCTGTGGAGGCTGACGGTCTGTTTAACCTTCCCACCTCTTGGATTCAAATCGTATGACTCACATGAGTGCTCATATTCCTCTTAGTGAATGTCATGGTTCCTAGCCTTTTGACTTAATTTAGTATGCGATCATAAATAGCAGGGCATTCCCTAAAGAAAATATATATATATATGGCATGGTTTATTTAGGTTACCTTATCTCGTGGCTTCGATTGCATCCACCTGCCTATATACATATCGGTTCTTCCTTGAGTCTCCTTCTTGGGCGGCACTGGATACTAAAGGCAAAATGAAGAAAGAAGATTGAAAAATGAAAAACTAGCAATCACTGTGCATGACTTCAATGATAGTTGGAATGAACCTCATAGATCAGAAGAAAAGAGTAACAGTTCAACGAAAGGAATCTGTACTAACAATTTCTGCAGTGTCAAGGATATTGACGCCTTGATCGAAAGAATAAGAAAGAATATCGTGTGCTTCCTTCTCTGTATTTTGCTCTCCAAATGTCATCTGAACAAAAAACAGGATTAGCATGGGATGTAAAACAAACATAACAACAACAGCAGCAGCAACAGGAACATGATCTCCAGTTATGCACATACTGTTCCAAGAGTGACCTCGCTGATGACAAGGTCTGAATCCCCCAGCTTCCGATACTGCAACTGCGATTGCGCCTGCGCTCGAATTCTGCTGCCAATGCGTCTCTTGTGCCATCTCTCAGACTGACGGACGCAATACCCCGATAGGGTATTGCTATATGACGAGGAGGGGTTTGCAGCGAATGCAGATAGGGCCATTTGTTGCATACTGAAATTCCTGTTCTTGCACACTCCAACAAACATAGTGAGACAAGGAAAAGATAGGCCGTAAACCGAATCAAAACTATCTTATGGTAGCGTCTTAAACTAGATCAGATGTCCACATTTTTCTCCACAAAAAACCTCGCAACCGTAGGAGAGCACGAAAGCACTCGTCTCCCTATGCTCAACTAAACAATTGCTTTGTAATCTAGTATGTCCAATTCTTGGCTTTGTACACCACGCCGGCCGGCTACTCATGAAGTGGAGGCTTCGGGAGAAGAATGGATACCTTCAGTTCGAATTCGAACCGAGATGGAGGAAGGTGGAATGAGGCCGGCCGGATGAATGCGTCGCGAGACCTGGCTCCAAACCTGCTCGCCGGCCGTGCGCGCGTGGAGGAGGCCACACAGGGGAGAAGGCTACGGCGGCGGGGTGGCCTCGAGAGGGCAGGAGGCGATGCGGCGGGGGAGAAGCAGAAGGCTAGCCGTGGCTCCGCCGGAACCGCAGCTTGGATAGCAGGAGGGAAACGGCCGGAGAAAAGGATATGCGCTGGCCTGCTGGGATATACGCACGCAATGAGTATTAAGGCACAGTTCTCTCTCGCTCTCCGTAACCACATTTTCCAAACTACTAAAATAATATATTTTTAAATATTTTATATGTAAAAGCTACGTTAAAAGATCAGATAAATTTATTTTTTTATGTTTATAATAGCTAATACTTAATTAATCATATATTAACGACGTGTCTCCTTTTACTAGTCACTAATAAAACGAAGTCATAAGTTTCTTCGAACGGTGCCTAATAAATAGGTTAGATTATAAAACTTATTATTACATGATAAATTATTTATGTGAAATCTAGGGCAAATTTCATATAAGCCACGTATTATGGTTTAAATTATATAAAACAACAAGAGTTTTAACATATTGTATATAACCTAGGTCTTATACAGTTTCGTACAACCACATTGTTATATATAATCTACCGTACATATGAATTATAAGTATATCTAAAATTTACAAGTTCTTTAATCCATTGTGTAAAAGTTAGAGCCATCTAAATTATTTATTTTTCAATTTTCTATAACATTAAGTCAAATTGATTGACTGTGTGATTTTGTAAAATCTTAAAACCATAGTATTCAGGATTATATGTCATATGCCAACACTTATGTGGTTTTATATAACTTGAATCATAGTAATTATGGTTTTATGAAATTAATTCTTTTTTATAGCTTATATGGACTGTGGATTATTAGGGTATACAAGTTACTAAATAGTGCTATTTTTATAAAAGCTTTGCAAGAGATTGTAATTGTGACACCATGGTCTCTCTATTTTATAGCTTATGAATTGTGAATTGTTAACGTACTCTTTTTAAGCTACTGAACTGTGCTATGTTTATAAAAAAGTTTTTTAAAACTTTTTAACTTTATAATAATTAATTTATTTAACTGTGTATTCATAAGCTCCTAATCATCCATCATTAACCCATTATCCAAATGAGGCATGAAATTTTTATAAGGTTTAAAAGTTGTAACCGTACTAGTACTTTTATGAAACATATTGATATGGATAAATTTGTATTCCATGGTTGAAAAGTTTTGAAAAATACCAATTTTTGTTTTGACCTGCTACCTATTTCCTTTCCTGTCTGTTTTGACGTTTTTTTTTTTTTTTGCCTTCGCAAAATGATTGCAACACCCTACTCCCGCTGCGTGCGTTGCGATTCGCGAGCCACCCGGAGGGAGGCATGCGCGCTCAGGCGGCGAGGCGACCCAAGCCACGAATGCTCTGGTCCACTGACTTGTTCTCTGCTGCTTCTGCCGTCTCTTTTTGTCGTCAGTGGTGGAAGTACTCGAGATGTGGAATCTGGCTGGGTAGCAACTTATCTCCAACTACATAAAACCCCACATGTTGTTATGGTAATATTGTATAACAATAATAGAAATAAGACATAAGATGTATTTATTTTGTATCTAGACCGTATATACTTTGTATAATTTACATTTTTATCGATCATTGAAAAAAGCTGTGAGCAATTGAGATTAGGTGGTTTATGATCATTTAAGGTGAGTTCGAAAAAACTTCTTATTTTTTATGGACACGCTTCCCGAATTGTTAAACTGTGTGTTTTTTACAAAAATTTTCTATATAAAAGTTGCTTTAAAAAATCATATTAATCTATTTTTTAAGTTTAAAATAATTAATATTCAATTAATAATGCGCTAATGTCTTATCTTGTTTTACGTGATTTTTTTCCTCTTCCTATCTCTCTCACCTTCGAATTATGCCTTAAACTATATATAGATTGATCATCCAAAGATAAAAACTAAGGTGGTGTAGGTATATGAGAGAAGAAAAGTTAGGAAGACAATTTAAACCATAAATTAATCATTCAATGACTAGAAATAATTGAGCTGACGTGGCTTAACAAGAAAAGAGAGAAATAACAATAGCTATGCTTGGAATCATGGTTATACGAAACTTTCCCATACTGTTCCTTTGCCGGTCCCTATAGGATTCTTTTTCTTATGTTTTTTTCTTACATTTTTTCTACAGATCAAAGGAACCCTTAAGGATTTCAATATTTGGAAAATTCCTATAAAGCCCTTTGGAATAAACTATTGATCCAAATGACTCCTTTCAGATTCATGAATATTCTATAGGAATTTTGGGGGGAAATCAGCATAAGGTTTCACATCATGTTTTCTTCTTCTTACGGAAACTTTTTGATTTTTTTATTTAAACAAAAGTTTTGAGACTTTCCTGCGTCTTTAGTTCCTATAAAAATTTATAGATGATATTATATTCTTACATTTTTTTCTATTTTTGTGTTTTCACAACACCACCTTATAAAGAAGTCACCTTTTGCCAATATGTTGGAAAACATTGATCAATATAAGCATTTGATAGCGAGTCGCTTCTCGATACTCACAGGCAAGATTTACACAAATTCCGATGATACCAATCTTACCGCTTGCTATTAGATAGTCCGATATGAGTGGCATCCCTTGGTACCTGGTGGTATCTCTTTTTAAGAATGGTAAAACTGCTCTTATTAATGTGTTGCATCACTAGCAGATGTTCAGCGCCTCGGTGGTCACTAATAAACATTCAAAGACTTGCGATGTTACAAAAGTGTACTGAAGCAAAGAGAAAACTAATGTTAAAAGGTAGCTAGAGGAGAGCAAAACAGAATTTGTATTAGAAGCGTAGGATCGAAAGACAAGAATTAAGCCTATCAGAAGGGGTGAATAGTAGAATTATCAAAAACCAAACTTTTCGCGGAATAAAAAGTTACCTCTAAACCAATGAAATTAATTTTACTTTAATCAAGATCTCTAACCTTTCTAAAAAACGCCGGTCTGACCTTATTCTTGCCGCCGGTCTAACCGTGTTCTCGCTACCGGTCTGACCGCCGATTATCTCCTGCTCTGACCGCCTGCAAACAGACTAAAAACGATCTCGACGAAACTCCCAAACGACAATGCAAATCTTGAAGAATTATTCTCTTTATTGTATCAAGATGTATTTATAAAGTACATACAAAGCACTCATTTTTCTCTCAAGGCTAAACCCTAGCTTTTCTCTCTTCCAAAAATTATTACTTTAGGGTCTTAACCCCTCATCTATTTATACCTAAAACCTCCTACATAAAGTAGGAGTAGGACTTCTAGTCCCAATAAGACTCAAACCCTTAATTTTCTAAACAAACATAATTTATCAAAATTCTCTGTTCCAAAGCCAGTCGGATTACTATAGCAGCCAGTCGAATTACTGTAGCACCAGTCAGATCACTGTATCAAACAGCCTGATTACTGTAGCAACGATGTAGCTAAATATTTTTTCTGATTCCCTTCTCCAATTTTACTCCAAATTTATTCGTGATTTTTTCGCCGCTTGCACACCCAATTTGCGAAGCCCGTTGCGAAGACCTCTCATACGAAATCCATCCACCGTGTTCCATCTTGTGTCTAATTTCGTCACCCGGCATTCTTGATCGTTCCGGACCTCAGCTCCTCCCTGAGCGTAGTCACGATTCTATCGTTGACCAAGATTGACCATAAAATCAGCTGCACACAAATAGACAAAACAATCGTTCCTGAACACAGATATCACAACCTGACCCACATTAGTCACACACACTCACACCAACATCCACATATATTTTCAAACCAATCTCTTTTTAAATAAATCATTTTCAAAGCCAATTGTTCATCATAAAATATTAATTATGACAATGATTCTACAATCTCCCCCTTATGAACACATTGGCAATATCTCCAAAATATAAATTGGTGGTTGTGAAAATCAAAAAACAAAATGAAAAGAAAAACTCTCCCCCTTGAAAAAGAAAGAATTTCTCCCCATGATGCAATTCAACCAAGCAAAAAAATCGACTATTTTTAAAATCGAAATTTTAATTTTGTGTATATTTCTCCCCTTTTGACAATGATTTCATCAAGAAAAAAAATGTGGAAGCTTTGTTTACTTAGAGCAATCCTAAGGCATGTGTTGCAAGATAAGAGAAATAAATTGCTCAACTAGATAACAAGCATGTATTAGAGTATAAACATGAGACAAAGATATAATATTTAAGATCAAATCAACACTAAAATAAATGATTTCAACGATTTATAATGCAATATATTTACTAGTACATAGATTGAACAAAATACCCTTATACCTAGTCAAGTTGAATAACACATTCTTTCTCAAATATTTTGCTCATAAGAGAATATATTTTTTTCCTCTCTTTTTTTTCTCAATTTATTTCGGGTACGTCCTTATCGTGAATACTGTTTCCAAGGATTTGGTACCCTTTTTTTTATCTCTCTTCGGATACGTCCTTGTGGTGAATACTCTTGCGAAGGATTCGGTATCTATTTTTTCCTCTCTTTGGATACGTTCTTGTGGTGAATACTCTTGCTAAGGATTCGGTATCCATTTTTTCCTCATAAAGTAAAGACATTTTTGAGTATTTGAAGAATAAAAATTTAACAAAAAATAAATATAAGCATAAATTATTCAAACTTAGCACTAGTTTCAATATTGCATATTTATTTAATTCAAATAAAAGAATTTAAATGTCATGCATCATATCTCTTAAAAAATATCAAGGACTCATATAAATACTAAAATCCATAAAAGCTATACTAAAGACCAATAAACTTCAAGTCACTCATAGTAAAAACAAAGCTCCCCTTTTTCGTCTTTTGATTTATACTTTACTCCCCCTCACAACATACCAAACGGATGAACTACCCCCAACTGTCTTAGAAGAAAAGCAAAACGAGAAGAATCTAAAGGTTTTGTGAAAATATCCGCCAATTACAAATTTGTATCAACAAACTAAAGTATAATATCCCCTTTTTCAATATGATCCCTTAGAAAATGAAAACGAATGTCAATGTGCTTAGTGCGTGAATGTTGCACCGGATTTTTAGTAATGTTTATAGCACTTGTGTTGTCACAAAAGATTGAAACTTTATCAAAACTCAAACCATAATCTTTCAAAGTTGAAATCAACCAAAGAGCTTGTGAACAACAACTTGCAGCAGCAACATATTCAAATTCAGCAGTTGATTAAGCAATATTAGATTGTTTTCTAGAAGACCATGCAACAAGAGAAGTACAAAGAAAATGACATGTACCACTTGCACTTTTTCTATCTATTCTACAACCTCCAAAATCCGTATCCGAAAAAGCACGTAAACTTATAGATGATGAAATAGAATACCATATCCCAAATTCAAGAGTATGTTGTAAATATCTTAAAATGCACTTGACGGCTTGACGATGTGAAACACGAGGAGAAGCTTGAAATCAAGCGCACAAACACACAGCAAATTGTATGTCTGGCCTTAATGCAATGAGATACAACAGCGATCCAATCATACTTCGATATTCCTTTTGATCAACACCCTCACCTTCTTCGTCTGGATCTAGAACAGTAGTAGATCCCATTGGTGTTAAAATCGGCTTACAATTCTCCATCTAAAAACGTCGCAAAAGATCTTTTGTGTACTTTGTTTGATGTACAAATGTTCCGTGTGCTATTTGCTTGATTTGCAATCCCAAAAAGTAACTCAACTCTCCCATCATACTCATCTCAAACTCCTTGCTCATTGTCTCAGAAAATTCTACAACCAAAGCGTGAGAAGTACAACCAAAAATGATATCATCTATATAAATCTGAACGAAAAGTTGATCATTACCACGCTTTAGAACAAAGAGAGTTTTATTCACTTTTCTCATTTGAAAACCTTTCTTAAGCAAGAAATTTTTCAATCTATCATAACACGCTCTAGGTGCTTGTTTCAAACCATACAAAGTTTTAAACAATTTGAAAACATGATTTGGAAATTTTGAATCTTCAAAACCAGGTGGTTATCTAAGATAAACTTCCTCCTGTATAAAACCATTTAGAAAAGCACTTTAACATCCATTTGATATAATTTAAAACCTTTTGAAGCAGCAAAAGCTAACAAAAGTCTAATTGCTTCAATCCGAGCAACTGGAGCAAAAGTTTCATCAAAATCCAAACCTTCAATTTGAGTAAAACCTTGTGCAACAAGCCTAGCTTTATTTCTTACTATTAAACCATCCTCATTTTGTTTGTTTTTGAAAATCCATTTAGTTCCAATAATATTATGACCAGGAGGTGGTTCAACTAAGGTCTAAACTTTATTTCTTTCAAAATTCTCAAGTTCTTCATGCATGGCGTTAATCCACGATTCATCAGTTAATGCATATGACATACTTTTGGGTTCGAAAGAAGCAATGAGTGCAGAATGAGCAAAGAAATCAGTAGACATCACCTTAGATCATGTAGTACGTTCATGCATGTTACCGATAATTTGTTCCGCAGGATGTCGACGTTGAATGTGCAAAGGAGCAGCAACATCATGGTCTGAACCTGAAATTGTTGAAATTGCTTCTGGAGATCCATCAGACTCAATCTGGTGTGAACCCGAGCTCTCTGGACCCTCCCGATCTGACCGGCTCTCTGCCTTCGGTTGGACCGTCTGGTTGCCATCGATCGGACCGATCTGAGCGCCGGTCGGACCTGCCACCACTTCGACCTCTTCTTCTTCGTCATCGCTTTCATCCTCAAATATGCTTCCATCCTCCCCCTGAACATGTGATAAAGTACCTGTAATTTCTAGTCTAGTACCTGGACTAGCCTCATCAAAAGTAACTTCATAAGTTTCTACAATCTTTTTAGTTTCCAAAACAAGCACACGGTAACCACGAGAGTGAGCGGAATATCCAAGAAAAATTCCATCAATTGAACGTACCTCAAATTTATCCAAATTCCAGATTTTAACACAAAGCACTTACATCCAAAAACACGCAAATGTGAAACTCTAGGTTGATGGCTAAAGCGAAGCTGAAAAGAAGTTTTTCCAAGTTTAGATCTTAAGAAAACACGATTGGAAATATAACAAGTTGTATTAATAGCTTTAACCCAAAATTTTCTTAGAGTATGATATTCGTCAAGCAAAGTCCTAGCCATCTCAATCAAAAAATGATTTTTCCTTTCAACAACACCATTTTGTTGAGGAACACGTGGAGAAGAAAATTGATGCTCAAGATCTTTTTCAGCATAAAATTGTTCAAAAGAAGCATTTTTAAATTCTCCACCATTATCACTTCTAATCATTCTCAAGGATCCAGGAAGTTCAAGAGCCAAACGAAGATATAAGTTTCAAAAATGATCAAAAGCTTTATTTTTAGTTGTCATAAAATAAACCCAAGAATATCGAGAGTAATCATCCATAATAACCAAAACATACCACTTTCCTCCAACAGATTGCACTCGAGCTAGACCAACAGTGTCCATATGTAAAAGCTATTCTGGTGCATCAGTCATCACAGAAACAATTGGGACATGTAAAGAAGCAACCATCTTAGCATGGCGACAGGGGGAACAAACCAAATCAAGATTCTTTTTGAGTTTTGGCAAACCACGAACAAGATCTGAACCACTAATTCTAGTAAGATGATCAAAACCTATATGTCCAAGTCTACGATGCCAAAACATTAAATCCTTTGAAAATTTAGCAATTAGACATGTAATCTCAGAAGAAACACAATTCTCAAAATTAGCTTTAAAAACTCTTCCATAACGTGAAATTCCCAAAACACAAGATCCAAAAAAATCAAGAATTCTACTTTCAGATTTCTTAAATCTAACTTCAAAATCCTCATCAATTATTTGAGAAACTGAAAGCAAATTGTATTTCAAATTTTCAATCAAAGCGACATCTTTCTAGGTAAATTTGTCACTTACCTTGACCGATTCTGAAGCAAGAATTGTACTAGTAGAAGCATCTCCAAAGATAATCGATTATGTCTTGGATGCCGATTTGAGGGAGGAGAACCAATTTTTATCACCAGTCATGTGTCGCGAACAACCGGAGTCCATTATCCACATGTTCTCCTTCCTTGCCGTAAAAGCCTACAAACACGCAGATGTCGATGCCTCAGTACTGGGGTTAGATAAAAGAAATTTAGGAATCCAGTACTGAGAGACATGACCAGAAGAACCAATAGGTATAACCGTACGAGTAAAACCAGTACCACATTTATTTTTCATAAAAACTCGTTGCGTCCGGTTTGACCGGCAGTAGTATTGCATTTGGACCGCTGGCTAGTCTGACCGGCGCCTGTACATCAGTTGGACCGGAGCTCTCAAAACAGTACGTCTTTTCTGCCACTTTAATTTTGCAAAAGCAATTTCTCTTTCTTTTTTCTGTTTACGAGCAAGTCTAAAGCAATAACAAACCAAATGTCCATCTTTTTCACAAAAAGTATATATATACTTCACACGAGAAGATGATTTTGAAATTAAAGGTTTTGCAGTAGAAACACCTTAGTTTGAAGAAGAAAGAGAAGACATAATTCCAGCAGATTTGAAAATAGTTTTCTTAGATTCTGGTTTTGTCAAAATTTCTCCATTGTTTGTGACACTCAAAATAGAAGGTTGATGATTAGTAAAATAAGTATGTGGATCAAAACCTAACCCTCTATTATGTGTGCTTACTTTTGATTGATCTAAAATCATATTAAATTTCTTTTTACCATCAGAAAATCGTTGCAAGGAACTTTTCAAATAAGAAACTTCTTTTGTCAAGTTAGCATATTTTTCATAATCTACTAAAACTCCTATTTGTTTTTTACAGTTTGAACAAAAAATCATCTCACAAGTTTTCACAATATTCTCCATATACTCAACACGACCAAGAGCATTTTTTACTTTTATCTTATTCAAAAAATAGGTTGAGCAAGTTTTAGAACTTGAAACCTCCTTGTGCTGTCTAATTCTTTTAGTACATAAAACATTTAACAAAGAACTTGCACCAAAAGCAACTTTATATTTTTTTAAAAGATTTTTTGTTAAACCTAACTCATTAGCAATACAAGAATGTAAAGCAAGACCAAGAGCCAAAGAAGTTTCAAAAACTTTTGTTTTCTCAATTTCAGATTCTAATCTCAAACAGTTATTAGCATGAACATCTCATAAAGAAGAAATTTCAGAAAATAAAATTTCACAAGATGTGCAATTATCATCATCAGGAATTAGAGATTTCAATCTAGAAATTTCAGCATTAAGAGATTCAACAATAAAGTCATGTTATTTTATCTTTTTCTCATATTTTTGAATCGTAAAACCAAGAGAAACAATAATATCTTGAAAATGTGTTACCTCAATGTGTTCGCTATCAGAATCAGACTCTCCAGATGTTGATCCTCCACGAGCCATGAGGCATACTCCAGAGATGTTTTTGCCTTTGCCATCATCTTCTTCCTTACTACCAAAGTCGACGTTACTTGCTTGTTCAAAGGCAGCACACACTTTGTTTAACATCTTCTTGTAACTTTCTTTGTTTCTTTTGCATTTAAATATCTTCTTCTTCTTCTCGTTTTTGCTTTTGTCCTCTTCATCTTCCTTTGTTCCTTTCCCTAGCTTAGGATAATTGACGCGAATGTGATTAGGCTCTCCACATTCAAAGCACCGGATTGGACCTCCTCGTTTTCTGCTTCTTACATTATTCAAAGCTCGAGAGAGTCTGTTAGTTAATAAAACCAAGTCCTCTTCTGAGATTTGCTCGAGTTGGTCTCGGGCATGGCATTAAAAGCAGTTAAAGAAAGTGATGAAGAAGCATTGACTGAATAACTAGAAGAAGACACTAAAGCAGAAGATTTTGAATTAATTTTTCATGAAGAATATTCATCTCATGTATCTTTAATTTGGTATACAAAGATTTCAAGGTTAAAAGTATTCATGTTTACAGATTTCTGAATAGATGTAACTTTCATCTCTCAAATAGACATGTCAAGACCATTCAAAAGATGTCGAGAAACTTCAGACTTAGTATAATTAGCATCATAAGCATCATCAACAAAACGAATATCACTCAAAATTTTGTTAAAGTGAGCATAATAATCATCAAGAGCTTCTCTAGATTTCATCTCAAATTTCATATACTCCTTTTTAAAAATATCTTTACGCAGTTCCTTATTGTTAGAAGATCCTTAGTAAAAGTCACATAAGGTCTTTCACATCTCATGTACAGTTTTTGATGATCTTTTCATGATCTTTTTATTTTGCTTTTCGTTCTTCTTTTGCAACGGTAAATGCTAATGTTCAGTGTTTATATATGTTGTTGCCAATGTTTTCATCAAGGGGGAGATTGTAAAATCATGTGCTGAAAAATTGGCTTATCTTGTGATTTATGAACTTGGCATTGGAAAGTGTGATAAGTGTGTGTACGACTGACGTGGGTCAAGTTACGAATATCTGTGCCCAAAAACGGTGTATTTGGTCTATTTGTGTGTAGATACTTAAGGTCAACCTTGGTCAATGACGGCGATCGGGACTAAACTCAGGGAGGAGTTTAGGTCCAGAACAGTCAAGGATGTCGGGTGACAAGGTGGGACACAAGGTGACATACGGTAGGTGAAAACCGTGTGGAAAGATCTTTGAAACGGGCTTCACAAGGTTACGTGCAAGCGTTAGAAATTCACGGAAAAATTGTGAAGAAATTGGATAGAAATTCGTGATGAAGAAAAAGTTTTTTAATTAAAAAGATGAGTGCTACAGTACATAGAGTACTGTAGCATAAAGCATATGCGTATGCATGCATTGGCTTGTGCGAGGCCGGCGATGAGTCTAACGATGTGGCTGGCGAAGAACGTTTCGGAGTCGGCCACAGCGAGGAGGCGCATCGGAGAGTCGGCTACAGCGAGGAGGCGTATCGGCCCGTGGTGTGCAAGTCGGTAGTAGGCCGGCGTACCAGGCCAAGCCTAGAGGCCCACGAAGATGTTATAAATACTGACTTCCTGTTAATTTTTGGTGTGATTTTTTTTAGGGATTTTAGAGAGCGAATTTGTTTTTAGCTTAGAGTTCTAATCTAGAGTTTTGGTGATTTCGTGAAGAAATTTTTTGGATGTTTTGGAGAAACATCTTGTAAGCACAATCTTCGTAATAAAGATAAAGTTTATGGAAGATTAGCGCGGTAATGAATCCCTCTTTCTCGTTTATCTTTGTGCATGTCTAGCGATCGATTTTAAATTGATTTGTTTTTCTCTGAGATTTGGGTTGGTTTATTTGATCTAAAATCTAGCTAGGGTGTTTTTCTAGTGTTCTGAAAAGTTTGGTTGGTTAATTATTTTCGGATCTAGTTTAATCAATTAATTAGGGCTCAATTAATTTCCGTTAACCTTCTGTTTAGTAATTTTGTTTCGATAATATCTCGAGATCCAGAGGTCCGATTGACATGATTCTAGTTGGGTTTGTTTGAAAATTTTGTCTAGTTTATTCTGTCAAAATACTAGGTCAATCGGAGTTACGGATCTACGGCTACAGTCTGTTTAGTGATGAAATAGTGTTCTGTCCAGATTCTGAAAACGCGGTTTTTCAGGTTTTGTGATTAGGGAAAAGTGTTAAATTTTATTTTTGACTTACGTAATCATTCACCCCCCCTTTGATTGTCTATCTTAGTGTGAGTCGATCCTACAAGTGGTATTAGAGCAAGGTTATTTATTGTATTATCTTTTCTAATTGATCTTAACTTGCGATTAGAAAATATGTCGACGGATAGGTATTTCACAAAACCTTGTGTTTTCGATGGTGTTGATTTTCAGTATTGGAAGGCTAAGACGGAGGCATACATTCAAGCTCAAGGCTTTGCGATATGGGAGAAGATCTACAAGCCATATCAAGTTCCTGAAAACGATGCAGTAACAGCAGCGAACATGTCACAGGTGGAGGCTAACAGCAAGGCGAGGAATTTGATTATTTAAGGGCTAGGAAGAAGCGACTTTGACCGTGTGGTGCATCTCAAGTCAGCACATGAGGTATGGAGAGCACTTTGTGATTATCATGAAGGGTCAAACACGGTAAAAGAGGTACGTCAGGACATATATAAAAAGGAATACATGCGTTTTGAGATGAAACCTGGTGAATCTCTTGATGATTTCTTTGCTCGCTTTAATAAGATTCTTAGCAACTTGTGATCTGTTAATGTTATATGTTCTGAGGCTGAAAATTCTCGCCAATTGCTAGGAGCTTTAGATATGTCTATATGGGAGATAAAGGTAACATCAATTAGAGAATCTACTACCATGAGTACACTTACATTAGATGTGCTTTATTCTAAATTGAAAACTCATGAGCTAGATGTTTTTGTTAGAAAAAATATGGCTAATAAATCAATGGCTTTAGCTTCACAAACTAACAACTCTACTGGTGATAACTCTTTATCTAGCTATGCTTTGTTCTCTTTGTCTTCACTAACTGATGAACAATTAGAACAACTTCCTAAAGATGATTTGGCACTCCTCTCCACTCGCCTCACAAAAGCTTTGCAAAATGTTCGATCCAGAAAGAGAGCAAATGGTGGAGAACCTCGAAGATGTTTTGAATGTGGCTCGCTTAATCACTTTCGTCTTAAATGTCCAAAATTTCTAGCAAGAATTTCTACGGATGAAGATGAGAAGGAAGACAAAGTAGAGAGTGACAAGAAGCGAACACTCAAGAGCACTAAGAAGAAGGGGTATTTGAACAAGAAGGTAGTGCACCGAGTTCCCTCTGCTCTTGAACAGATAAATCTAAGCGATGTGGACACCGAGAGTGATGATGATGCTACTTCCAAAGGCAAGGAAAGCTTGATTGGTCTATGTATGATGGCAAGTAACAGAAGCGTCACCAATAGTGACATCGACAACGACAGCGACAGTCAGGTAGAAGCTTCTTATGATGATTTAGCTTGTGCTGTTAAAAAACTTGATACTTTATTAGAGATGAGAGATAAAAAGATTAAGAAACAAGATGCTTTGGTTGAAAAATTAAATAATGAAATTGCAAGACTTAAAACTTTGACTCCTATAGATGATTCTTGTAAATCATGTGATTTAGTTTATGCTGAATTTACTTCTCTAAGGGATATGCATGCTTGTACACTAAAGAAACTTAGGCTAGAAAAGGAGAAAAATGAACAACTAAAAGAAGATCTTGCTTTGAAGATAAAAGATGTTGATGTTAAAATTGCACAACTAAAAGAAGATATTGCTACCCATAAGGTTCTTTCATGCTCTAATTGTGGTAAAAATGATAGATTTTAGTATGTATCTTGTAAGAATTATGCCACTCTTTTAAAGCGTATTGATTATTTGCAAGGAAAGATAGAAAAAAAATTTGAATCAAATTTTGAATCAAAAGACTAGTTCTAAAAAATTTAAAACTGGTTTGGGTTTTGATCCTTATGATTATTTTAAAACCCATGCTCCACAAGTTGTTAAATCCCTTGGCAGTGGCATAATTGAGACAGTCAATAAACCTAAAAAGATGATTTTTAAATCTATTGGTATTATGTCATCTTCTAGTACAACAAATGCAAAGGTAGCCTCTACTTCTCAAGCTAAATACAAAGTTAAGTACACTTGCACTCATTGTGGTAGAGATGGACATAAAGTAGAATTTTGGTTTAGACTAGCCAAACAACAAATGAAAGAAAAGACTAAGGGTAGGTCAAATTTGAAAAAGACATGCTCTTTTGCGGCTACTAACATAAGTAATGCTAGATCTGAATTTTTGCATAAAAATACTTGTGTTATGTCTACTGGTGTGCGTCATGTGTCTTAGTACTGGATTCCTAAATGCTATGTAGGCACTTCGTGCGAGGAAGGAGAACATTTGGCTAGTGGATTTCGGATGCTCACGCTATATGTTCATTGACAAGAATTCGTTCTTCTATCTCACAGGAGCATCGCATGTTGAAAAGATAACTTTTGGTGATGCTTCTACTTCTATGGTTGTGGCTAAAGGTACAGTAAAGGTGAGCAATAAGTTTATCTTCAAGGATGTGGCTCTTGTTGAGAACTTAAAATATAACTTGCTTTCCGTTTCACTAATGATTGATGAAGATCTTGAAGTGTGCTTTAAGAAAGGTAGATGTAGAGTATTAAATGCTTCAAGAGATCTTGTCTTTAATATTACTCGTTTTGGGAGAGTGTTTAAAGCTGATTTTGATGTGTCATCTTCTGTTAAGCATATGTGTCTAGTTGCCAATGACTCTAAAGACTTATTCTTTTGGCACCGTAGACTTGGCCATGTTGGTTTTGATCATTTAACACGTGTTAGTGGTTTGGATCTTATACATGGTCTACATAAGCTTAAGAGTGATAGCGATATAGTATGCTCTTCTTGTAGACATGGTAAGATACATACAGGTTCACATCCACCTCTTGCTATGGTAATGACAAACGCACCAGGACAACTTCTACACCTTGATACCGTTGGACCATCACGAGTTCAATCTTTTGGAGGTAAGTGTACGTGCTGGTAATAGTTGATGATTTCTCTAGATACTCTTGGGTTTATTTTATGGCATCGAAAAATGAAGCTTTTAGTTTTTTTAGAAGTCTTACTCTTAGATTATCTGTTGATCACCCAAGAGCTCTTAGAGCAATTAGAAGTGATAATGGATCTGAATTTAAAAATTCTTCTTTTGATCAATTTTGTGCTGAAAAAGGTCTTGATTATCAATTCTCTTCACCTAGAGTACCACAACAAAATGGTGTAGTTGAAAAAAAACAGAACCTTGGTTGAGATGGCTAGGACTATGCTAGATGAATTTTCTACTGCTAGAAAATTTTGGGCTGAAGCCATATCAGCTGCATGCTATGTTTCAAATCGTGTTTTTTTGAGATCAAAGCTTGGTAAAACTTCTTATGAGCTGCGGTTTGATCATAGGCCTAGTGTTTCTCACTTTCGTGTGTTTGAATGCAAATGCTTTGTGCTAAAATCTAGAAACTTAGATAAATTTGAGGCTAGATCAGTTGATGGCATGTTTCTTGGTTACTCTACTCATTCTCGTACCTATCGTGTTCTAGTTTTGGAGAGTAACAAAATAATAGAAACATGTGAAGTTATTTTTGATGAGACTAGCCCAGGTACTAGTCCAAGTATTGTAGGTACAGGTGTATATATTCAGGGGGAGGACATTTTTGTTGATGAAGATGATGATGTTGTAGCTGAAGCTTTAACTCCTCCCACACAATCAATTGCAATAGATCCTGCACCTACTACAACTTCACTTACAACTGAGCATCTTCAAATTTCCATATCATCTGCGCATGTAGAAGATCAAATAGAAGAAAGTGAAGTTTCTGAAGCAACAGCTCCCTTGCACATTCAAAGAAGACATCCACCTCAACAAATGATTGGTAATCTTCATGAAAGAGTGACACCTTCCAGGTTTAACGATCCAAACTCTCATACTCATTCAGCGTTTGTTGCGTCTTTTGAACCCAAAGATATATCACATGCATTAACTGACGAATATTGGATCAATGCCATGTATGAAGAATTAGAGAACTTTGAACGTAATAAGGTTTGGAAACTAGTGCCACCACCTCCTAATTATTCTGTTATTGGAACTAAATGGGTGTTTAAAAATAAACAAAGCGAGGATGGTGTAGTTATTAGAAACAAAGCTAGGTTGGTTGCTCAAGATTTTACACAGATAGAAGGTTTAGATTTTGATGAAACCTTTGCTCCTGTTGCTAGATTTGAAGCCATTAGAATCTTGCTAGCCTTTGCTGCTTCTAAAGGTTTTAAACTTTATCAAATAGATGTAAAAAATGCTTTTCTAAATGGGTTTATCAATAAAGAAATTTATGTTAAGCAACCATCTGGTTTTGAAAATTACAAATATCCAAATCATGTTTTTAAACTATCTAAGGCCTTGTATGGTTTAAAACAAGCACCTAGAGCATGGTATGATAGGTTGAAAAATTTCCTACTTGAAAAGAGCTTTTTATGGTAAAGGTAGACAAAACTCCTTTTGTTCTTAAGCAAGGCAATAATCAATTATTCGTTCAGATTTATGTGGATGACATCATCTTTGGTTGTTCATCTCATGTTTTGGTGTCCTAGTTTTCAGAAACTATGAGTAGTGGATTTGAGATGAGTATGATAGGCGAATTGTCTTACTTTTTGGGATTGCAAATCAAACAAACAAAAGAATGTATATTTGTGCATCAAAGTAAATATACGAAGGATCTTCTATGTCGCTTTGGAATAGAGAATTGCAAACCCATCATAACACCCATGGGAGCTAAATCTACACTTGATCCTGATGAGGAAGGTGAGCCAATTGATCAAAAGGAGTATAGGAGTATGATTGGTTCACTTTTATATCTTGCTGCTTTAAAACCGGATATACAATTTGCTATATGTTTATGTGCACGGTTTCAAGCTTCTCCACGTGCTTCACATCTTCAAGCAATTAAGCGAATTCTCAGGTATATTCATAGCACTAAAGACTTTGGTATATGATTATCAGCATCATCATGTATTAGTTTAAGAGCTTTTTCTGATGCTGATTTTGGAGGATGTAGACTTGATAGGAAAAGTACTTCTGGTGCTTATTTCTTCTTGGGTAATTCACTTGTTGCTTGGTCTTCTAGAAAGCAATCCTTTGTAGCACAATCAACTGCTGAATCTGAGTATGTGGCTGCTGCTAGTTGTTGTTCTCAAATTCTTTGGATAGTAGCTGCACTTAAGGATTATGGCGTTACTTTGGAAAATATTCCGCTCTTCTGTGATAATACAAGTGCTATTTTTATTACTAAGAATCCAGTACAACACTCTAGAACAAAACATATTGATATTGGATTTCATTTTCTTAGAGATCATGTTGAAAAAGGAAATATGGTACTTTATCATGTGGATACTAAACATCAATTAGCAGATATTCTTACAAAACCTTTGGATTCTTCTCGTTTTGCTTATTTTAGGAGAGAACTTAGGGTTATTCATCCAATGGTGTTGTTTTGAGGGGGAGGTTTAACTATTTGTAACATATTTTATTATTGATATGTTTTTATTTGAAAGTTTTTAAAAAATAAACAATTGCTGATAAACTAATGAGCACTACATATGATTCATATGTGTCTTTTGAAGCCATGTTCATGCCATAAAGAAATAGTGCCTTCATGCTTGTACATATGTAGTGTAGGTCTTTGTATGAGTATCTAAATAAAATGACAACTTGAATTAAATATTGGTATGATTAAACTTTCTTATCTATTTTGATCTTGTTTTACATGTGGTAATGTGTTATGAAAAATAATATCAGAAAGATCAAAAGTATGTGCTATGGAAAAATATGATAAAGATCAAGGAAATATGCATTGTCACACTTCTTTTTAACGAGACTGCTTACCGTTGGATTTTGGTATGAACTTGAAAAAAATTATGTATGACCGAAATCTTGTTCTTAAGCTTGTAATTGTCAAAAGATATAGGCTTAACTGGGTTGAAAAGTAAGGCTGACGGTGCATATAATTCCTTGCAATTGATATCTTGTTGCAACTAATTAATCAAGTTTTAGCTCTTTTAAACACCAATGAATTCAAGTCTTAAAATAGTTTAGGAAGGAATATCATGTCATGTAATAATTTGTTAATTGCACTTAATTTTTAGTTGTGCTGGAGTTACATTGCAGGTGTATAGATGTGAGAATGCAAATTACTTTTAGTATGACATGAGTGAGCATTTGATATATATTTTGATGATTGGTGGTTCTCATTAATAATAATAATAATAATAATAATAATAATAATAATAATAATAATAATAATTCTCTTTTGTGTTCTTGATGAACTCATTGTCAAAAAAGGGGAGAGTTTTATATACAGTTTTTGATGATCTTTTCACGATCTTTTTATTTTGCTTTTCGTTCTTCTTTTGCGACGGTAAATGCCAATGTTCAGTGTTTATATATGTTGTTGCCAATGTTTTCATCAAGAGGGAGATTGTAAAATCATGTGCTGAAAAATTGACTTATCTTGTGATTTATGAACTTGGCATTAGAAAGTGTGATAAGCGTGTGTACGACTGACGTGGGTCAGGTTGCGAATATCAATGCCCGAAAACGGTGTGTTTGGTCTATTGGTGTATAGATACTTGGGGTCAACCTTGGTCAACGACGGCGATCGGGACTAAACTCAGGGAGGAGTTTAAGTCCAGAACAGTCAAGGATATCAGGTGACAAAATTGGACACAAAGTGACACACGGTGAATGAAAACCGTATGGGAAGATCTTTGAAATGGGCTTCACAAGGTTACGTGCCAGCGCTAGAAATTCACGGAAAAATTATGAAGAAATTAGATAGAAATTCACGATGAAGAAAATGTTTTTTAATTAAAAAGATGAGTGCTACAGTATATTGAGTACTGTAGCATCAAGCATATGCGTATGCATGCATTGACTTGTGCAAGGCTGGCGATGAGTCTGACGATGTGGCTGGCGAAGAACGTTTCGGAGTCAGCTACAGCGAGGAGGTGCATCGGAGAGTCGGCTACAGCGAGGAGGCGCACCGGCCCATGGTGTGCAAGCCGGTAGCAGGCCGGCGTAGCAGGCTGAGCCTGAAGGCCCACAAAGATGTTATAAATAGTGACTTCCTATTAATTTTTGGTATGATTTTTTTAGAGATTTTAGAGAGCGAATTTGTTTTTAGATTAGAGTTCTAATATAGAGTTTTGGTGATTTCGTGGAGAAATTTTTTTGGATGTTTTGGAGAAACATCTTGTAAGCACAATCTTGGTAATAAAGGTAAAGCTTATGGAAGATTAGCGCGGTAATTAATCCCTCTTTCTCGTTCATCTTTGTGCATGTCTAGCGATTGATTTTAGATTGATTTGTTTTTCTTTGAGATTTGGGTTGGTTTCTTTGATCTAAAATCTAGCTAGGGTGTTTTTCTAGTGTTCTGAAAAGTTTGGTTGGTTAATTATTTTCGGATCTCATTTAATCAATTAATTATGGCTTAATTAATTTCCGTCAACGTTCTGTTCAGTAATTTTGTTTTGTTAATATCTCGAGATCCAGAAGTCCGATTGACATGATTCCAGTTGAGTTTGTTTGAAAATAATTTTGTCTAGTTTATTCTATAAAAATTCTAGGTCAATCGGAGTTACGGATCTACGGTTACAATCTGTTTAGTGACGAAACGGTGTTCTGTCCAGATTCTGAAAACGCGGTTTTTTAGGTTTTGTGACTGGGGGAAAGTGTTAAATTTTATTTTTGACTTACGCAATTATTCACCCCTTTCTTATTGGCTATTTTAGTATGAGTCGATCCTATATGTAAAGTCATCCAGTACATTGGAGAACAGCAACTCTACAAGGAAGCTTGACAGCAGTGATACAGGATAATGACAATAGCTAAGGGTCCAGTATAGGCAATCTAAATAGAGATATGTGCTACTTATTTATTGTTACTAGCGTATTATTGCTCATACATTGTAATGGAATTTTTAAACAAAAATATTAACATCAAATATTATTATCAATCTATTTTTCTATCACTTTCTACATATATCATCTCTTAATTTCTATGTATATATTTCAATTGATATCTAGGCCTTTGGCCCTCATATTCTCCTTTTTTCAAAAAATAAAGAGAGTTGGTGGTAGGGTGGTGGTAGATTTACCACTCACTCTTACCATTTGGTTTTTTTTAAATAGCATAGATACGCTGTTAGATGCCTGGTTTATAACCATCAGGTAAGGGCTGCAGCCTGTAGGCATCTATTTTGAGATATTCAACTGAACTGAACGATGAGCAGCAATTATTTTGTACAAACATTGCGAAGTAAAAGAGGGCCTGCCAATCCCATGTATCCATGTTAGTTTGGATGCCGGTCAATGGTTCTGAAACAACAACTACCTATATCCATGGTTTACTGATTTTCCTTGCCGTTTGTTTGATTTTCTACCTGGTCTTATGCAATTGCGCTAACATGCTAAGATGTTATATGTGTTGCAATGGAAAATATTGGTATTTATACTTAGAACACACTTGTCATATAGACTCAAAAATCAGTAGGGCTTGCACTCTTTTTAGTCGATGTACAAAATTTACGTGTCGGGTGGCATTCTACACTGGCTATGCTCTTTAACTTCTTCAATGCGGCTCCCCCCGGGTACTTAGAGAGGTTTCTCCATTTGCTACATACCACTCTGCTGTGAAATAAGTGGATTTCTATAAACCCAAAAATCATTTAGGCTATGTTTAGAGAGTTTATGCCACTACAGTTTTTTTTTTTTTTCAGAATCTCTAGTTAATAGAAGTTCTCTCAAATAATCTCGATTTCTACATAGATTCTGAGAATTTGTAGGTATAGAATTTAGAAAATAAAGCTGGGTTTCTTAACTTCTTCAGATATTCTCACTAACTAGTTTCTCACCGGCTGCTTCTCAAAAAGCTCTTTCAAACATGACCTTAGTAGTGTGGGTAACAGATTAAAGACTAAAGTACCTATAATTAATAGAAAGAAGTATTAGTAGTTGGGTAGATGAGTGGTATTGGAAGAATAATTTTTTTTTACTTTGTGGACTGATGGTTGATGCGATTGTAAAAATCAACTTATTTTAGAACAAAATATAAACACTGGGAATAAACTTATTTTAGGACGAAGAGAGTGCCTTGTTGAACCCTTGGTCCGCAACGACAACATTGAAGCTAAAAATAAGTTGATTTCTAGAGTTCAAATTTTGTCCTAAAATAATATGTTTTCTACTCTTTTACCTACCTTTGGTCTGTAAATCAAGGAGTTTTATTCTTTTAATATTTCTTATCCACTCACCAACCAATGCTACTTCCTCTGTCCTAAAATAAAACAACTCCAAGCATCCCAATAAATAGTTAAGAAAGAGGATAAAAAACAAAAACGTCTCTTATTAATAGAAAAATAGTAGGCTTGATCGACAACCTTGGCTGTGGTTATGGCACAGCCGTATCTGCAGCCGGATAGGAGAAAAATGTATATAATTACTGTAGTGGCTGGCTGTGGAGCAGTTACAGCCAAGGCTACCGATTAGGCCCAGTATTAATGGGTGGATAGATAAGAGATATTAAATGAATAAAATTTTTAGTTTATTTAAGAAAAAGTTTAAACTCTAGACATTGATTTATCTCGGGACAAATGAGTACTCTCCTATTAATTAAAGATATTTTGGTTTTTTTCTCTCAACCAGTACAAACATTATATTAAAAATAGATTTAATTTGTAACATGGGATCTAAACTATGGGTCTGACCGATAACCTTGGCTGTCAGCCAATACAGTAATTATATACATTTTTCTGCTGTTCGGCTGCAGCCACAGTCAAGCCTGCCGACCAGGCGCCCTATGCTTCGCAATTCACAAACAGCTTCTTCATTGCTTCCTGCCGAAATGACCCTTTCGCCCCTCCATCACAGTGTCCAACACGGATAGCCGACAAGTCGATACGTGCCGTCCAACTCGCCCGATAAACCGCTCTTTCACCGTCCGATCCTTACCGACCTGAAGCCCATTACAGTAACTCCACGCGGTGCGCTTTTTGACCGGCCAGATATTTTCCCGCGCACATGAACCCACCTCCCCTCCTCCATAGCTAGGTCTTCCTTCCCACTGAATCCTGGGCCCCACACTTAGGCCCCATATCCCGGGCCCGCAGTCCAGTTGCGTGCGGTAAGAAATTTAGGTACGGAAAACCTTTATCCCCAGGCCTTCCGATATTTTGAGTAGACTCTCACCGACTTGTGGGACCACAATTGTTGGGCCCAGTGGCAGTGTCGTTACGTGGGCGGCAACGCCCACCTCACCGCCTCCACCGTCTTCTTCCCCACTGGATAGTTCGGCTCGTCGTCGCTGCTACAGAGGAGAAGCAGAGAGGAGGAGGAGAATACCAAAGGAGATAATAGTATTAATTAATAAATAATAATAATTGATATACGTAATAAATAAGGGGAAAAGGCGGCGAGCGAGGTGGGGAAAAAGGGGAGAGAGGAGGGAGGAGAGATCACGAGGTGGGGTTGCTCCGCCGCCCAATCCCAACCAAAACAGAATCCAATCTTGTTGGAGCTAAGACCTAAAAGGGGAGGAGGAGGGCGAGCGGATCGCGGGGTTTCACGGGAGGCGCGCGCGCGGGGGCCGGGTGGGTGGGTGGGTGTCTATCGGCCCGGGAAGCTGCGCGGCGGCGGCGCCGGTGAGGAGGGGATGGACCGGGCGGCGCTGACGGTGGGGCCGGGGATGGACATGCCGATAATGCACGACAGCGACCGGTACGAGCTCGTGCGCGACATCGGCTCCGGCAACTTCGGCGTCGCGCGCCTCATGCGCAACCGCGCCGACGGCCAGCTCGTCGCCGTCAAGTACATCGAGCGCGGCGAGAAGGTCTTGTTGCCTCTCTCTTTCTCTCTCCCCCCCCAACTCCTTGTAGCTTCAGGAGTGACCTTGACCTGCTATGCTCTTCGTGTGCGCGCGCGTTTTCTGCAGATTGACGAGAACGTGCAGCGGGAGATCATCAACCACCGGTCGCTGCGCCACCCCAACATCATCCGCTTCAAGGAGGTCATCCTCACGCCCACCCACCTCGCCATCGTCATGGAGTACGCTTCCGGCGGGGAGCTCTTCGAGCGCATCTGCAACGCCGGCAGGTTCAGCGAGGACGAGGTATGCAATTACCTGCCGGTGCCTGGTTTAGTACGACACTGAAAATTAACCGAGAGCCTTATAAAAAAAATTGCCATTTCTGTGTATGCGTACACTTGTAAAATTGCAGTTAATTGATACTGTAAGCGTCTTTGTACCCTTCAGGCACGTTTCTTTTTCCAGCAACTGATATCAGGAGTAAGCTATTGCCATTCCATGGTATGATGGCATCCTCTCTCGCTTAAAGTTCTTCGCCTCCACCAATTAATTGTAGCTTGTTACATGTGTGGTAGTTAAAATTGGCTTGTTTTTGTGGTTACCTTTTTTGTCAAGCAAGTATGCCATCGTGACTTAAAGCTGGAGAACACCCTGCTCGACGGGAGCACGGCGCCTCGCCTCAAGATATGTGACTTTGGCTATTCAAAGGTACTGTCACGACTCATGAGATGCCCTGCTTTAAGGATTATGCGAGAGACCATCTCCTGGTTGCAATCCACGGCCTTATCCTGGTTGTTATGCCAAATTGGAATATGAGTTGTGCATATCATTGTAGCTCTTTGGGTTCTTGTGCCTGGAATCTTTTTTACTTTGTTCTGATCATGTCATGACTCTTTTCTGCATTGGCAGTCATCAGTTCTTCATTCACAACCAAAATCAACTGTTGGAACTCCGGCATACATCGCTCCTGAGGTTCTGCTGAAGAAGGAATATGATGGAAAGGTAAGCTTATATTGAAATTTCCATGCTCTCCTGCATGGCTGCTTATGGTGTCATGGTGTCTGATGTAATGATATCTGTACCATTTTCTCCACTTAAGCAACTGTACTTGCTTTAGAATGCATTTGCTGACTATTTGTTCCTCAACAAAGATTGCCGATGTGTGGTCGTGTGGGGTAACCCTCTACGTAATGCTAGTTGGTGCATATCCTTTTGAGGATCCAGACGAGCCCAAGAATTTCAGGAAGACAATTCAGGTTTCGATTGCGGTCATCCAACATTGCAGTCTCAAAATTTCATGACCATTTTGATTAGAAAACTGATAGATGATCTTAATTTTGACAGAGAATATTGAGTGTGCAGTACTCTATTCCAGATTATGTCCACATATCTCCAGAGTGCCGAGATCTTATTGCGAGGATTTTTGTGGCCAACCCAGCTACCGTGAGTACTTCTGGCTTTGTAGTGCAGATGCTAGCCTTTTCTGTATCATTTCCTCTTTAAGATAAATGTCAATTGTTTGGACATACAGAGAATCTCTATCCCCGAAATCAGAAATCATCCATGGTTCTTGAAGAATCTCCCAGCTGACCTAATGGATGATAGCACAATGAGCAACCAGTACGAGGAGCCTGAACAGCCAATGCAGAGCATGGATGAGATCATGCAGATACTGGCAGAGGCGACCATACCAGCAGCTGGATCCGGTGGAATCAACCAGTTCTTGAATGATGGTCTCGACCTTGATGATGACATGGAGGACCTTGATTCAGACCCTGATCTTGACGTGGAAAGCAGTGGGGAGATAGTATATGCTATGTGATGTCGTGAATAGTAGCAGACAAACAGATTGCCGTCAGTTGCCTGCGAATTGGTTTGTTGTGTTACAGTCACAAATGACAGATAGCCAAGAAACTCACAAGGGGATATGTCAAACAAGTTCAGTTGCATATGCTGATTCTGCCTGATGATCCCTATTGTCTCCTGTTTCATCGCCTTTGATTTGTGTATGGCAGCTTTAGCCTGTAACCATGTTGCTATCCTAGAATCTCGTTTTGAGAACTGTTTGAAGCCTTGTCTTCGCTCCCCTTAACAGAGGGAAAGCGATGTAGTAGTGCTGTGAACTGTCATTCCGTTGTGCTTGTACCATATGTGTAGACGAATAAGAGATGCCCCAGTTCGCTCAGTCACATGTACTTCCTTCCATTTGGAAGCATCGTGTGCAAGTCATTGGGTTTATGTGAATTCAGTGAATTTTACCTTTTTAGTTGCAGATGTTTTTTGTTTTGGTGTGTGTTGTCTGTTAGCGTCGGCCTGTTATTGATATTAAGCGTATCAAAGTACTTGTTAGCATCGTTACATAAATACACGTATCATGGAGGCATGCAGACATCGCCATCAGCACCTGGTCAAGCCAACCTAAACACCACAGCTGGCTGAAGCTACGCCATCCCCGCTGCTAATACTTTGACCTGATGACCATGAACAATTTGACCAGCGAGTCTCATCTCATTTATTTATTAACCTAGCCATTCTACAAAACCTCTCATGTTACATATCAAGCAGGCAGAATTCAAACAAAGTTGTCATATTTATTGGGAAGCCAGCATGATCAAATGTTCATCAAACCATACAGTTGCATACGACAGATCACAGATGCAGTCGCACCACTACAGCGATTTACAGGCAAAACACACTACTACGCGGCAAGCAGGGGATTGAGCACATGGCAGATGAACAGCACCACACCAGTGATGTCTTCCCTGATCAGGAACATGAAAGGATGGTCTGCGACAAAGTTCACACGCATCACAGCTGAGAAACACGGCCACCGCTGCGGATGCGGCAGCAGCCTCTGTCCCTTCCTCATTCACCTCGACGAACGACTTGTGGAAAATGGATGAAACAAACAGGTTTTGCCCCAGTGGCGAATCAACCATCTCTGCATGATCAGCTTCTGAGCCAAACGGCAGGTGGAGCCCCAAACCTTTGAGCAAATCAGACGCTTCAAATCCAAACGATATCTTGAATTTGGGAAGCTTGAACTGCCCAACATCAACCTTCCGCGTTGGGATGTGGTTCTGCAGGAACCAGAGTTCAGCTTCTCAGCCAAGCTCCAGAGGCCATCCTGTGCTTCCGGAAGAAGTATGTACATGGAGAACTGCCTCTTGTCACTACCTTGCTTGTAAGGAAGCTTGAGTACCTTCAAGCTGTCGTAAGACGAAAGATATTGCTCCTCTGTAGTGGACATGAATGGTGCTTGAACTGACTTGCCCTCAAGAAGGTGGAACTCGCCATCTTGGGTTTTAGACGCATCAAACTTCTCAGCCCATGCTCCTTTGAAATAAAGTGCATTACCTAGAACCAGCCTGGTAGTATGGTCAACAGATCCTTGAGGGAGGATCTCTTTGATGAGGCCTGATGTGACTTTCTCTACCCATGAGTTCACTTGTCCAGCAACTTCAGCAGCCTGTATGAAAAGAATAAATATAAGCATTTAGCACTAATGTCAAGATTTAGAAATTTTAGAATGTTGAGAACTTCAGTAGTCCTGTAAGGTTACCCGAAAACCATGTCCTCCACAGTAGCCCCTGAGACTTTTATAGTCGAGTCCCAGCTTTTTGCCGAGTGCTTCTCCTCTACGGTGAAGCCTTCCCGAGTGCTCTTTTCTCGAGTATTCACCTCTCGAGTGCTTTCTCCATATGTCCTTATTATTGTTGGCAAAGAGACTATGATGGGCTTCATCAAAATAATGAACAGCGTGCACCGAGTCGGTGCACGTATTAGATGTAGCCTCCGATTCTATGCTTAGTTATAAGTCAAAAGACTATAATCTTCAAAACAAAAATAGTGTGCACCGAGTAGGATATATCCTTAATACCTTGAAATAAATCATGATATCTGAGTACATTACACTCGGCTATCAGCTTAACATGAAGCACATCCTAAGTTTTTTAATAGGAATTTAGTCAAACAACATCTGCATCACGATTTTATCATGACCAGCAAGCGACTCAATAAGGCATGTTATTTAATAAACCTTTATTGCACGGCCCATTAACAAATGCGCGAGCCCAAGCCTCCACACCCAGCACGGCTCTTTATATTCCGGAAAAAGGAAAAGAAATTCTCTTCTTCTTCAATAGCTCTCGCGCCTCTTTGTCTTTCAAACTTCTGATGCTTCCCCACCTAGGGTTCTCCACGTCACCTCTTGGATCCAAAGCCAATCACTCCTCTTTAGCTCTAGCATCCTCCTCCAACCCCAAAGCCATCATCGTCATCTCCTCCACAACCCTAGATCCAAAAAAGTCTACCTCCTCCGCTGAATTGGCTCCTTTGCCCATTGAGAATGGCAATAGCCAGTCTCCTCGGATCTCAGGCTGAAGGAGCTGGTGGATGAAGGAGTACTTCTACCTAAGGAGATCATCGTGTGGCGCGCGGCCGCCAGTGAGCCTTTCCCCACTCCAAAGACCCACGAGGTTGTCGTCTTTGAATCTATTTTCCACCGCGGATTTGGTCTTCCCTCCTGTAGTTTTCTCCACAGCATTCTCGATTATTATAAAATCGAGTTGGTTCACCTCAATCCCAACTCTATCCTTCACATCTCCATTTTCATCACCCTCTGCGAAACCTACCTCGGCATCCTCCCCCATTTCAATCTCTTTCGTCACCTCTTCTTCCTGAAGCCCCAACCGAACAAAGCTGAGACCCCAAGTGGTCGGGGGTGTCGAGATTTAGCTTCGCAATGAGCTGAAGAAGATTTACCTCTACCTTCCCCTGAAATCTTCTCTAAAGGGATGGCATTAGGAGTGGTACTACTGCTACAACCCCTCTCTTTCTCTCCCTTCCTTCGTCGGGTATGCCCCCAAGGTGCTCGACACTTGGACCGCTCTCCCCAACAACGAAGACATGAAGCAGGTGCTCTCCTTATTGGAGCACCTTGAAACTCTGAAGAAGGGAGGGCTGACCAGGGTCTAGATTGCCCGAAATATTGTTGTCCGGCGGATCCATCCCCTCAAAGATCGTGTCTACCCCAGCTACAAGTACTTTGGGCAGCACGACCTCACCCGGAAATCACAGGAGTCGGTGGCGTACAAGGACATCTTCGACTGAGTCTTCAAGTTCTTCACCAGCGGAGTCACCATCAACGCCGATCCGAGTGACTTCCCTGCTCCCTTCAATGTCAACAATCTCCCCCCTAGGTAAGCTTTGCTATCCCCAACTCGTCGATTGCTTAGTCGAATTGCAGAGAATTTTATCATCATTATTTGACTGTAGGACCGTGCTATCTTCATCTCCCATTCCCCTAGCCAGCCGGCTAGGGCTTCTCGAAAGCGCTCCCAGGCTCCCAACGCTGCCCACGGGGTGGGCTGGGGAGGAGAACGCGGCGGCGAGGAGGAGCGCGAAGTGTGTCTGGTGAGCGATATAGACGCGGAGGCGGTGGCGGCCATGGTCACCGGTGTGCGGTAGTTTCTTACTTTCTTGGAGCTTGGGAGACACTAGACTACCGGAGAGGATACAACGGCCCCGTTTGAGATAGCTGACATTGTTGGATTGATAGATTATTATCTAATTTTTGTGATAGCTATCTTGTTTAAGGATATAAACAAATAAATGTCTGCAAAGTTGAAAAAAATTTTTCTTTAGAAAGTATTCCAAAAAAATCTTATATAAAATTTTTTTACATGTACCATTAGCAGTTTAGAATCAGAAAAGAACGGACCAACGTCGGCCAGTTTCGCATGGAAGTCTTGTGGGCGGCAGTCCTAATCTGATCGCATCTTACTTTTTAAAGAGTTGAGTCGGATGTAAAAGTATGTTCTATACCCACTATCTCTCTGGAATTTTTTTAGTGCATATGTGTATGCATACATGGGTTATTTGTAAGATTTTTATAGAAAAATATTGCATATTAGTGTACGTGGTTGGTGGTCTCATATAATCAAGTATATATGTTTTCAGATGATTAGGGATAATTAAATATTTATTATACTTTCGATTTTAGTTTGGGAACCATTGTGTATGGCAGCTTTAGCCCGTCAGTTCTAATGCTGTTGCTATCCTAGAATCAAATTCTGAGAACTGTTTGGAACCTGTCTTTGCTCCCCTAACTAATTGAAAGCGATGTAGTAGTAGTAGTGTGTGTAGACGCACAAGAAATGCCCCAGTTTGGCTCAGTACATGAACTTTCTTCCGTTGATTTGAGAGCATCAGCTGCAAGTCCTGACTTCAGTGAATTTTTACCTTATTGGTTCAGATGAGATCTTTTTATGTGTGTTGCCGTTAGCCTGTTATTTGCATTAAGCATATCAACTTACTTGTTAACATCATTACATCAGTACACGTACCAGGGAGACATGCAGACATCGCCATCAACACCTGCTCAAGCCAACCTGAACAACACAGCTGGCTGAAGCTAAGCCATCACAGCTGCTGATACTTGGCCTGTTGACCATGAACAATTTGACCAGCGAGTTTCATCTCATTTATGAACCCAGACATTCCATAACACACCTTACATACATCAAGCAGGTGCAATTCAAAACACAGAACATTTGTCATTTTTATTCTGAGTCAGCATGATCAAATGTTCATCAAACCCTGCAGTTGAATATGACAGATCACAGATGCGGTCGCACTCACTACAGAGATTTACAGCAAACACTCTAGGCAGCAAGTAGGGGATTGACCACATGACCGACAAACAGCACCACGCCTGTCATGTCTTCCCGGATCACAAAAAGGAAAGGATGATCCGCAACGAAGTCCACAGGCATTGGAGCTGACCTAAGTGTGATCACTGCTGCAGATGCGGCAGCAGCCTCAGTCCCTTCCTCATTCACCTCGACGAACGACTTGTGGAAAACGGATGAAACAAACAGGTTTTGTCCCTCTGGTGAATCGACCATCTCTGTAAGATCAGCTTCTGAGCTGAATGGCAGGTGGGGCCCCAAACCTTTGAGCAAATCAGAAGCTTCAAATCCAAATGATATCTTGAATTTGGGGAGCTTGAACTGCCCAACAGTAACCTGCTGCATTGGGATATGCTTCTCCAGGAACTCTGGTTCAGAGTTAAGCTCTTCAGCCAAGCTCCAGAGGCCATCCTGTGCTTCCGGAAGAAGTATGTACATGGAGAACTGCCTCTTGTCCCCACCTTGCTGGTAAGGAAGCTTCAGTACCTTCAAGCTGTCATACGACGAAAGATATTGCTTCTTTGTAGTGGACATGAATGGTGCTTGAACTGACTTGCCATCAAGAAGGTGGAACTCGCCATCTTTGGTTTTGGATGCATCAAACTTCTCAGCCCATGCTCCTTTGAAATAAAGTGCATTGCCTAGAACCAGCCTCGTAGTATGGTCCACAGATCCTGGAGGAAGGATCTCTTTGATGAGGCCTGACGTGAGTTTCTCTACCCATGAGTTCACTTGACCAGCAACTTCAGCAGCCTGAATTAAAATAAAATATATCAGCATTTAGCACTAACGTCAAGCTTTACAAACTAGAATGTGAGATATGAGATGCGATAAGCATCCAAGAAAATGCCCTAACATTTTCATGAACTATATGGGAAGGAATTCATATGTACTGATGAAACACACGAAAGATTAGCAATTCGCATGAACAAACTGATCTAAATGGTCATGACATTATCTGGAACTAGTGGCATCATAATACAGAACCAATACTAACCTTTCCACAATTCCAATGAGTAATGGGCTCACCTTCTTAAGAGATAATTTCCACAGCGGCGCTAGATGAAAACCGCATAAATAATTTCCGTAATAGTAAACATTAGAAAGTAGCTTATACCCTAATTTGACAAGAGCGGAAGTGCAGGACTGCAGAGTCTAGATAAACGTTATGCTAAAAAAGAAGCAACAAAAACCAAAAGTAGTAAAAATTGAAGGACCCATTAATTCATAATGGTCTTATTACTAAACAATGAACACCTACTACGCTTAAATAACTAAACCGAGCAGAAATGACAATGAATTGTCGAATCTTACACTTTTACACCATAAGGTAAGCTACATCAGGAAATAGCAGTAGAGCTTGAATGTTTTAACAATCATAATTCAAATATAGATGTAAAAATTCGAAGCTTCAATTTAACCTTACAAAATCAATAGACATGAGAAGCTTTTACACTGTTTCACGTGTACAAGAATTAGGCAAGACGTGAAATATTAGAAATCTCTTGCACTTACATAATTCTCCGACTCCTCCACAAACGGCTTGCAATTGCAAATAATGCTTCTAATCAATGTTAGCTAAGTTGCTAGGGAATAACTACTAAACTAGAAGCTTAAAATTGCTAAAACATTTAGTGAAATATCTAAAAGCACAAGAAGATAAACTTCTAGCTAATTAATTTTGCAGGAAACAAGAAATGCACACTTAATTTGCAAGGGCTTAATAAACCTAAGTAAATTGTGTGCTTTGTTCGATGGCTGGGGAATTGGGATCATTTCCTTAGTTTGGAAGTCCACGGAGTGGGTCTCGGCCTTGTACTTGCCGACAGCAACGTCCTTGAAGGTTTTCTTGAGCGAAAGGGACGCATCGACGAAGACGCCGTCGGCGAAGGCAACGCGAGGGCCGCCGGCGCCGGAACCGTCGGCTAGCACGAGCTGCACCAGCTGCTCGGCGAACGCGTGCAGGCCCTCGGCCTCCCCCGGGCCCGGGACCCCGAGTGCGGAGGCGAGCTGGTTGCGCGTGGCCCCACCCGCGCCGGCGGCGACGAGGCTGAGCGCGACGTGGAGGGAGAGCGGGGAGAAGGCGATGTTCCTCCCTGCGCCGCCCGCGGGGTGGGCCGGCGAGGAGAGCGCAGCGGCGAGGCGGAGCGCGAAGCCGGTCTGGTGGGCGATGGAGACGCGGAGGTCGGCGGTGGCCATGGTCGCCGTGGAGTGCTAGTGGTTTCTTGGACCTTGGAGTTGGAGACACCAGTGGGGAGGAGCCGAATGGGGAAGTATGATGGGGACAAATGCAATTTCGTGGAGTTTCAGGGTGTTTTGAGTTATTTTTGTGGCCTTGTGGTTGTGGCCGCGACTACTGTCGGTGGGCCTGTATGGAGTATCATTTCATTAATAGAGAGTTTAGGGTGATTCGTGTGAAATGTGCTAAAGTAAAGGGCAGGAAATCGCGTGTCACGTGTGCTCGTATGACTTGACCACACTTTGCTGTACAGGACAGCTCTCCCTTAATCAGATGATTATCTTATAGTACAGTTTCAGTTTGCTTACAAGCAAAATACATGTGCTTTGTATTGGCTAAAGTCGATTTTAATTATAAAATTGTACATAATTTTCTAGTATTCTATATTGCACGAGAAGAGTGATCGGGTTATAAACCTTTGCTTTAGTTTAGATATTCACCGTAAAATACATAACTCTTCCACGTTTCCTCGTAATAACACAAAAAAACAAAAATTCAAAGACCAGCCCAACAATAAAGAGCCCATCGTATTTGGGCCTCCACCATCCTAGACTTACAGCCCAGTAAGAAATCTCGTCACCATCCCATCCATTCAATGGCGTAGACCCCCTCACGTACCCCCACTGCTTGAAAATCCTAGCAACTCTATCCTACTCCCACCCACGCCTCTCCCCACCATCGCCTCTCTCCCCAATCTCCGTGTTGCCTCCTCCTCACTGGATACTAAAGAATACTATGTTGGCATTCACTAATCTTGTTATCCCAATTTTAATTTGATTTTTTGGGGGTGTGTCGGTGCAGAACACCTCCTTTGTTTGCCACTGTCCCACTGCAGAAATACAATACCTGATGAAGTGATCGAGTATAATTCGTAGAAGGTGAAATCTTATTGTAAAATCTGTATATGAAGATATAGCATAGTTTTTTTTCTGGAAAAATCTTATACCATTGTTTTGTCTGTATAATTTTCTCTTATAGTTCATTATACATGCAAGCCAATCATTAAGCTACCATCTCTTCCTTAAAAAAAATGCACAGCAACTAATTATTCAGCAAAATAAAAATCATCAATTTGAGATTTGAAAGCATAATAAAAAAAGGAAAGCAAAAGGCTGTAACAGGAGCATAAAGTCAAAGACTAGGCCCACTTTCATCTCAACTTCCCTACCCCAGCACTAGCAAGGCAGCAACCTTTCTTCCCTGTTGACAACATTTTTTCCCTCTCTCTATCTCTATCTCTCTCTTTCTCACCTTCTTCCCTTCTGCACCATCAAATCCGCCGCCAATGACCCCGCGCGCACCGTCGATGCGCCACACCCACCGCACCTCTTCCTCGCCGAAGTCGTTGCCTCCTGGCACCCCTTTCACAAGAAGCCCTGCCTATTTGACCACTCCACCGCTTCCCCCTCCTACTTAGCCCACTTTGCTGATGCGGCCACCGCGGAGACCCCGACCCTGACACCTCCCCTCTCTGCCAGTGGCGGCGGGGGCTCGCGGTCGGTGTCCAGCTGCAGCAGCGACCGCCGTAGATCCGACATGTGTTCCGACTTCCACGTCACGTGCGGCGCCGGTGGCGACGGCGCTACCGACTCCAGCGGCGAGATGTGGGCTTTGGATGTTGAGGAGGTACGGATGAGTTGTGAAATCATTGTCATGATTATTTTTTTTGTGATGAACAATTGGTTTTACAAATGATTTATTTAATATAAATTGGTTTGCAAATATCTGTTGATGTTGGCGTGAGTGTGTGTGACTAATGAGGGTCAGGTTGCGATATCTGTGCTCAGAAACGGTCGTTTTATCTATTTGTGTGTAGGAGACTTGAGATCAACCTTGGTCAATGGTGAGGACCGGGACTACGCTCAGAGAGGAGCCGAGGTTTAGCACGGTTGGGATGCCATGTGATAAGGTTAGACTAAAGTCAGTTTGTCTTGAGGTCAACATTGGTCAACGGCAAGATCGGGACAAAACTCAGGGAGGAGTTGTAACGTCTAGAAATTCATAACTAGAATTCTGTACATTCCTGTGTATTAAATTCTTGTCCAGGAAAGCCAGGGCACACAATACTAAGTTGCTATACAGAGTACGTCTTACAAACAGAATAAAATTGTCTTACATAAATACAGCAGTAAATATAAATAAAGGCTATATATAGCTGGCCAAGCAGAGGCTTTCATTCCATAGGCGTCTTGACGGCGGATCTAGCCTAGTCCTCCTGATGATCCTCGTCGAAGATATACTCCACCACTAAGAGGGGAAAGGGAGTAAGACTGAGTACCACCCACAGTACTCAACAAGTCACACCCACAAATATGCACAATACACGGGAGACAAAGATAGGCTCTGGGTTCATTTGCGTAAAAGCAGTTGCAAACAATAATAGTTCGCAAACAGTAAAAATATTGATTAATTGAGCAATATTAATTCTCCACTGATCAACGTTACACCACGTTAACCAGACCCAGCCATCCATCCTAACACTATAGCAAATTTTAATGTCAATTTATTATGGTGAGGCTAATCACTGTGTCTTGACCAAGATGCCCATGACCGCGGGTGCGGCTATTCGAATAGATTTACTCTGATTAGAGGTGTACAACTGTACCCACAAGACACAGCCCCACACACGTTCCCGTGTGCAGGCGTGTCACCACGACACCTTGCGAGAGGCTGTGACAGGACCGTCCACATAACCTCTCCCTAACCATTCACACTACGCTGAGGTTGCACCTACCAATAGGACACCCTATATCGGCCAGGCTACCCCCCTTGCGCTACAATGGATCCAGAAGTCGATCAACCCGACCTCGAGCCGACCCAACTCCATCACGCCCATTCTCACCAACGGTGCCTAGGAGAGGGAGAAGACATGCTACAAGCCCAGCCGTTGCCCACGCTGGCTTGTGGAATGTACGAGTATTTACCCAAGGGGGTCCCGTGAACCGGTCCTTCACTGTCATGGGTGCGACCAACAAAACCATGCACCCACAGCCCACCATTTAGGTCAAATTTTAGTAATTTAACATCAACATATCCAAAGTTCCATTTCTCCACATTGAGTCGGACCATAAATGTAAATTAAAGCATTTAAATCCCCATGTGAGCTAAAGGTTTCGAAGCAGGGTTAAGCATCCTAACAATAGCCTCTAGTCATATTATTACCCAGCTACAAAGGTGTACAGGTGGAAGGAATAAAGTCAGAGTAATTGAAATTGCATTTATATAGGTCACCCTCCCCACATGAAATGATGAAATAATGCATGTTTATCAATTTAAAACAAATAATTTGCAATAAATGGGTACAAAATTATCGAGTAAACAGTGCAACTTGCGTTGCTTCTGCTCGGCGAATTCGGCAACGACTTCGTAGTAAACTGGAGGATCAACTGCGTCGGTTTCTTTAGCAAACAACGGACAAACAATTAAAAACAGTACATGTGGACACTAAAACAGGGGGCTGAAGGTATTTTTAATGGATTCTTGGTATTTTTCTGGATTTAATGAAATTTGAATAGGATTAATCGGAGTTCGTATGAATTAGTTATGAATTTTATAAATTTTACTGTAATTTCACTATATAAATTAATTATTAATCGATTTATTGCTCAATTAAAAGGGATTATTGCGCCAACGGATCATGGGGAACTGGCGCCGACAAGCGGGGCCCACGGGTCAGCTATGCGGGGGACAGTGCATGGTGGACTTGGTCCATGCACGCGGGCGCGGCACGGGCGCACGCAAATGGCCATGATTTGCCGGGCAGATCGGACGGCCGAGGATGAACGGAACTCGCCCCCACCGGTGTGGCCACACCGCGGTGGGGCGAGCGGCCCGATGGTCGCCGCCGGCGACCATTTGGCCTCCCGGAGAGTGGTGGTGAGCAGCGAAGGAGGTGAGGAATATGACCGAGTACTCATCGAGGTACGGCGACCGACGGAGAGCGGTGGACGACAGCAATCAGAGGGGTTTGGTGGCGGCAGCAATCGAGGTTCGGGTAGCCGACGGCGATGGCGTTCCGGCGGTGTGAACCAATGACGGAGGTGCGGACAGGGTTTAGGAGAACTTGGTGGAGGTGTAGAATGTGTTAGGAGAGAAAAAGACCAAGTGGGTCGACAGAAATCTACGGTCGACTGCCGGTGGTGAGGCTTACCGAAAGGGGTGACGGAGAGGATGGAGTTCCGGTGGGAATCTGAGGCAGCCGGCGGTGGAACAGGACGCAGCGGGACGCGGCGTACCCTTTCGTCGGCTCTTTTGTAGGAGGTGCAAATACGTCGACATGTATATGTTATTTGTTTGCATTTAATTTGTTCTTGTTCACTTATTATTATGAATTATCTTTTCTTTTTTAAACACGGTACAAACATAGATGCTAATATAGATGTGCGCATTTATCTATTTCCTCTATCGCTGTAGGTATGTTTCAAAGACTAAGCTAGCATATATATTAAGATGGCTCCACTGTACCTTACAGAAACTGATCACTCGGTTTCTGGTGTTCCTTTCACTGATCTCCAAGATCTGAATCAGCCTTTCCACATAGGTGAGATCTTCCTGGATTTCGATCTGTTCTGGATCGGCCTGTTCTGCTGGTACCCTCAGGCATTTCTTCGGTTGTGACACGTGGAACATGTCGTGTATGCCTACCATTGAAAATGGGAGGTCCAACTGGTATGCAACTTCGCCTTTACAAGCTAGCACTTGGTAGGGTCCCACGAAGCGTGGGGCTAACTTCCCTTTGGTTTGGAACCTGTGTACCCCGCGGAGTGGTGTGACGCAAAGGTACACATAGTCTCTTTCCTCGAAACTCAGATCTCTGCGACGGTTATCGGCATAACTCTTCTGTCTTAATTGAGCTGTTTTTAATCGTTCTCGGATAATGGCCACTTTCTCTTTCACCTGTCTGATCCCAGAAGAGGGGTGTACGACACTTCCTGCCATATAGAGCTTCGAATGGGGCCATCTGCAGACTGTCTTGGTAGCTGTTGTTATATGAGAACTCTGCGTAGGGCAGACTCTTATCCCAAGTCCCACCGAAATCCAACACACAAGCCCTTAGCATGTCCTCCAATATTTGGTTGACTCTTTCAGTCTGTCCGTCTATTTGGGGATGGTAGGCTGTGCTAAATTCAGTCGGGTTCTTAGTTCTGCTTGCAGCTTCTGCCAGAACTTGGAAGTGAACTGGCTACCGTGGTCAGATACAATCCTCTTGGGTCTCCGTGTAAACACATTACGCGAGCCATGTAGAGTTCTGCCAGCCTCTTGCCTGAGTACGTTGTATGCATCGGAATGAAATGGGCAACCTTGGTGAGCCCATCCACGATCACCCAGATTGAGTCGTATCTCGAGGATGTGCGGGGCAACCCGGTGATGAAGTCCATTCCGATCTCTTCCCACTTCCACTCTGGGACTCTAAGAGGTTGTAAGAGTCCTGCATGCCTTTGGTGTTTTGCTTTGACTCGCTGACACACATCACAAAGTGCCACAAATTCCACGATTTCTCTTCTCATGTTGGCCCACCAACACTTTGTCTTGAGGTCTTGGTACATTTTAGTGCTTTTGGGATGAATGGAGTATTGCGTCTCATGAGCTTCCCGGAGGATTAAGTTATTGAGTTCCTTGTTTTCTGCGACGCACAATCATTCTCTCATCCAGACTGTCCCATTTTCGTCTTTCGTGAATCCTTGGGGGCTTTTCCAACTCTCATGTCCTTCTTGAGTTCTTTAATCTCTGGATCATTCGCTTGTGCCTTACGAACTTGATCGAAGAGTGTGGGCTGGACCTCTAGGGCTGCTACGAATCTAGGGTCAACGATGCTCAAATTCAGACGTTCGAACTCCTACTGCACTTTCTTGCACAACGTCTTTGCTAGAGCAGTGTTGCAGTAACTTTTCCCGCTCAGAGCATCTACCACGATGTTGGCTTTTCCCGGGTGGTAGTGTATTCCCACATCATAATCTTTAATCAACTCCAGCCACCTTCTTTGACGGAGGTTCAGGTCAGGCTAGGTAAATATGTATTTTAGACTCTTGTGGTCCGTATAGATCTCACAGCGGTTATCAATGAGGTAATGTCGCTAAATCTTCAAAGCATGAACCACTGCAGCCAATTCTAGATCATGTGTCGGGTAGTTGCCCTCATGGGGGTGCAACTGGCGTGACGCATAGGCTACCACTCTGCTTTCCTGCATCAGCACGCATCCTAGCCCTTGGCAAGATGCATCGCAATATATCCGGAAACCTTTCTTGGGATCTGGCAAGATCAGGATTGGTGCCGAGACTAACTTCCTTTTGAGTTCCTCAAAGCCGTGGTTGCACTCGGTTGTCTAAACAAACTTTACGTCTTTCTTCAACAATTTAGTCATGGGTCTCGCAATCTTTGAGAAGTTTTCGATAAACAGGCGATAATAACCCGTAAGCCTGGAAAATTCCACACTTGTGTCACTGTCTAGGGCAGTTTCCAATTGGTATCGGACTCCACATTCGTTGGATCCACGACAACACCCTGGGCAATGATGATGTGCCCGAGGAACTGTACTTCTTTTAGTCAGAAGTCGCACTTGCTAAACTTGGCATACAACTGGTGCTTTCTCAGCTTCTCGAGAACCAACCGGAGGTGTTGCTCATGTTCTTCTGCTGATTTCGAGTAGATAAGGATGTCGTCGATAAGAACCACTACAAACTTGTCAAGAAACTCCATGAACACCTTGTTCATCAGATTCATGAAGAAGGCCGGTGTGTTTGTTAGTCTGAAGGACATAACGGTGCACTCGTATAGCCCATACCGAGTGGTGAAAGCTGTCTTCGGGGCATCCTCTTCTCGGATCCTCAACTGATGATAGCCTGATCGCAGGTCTATCTTGGAGAAGACGGTGGCACCCTCCAATTGATCGAAGAGATCGTCAATCCTTGGCAAGGGATACTTGTTCTTGATTGTGACGTCGTTTAATGCGTGATAATCCACGCATATCCGCTTCATTTTGTCTTTCTTCTCTACGAAGATGACCGGTGCACCCCAAGTTGACGTGCTTGGTTGGATGTAACCCTTCTGTAGTAGGTCGTTGACTTACTTCTTGACTTCTGCCATCTCGTTTGGTGCCATTCTGTACGGCTTCTTGTAAATAGGCGCTGTTCCTGGTGCCAAATCAATTCTGAACTCAATTTCCCTTTCTGGTGACATCCCCAGTAGATCTTCTGGGAACACATCCGGGTACTCCCTCACTATCGAGATTTCCTCTATTTTTTGATCTGGCTTTTTCCCACTTTCCGATTGTTATTCCGCTGCGACCAGATTTAAGCTTGCTTCCTGCTTATGTGGCACCGGCGACTTGAAGGTAACTGCCTTTCCTTCCGGACTGGTTATTGTAATGGTGCGGTTGGCGCAGTTGATCACTCCTTTGTGCCGAGTCAACCAATCCATCCCTAGGATGACATCTAGGTCTTAGAATTCTAGAAGGATGAGATTGGCTAGAAAGGGTGATCCTTGGACTTCTAGGTTCACTGAAGGGCTATAGTGAGTGTGGTCATGCGGTTCCCTGGTGTATGAACCCACATGGGAATTTTTAGTTCCACCACTTTTATCCCCTGTATCCCCACAAATTTCTTGGATATGTGTCGGAGGATGAAACCTCGACGGCGGGAAGTCAGGAGACCCCCATTTGAGATTCGGCCAGGGGAGTAGTTCTCAGGTGTACGAGGCGTTGGAGAAGACGAGAAACAATGGCACACAGAGGAGGCGAGAGGATTTATACAGGTTCGGGCCGCCGGAGCGTAATACCCTACTCCTGTGTGTATGGCTAGGTGGGAGAATGAATGCGGTTACAAAGTGAGCTCAGCCGGAGCTGAGGAAGAAGAACAGTCTTCTGAGAATGAGCTAGAGTCGGAGAGCCCGGGGTCTAGTCGGAGTCCGAGCCCGGGGTTCCTAATGCTAAAGCTTGCTTCTCCCCTCGGTTTGGTGGCTTGGATCCTCCTTTATAGGCGAGGGGAGTCCACAGTGCCAGAATACGGAGAGAGAGCCTTCCGGTGAGCTCTCCTGTGCACACGTCTGCCTACGACGCCCATGCCGGAGCCGTTGCTACCATGGGCGGCTGGAGCGCGCGTATGCCCGCAGCCGCCTGTTGCGCCACGCCTGGAGGAGCCCCTGTCGGGTGCTGCGGGCGGCTGGTCTGGTCGCCTGACCCGGGCAACACACGCCCGGAGGCGGCGCGTCAGGGCACGGGTGACACGCGCCCGGGGCCGGAGGCGGCGCGTCCGGGCCCGGGGGGCCGCTCCCGGGCGACACGCGGCGGGCCGGAGGCGGCGCGTCCGGGCACGGGCGACACGCGGGAGACACGGCCTCTCAGTCGGCCGCCAGTCGTGCAGGACGTGGCCCCGGGGAACTGACGTGGCCGAAGACCCACGCGTCCCCGGCGACTGTGGATACCCCCAGTCCCGTTTCGCCGACAGTGGCCCCTGGCCCTGTTGCTCGGCCGAGATTAGCCCCGGGCAGGAACAGGGCCACGTCTTGAAGAAAAGAGGGGACGCGGGGTGAACCTGGTTCGCCTTGGTCTGGTGTAGCTTGAAGACTTGCTGATTTAGACGGGATATGTGCCCGGGACCGGGGCGTTGCCATCGAGTTCTTCGCGGCAATCCGCTGGCCTGAGATCGCGGCGGCAGAGGGGTGCGTCGTCCGATGGGAGTCGCCACCGGATCCGCCGCCGACGAGTCCTCCTGCGCCTGGTCCGAGATAGAGGCGCGGGAGAAGGAAATATTTTCCCGAGAAGAAAGCGCTCGGGCCCAAGAGGCCGGGCTCGCGACTCGGGGGTGTGAGTTCGCCGCGCGCGAGGAAGTCGCGGGGAAATCGCGAGATTTCGCGAGGAAGCGGCGGCAGCTTGCGTGGGAGTCGCGGTAGTTCGCGAGGAAAGCGCGGGAGGCCGTGGTCGAGCCCACTGCCCCGGAGGCAGGGTTCTTCGACCGCGGCGATCATCTCGTAGAGCTGATGCTTGGCGAAGAGGTTGAGGAAGGCGCCGGTCTCCTTCTGACGCCATGCGCGGCCGCCTTCGGGGCTCGGGAGCCCTCCATGCCCCCGAGTGCTCCCCTTCTGACGTCGCCCGGGGTCCGGTCAGAAGTACACCTGTGACCGCGACCCGTGCGACCCGGGTCTTGCTCGTGCTTGCGCTCCGATTTTGCCTGTCTTGTACAAAGAGAGGTATTTGCATATGTATATGATCATGCATATATTTTTGTACCTTGGTTTATAGTGTTGCTTGGAGGCCGCTGGTGTTCGGGGCCTTGCGTCTGGGGAGGTCGAGTACCGGGGGCCATCCGACATCGTAGGCCAGCAACAGCGAACCACCGTGGGGTGTGAGACCCCTGTCCGGGCCCCGTAGTAGCCGCATGCCCCGGGAGATCGGGCCCCGGGGGTGGCGAACGCGACCGTTGAAACACCTCGGGAGCTCGGTTCCCGGGGGCGCGAGATGTCCGGAGGTGAGCTTGGCGGGGCGATGAAGCCCGTAGGTCCGGCCCCTTCCTTCTTCTGGGTCCGGGGGCCCTCCGCGCCCTCGGGCGCCGTTGGTCCAGAGAGCGTAGCGAGGCCATGAGGACACTCTTGGCTCGCCGGGAGCCCCTCGGGAATTGATCCCGCCCGGGCCCGGGGTCGCTAGGCAACGAAGGCCCCGGCGCCTCGGTCGGGCACCGCCATCCGCCCCGGGAGCTTAGGCTGATCATACAGGGAAAAATACAAGTTGAGGAATATGTGAAGCCGGATAAGGTAACGTATCTGGATATTTGCGAAGGGCGGCATGGCTTCGCGAGCACCATCCCGGGACCGGGAGTGTTGTTCTCGCTCGGGAGCGCCGAGCATCGGGCCGATCCGCCGTGAAACGCCGTCGCGCCCAGGTCCCCTTCCCGGGGCCTGGAGCAGCCGCCTGCCCCGGGAGCACGATCCTCGACGGCTGCGAGGGGCCCGAGGGTGAGTCTGGCGGGACGATCGGGTCCACAGGTGCGACCCCTCCCGTCTTCCGGGTCCAGGGGCCCTTCGTGCTTTGGCGGACGCCGCAGACCAGCTGACCAGGTCGGGCGCCACAGCTCGCCCCGGGGACCTAGGTTGTCCATTCAATGGGGCAAAAATACAGATTAAGCAATGCGTAAGTTTGGATAAGGTTACTTATCTGGGGGTTTGGAGAGGGCGGCAAGGCCCCGGAATCGCGATCCCGGGACCGGGAGCTCTGCCGGCCCCCGGGAACGTAGAGCCCTGGGAACGCTGAGTAGCAGGTCCCCCCGCCGTGAACCGCTGTAGCTCCCAAGTCCCCTTTCCTGGGCTTGGGGTAAGCGCTGGCCCCAAGAGCCCGGCCACAAGGGGCCGCGAGCATCCGGGCTCGCGGCTTGCGGAGCGGTTGAGTCTGGAGGCTCGGTCCCTTCCGTCATCCGGATTCGGGGGTCGTCCGTGCCCCCGGGTCCCGTTGGCCTAGGGAGCACAGTGATGTCGCGACGACAGGCTCTACATGATGAACCGTGAGAGCACTTGGCTCGTTCCCCTGTCCATTCCATGCTGCGAGCTGTTGCGTCTACCACCTCCTAGGGGCCTCTTCGTGGTCGCGACCGAGCGGTGGAAAGGATTGCGCATAAGGAATCTACTCCCTAGCAGCGGAAAAAAACCGAGCCCGAAGCCAACCAGAGCGGGGCACCGCAAGCCGGGGCTTAGACGATGTCCGGGGTTTAGCAGATGGGATACGGTAGCTCGCTGGTAAGGAATAGATGCTTAGGCGCAAAACCCAGCCACCGCACGGGCGCGACCCGATTATGCCCCCGGGGGGAGATCGCCATGATCGCGACGCAAAGAAAGGATAAGGGCACGAGCCCGGGAACGATAATAAAAGTATTACTATGGAAAGCGAATGCACATCGGCCTCGATCAGTGCTGAGGTTTAGAGGCACTTACAGGATGTGTTTTCAGGTAGTATTTGTGATGATGCTTCCAGGCTTACCGAGCCCGGTTGGGAAGTTCCGATCGCCAGGGAGGGGCCTTCCCACGGGGGGAAGATTTCATTCCGACCCGTAAGAAGATACGGCGGAGATTCGAACCCCAAACCTGAAGCGATCGGGCCCGAACCTGACGCCAAGGATAGCGCTTGAGGCCTAGCTGGTAGCGAGCGACGCGGAGCGGAGCGCGCCACCTTCGTCCCTCGAGGAGGTCGAGGTTGTCGAGCTGCCTATCGTCGTGGTTGATGTTTGTCGATGTAGGGCTGTGCCCGAGAGCCGAAGAAGATCTGGCGACAGAATGGCTTCGGCCCGGTACACCAGGAAGAAACTATGTCTCCCCGGGCGCCCGGCTTGGGGTGATATGAATCGTCCCCCGGACCGCCGGGGAAAGATCTACTCTACACATGGTGAACTGTGAGAGCATCCGGTTTGTTCCCTTGTCCATCCCATGCTACGCAACACATGGAAAACGACGAAGGGAACGAGACCGGGAAGGACATTAAAAATATTGCTTATGTAAAGCGTATATACTTGGGGCCCGGGCTAGCGCTGAGTTTTCGGAGAAGTCCAGCGCTGGCCCGGGTTTACCCAACTTACCGGATGTTTATAGAGACGGATTTGAGAAGATATTTGATGTGCTTACTAGGGATGGACCTCGGACTCGCTTCCCTCGCGAGCCCCGAGATTAGGGAGAAGCATGCGCTCGGGACCCGGGGGCCCCGGCCAGCGCTGAATGTATGTGTCCGGGACCCGGGGGCCCCGGACTGGAATACGTTTTTGATATAAGCCGGGTTCCGGGGGCCCGGGCTTGAATATGGGATGTGAGACGACCTTCCGGACGCATTCTCGCCAGGGCGGTGCTGTCCGGGCTTCGCGCCCTATTCCGGGTGTCGCGTTCCTAGGCCTGCACTCGCCTTGGCGATGCCGCCCTGGTTCGGCTCCTCGGTGTCGGACCCGGGGCACGGATTCGGGAATCCGTGCCTCGGCTCAAATATGTGCCCGGGACCCAGGGAGCCCCGGACTGAAATGCGACTTGATATGTATTGTTGCCATGTGCCCGGGCACGGAGGCCTGGGTAAGGACATGGACCGCGTCGGGACGACTTCCCCGGACCCGCCCTTGCCGAGGCGATGCTGTCCGGATACTCGCGCCCTGTGTTGGTCGTTCCGGGTGCCACGTTCCTAGGCGCGCACTCGCCTTAGCGATGCCGCCCCGGGTCGGGCTCCTCAGAGTCGTGTCCGGGAGGTAAGTCCCAGGCCGTACGTTTGCCGGCGAGGGGCGCTCTGCGACGGGCGCCACACTTGCTGCCTGCGGAGTATTATTGGTGCGTGCCCAACCATCGACCCGCGTGTCATGACCTGAGGCCACGGCGCGGGGAGCGGGCACGAGCCTCGCTGCAGCGAGGATGCTCTCTGGTTCTGGCCCGTTAGGGGCCGTTTTCGGGCTCAGCTTCCCTTGCGAGGGTGCGAGCTCTTGACACCGGGAGGAGATCCTCGACCGGGAACGGTCTGCCCGGACTCGCGCTCGACTGGGCGGCGTGGTCCGGATTATTGCAACCGGGAACCGGAGGCCCGGACTTATTTCGGGACGGACCGCCCGGACTCACCATCGCGTCCGATGGAGTCCGGGCAGTCGTGCCCTATGTGCGTTCGGGGCCCGGAGGCCCCGGACTTATTCGGGACGGACCGCCCGGACTCACCATCGCGTCCGATGGAGTCCGGGCAGTCGTACCCTATGACAAAGGAAAGGGGAAGACTTCCTCTAATAAAGGAGGAGAGGAGAAATTTTCATTGAACCAAAAGCCGACCAAAGAACCAGAACTGGTATAGTCGACGCTTCCCGGGAGCCAGGCTCCGACCGGGGCTAGATACGCACCCGGGAGCCAAGGGCTTCGACCGGGCTCGGCCTACTGCCGCTCCTCGAGGCGTTTGGCCAAGCGTTCGACGGCGCGGCACTCCGTCAGGTCGTGCCGGTCCGTCTGGTGGAAGGCGCACCATCCCCGGGCCATTTCCGGCGGCGGCGGCGCACGTGCGGCCCTTTGCCGCTTTCCGCCGCCGTCGTCGTCCTCGTGGGCGATGTCGCCCCGGGGGCTGGCCGCAGCGGCCAAGGCGGAGCTCTCAGCGGCCGCCTTGGCTTTCTGGCGCTTCCTCCTGTCCCGGCGCGAGGCGGAACGCGAGGACTCGCCGGCTCCTGCATGATTGCCGGTGGTGATCAGGCGATGGGCCATACCTACGAGGTCGGCGACTTCACCGAGCCACCGCCTTTTCCCGGCCGCTGCCCCCGGTGGAAGCCGGGGGGTGGCGCAGGAGAGCCTTCACCGCCAGGAGGGCTTCCTGCGGCGTCGCCGGCTGGATGTCTTGATGGTGGCGCGCCGTGGAGCGGCGCGCCTGTTTGCGCCTCACGAATGAGGCCGTGGCGGACCCAGCCAGGCACTTACCGGCTCCCTCCACGGAGGGAGGTGCCGAGGCCGCTCGGCCAGGCCGCCACTGGGTGAAGTCGGCCCGTGCAGCGCGCACCGCGCGCCCCTAGGAAGACGTGGGGGAACGTGGTGAGCTAGCCAGAGGGCTAGCATTGTCCGGCGGGGTGAAGCCGCCGGACTCGTCGTCGGAATCCTGCTGATGATGATGGCCGGTCGCCATGGAGCGCGCCGGTGCTGCCGGCGTACCACCTGAAAAGGAAACTCCCCCTACCTGGCGCGCCAGCTGTCGGAGGATGAAACCTCGACGGCGGGAAGTCAGGAGACCCCCTTTTGAGATTCGGCTAGGGGAGTAGTTCTCAGGTGTACGAGGCGTTGGAGAAGACGAGAAACAATGGCACACAGAGGAGGCGAGAGGATTTATACAGGTTCGGGCCGCCGGAGCGTAATACCCTACTCCTGTGTGTATGGCTAGGTGGGAGAATGAATGCGGTTACAAAGTGAGCTCAGCCGGAGCTGAGGAAGAAGAACAGTCGTCTGAGAATGAGCTAGAGTCGGAGAGCCCGGGGTCTAGTCGGAGTCCGAGCCCGGGGTTCCTAATGCTAAAGCTTGCTTCTCCCCTCGGTTCGGTGGCTTGGATCCTCCTTTATAGGCGAGGGGAGTCCACAGTGCCAGAATACGGAGAGAGAGCCTTCCGGTGAGCTCTCCTGTGCACACGTCTGCCTACGACGCCCATGCCGGAGCCGTTGTTGCCATGGGCGGCTGGAGCGCGCGTATGCCCGCAGCCGCCTGTTGCGCCACGCCCGGAGGAGCCCCTGTCGGGTGCTGCGGGCGGCTGGTCTGGTCGCCTGACCCGGGCAACACACGCCCGGAGGCGGCGCGTCAGGGCACGGGTGACACGCGCCCGGGGCCGGAGGCGGCGCGTCCGGGCCCGGGGGGCCGCTCCCGGGCGACACGCGGCGGGCCAGAGGCGGCGCGTCCGGGCACGGGCGACACGCGGGAGACACGGCCTCTCGGTCGGCCGCCAGTCGTGCAGGACGTGGCCCCGGGGAACTGACGTGGCCAAAGACCCACGCGTCCCCGGCGACTGTGGATACCCCCAGTCCCGTTTCGCCGACAATATGAATGAATGCGTTGCACCAGAATTAAAAAGTACTGCTGCAGGTATTGAGTTTACGAGAAACGTACCCAGTACCACTTCCGGTGTAGCCTGGGCCTCTTCTGCGAAGACGTGGTTAACACGCCCCTTTATCACCTGTTGGCGTTGGGGTTCTGGGGAGCTGTAGGGCTAGGTCCCATTCGCTTTGGTTTCGGGCACTTGTCGGCAAAGTCGCCTGGCTCGTTGTAGTTGAAGCAGATGAGGGTCTTGCCCCTGCTGTCCTTCCGTGGCTGGCCTTGCGGTGCTGGTGCCATTGGTTGGCGCGGAGCGGGGTAACGGTTGTGCTGCCTGCTATTGTTGCTGCTGCCTCCAAAGTGCCCTAGTTGGAACGGGCGCTGCTGGCGGATGATCATGGTGGAAGATTGTAACAGCCTGCCCTCTAGAACCGCACAGCCCAGCCCATCTGACGGGCGGGCCCACTTATACATAGCACCCCACTTACATTTTCGTTCTCGCTTCGTGTAAAAGGGTTAACCCGGAAGTGCTATGGTTGGAGGGACAAGGTCTTATAAGTTGGTTCAATTCTTGCTCCTGGCGTCCCCACCGGTCCAACTTACCCGCATAGCCACACAGGCATATAGGCAAATGTCCAGGAACGTGCCCCCTCTTAGTGCATGTCCGTACGTTCAGTGCCGGCGCCATATGCCTCACACAGAGCCCACAAGCATCATGCGCCATATGCCCGCACACTGACCCGTACGTGCAACCGCAAGGGTCGGCTCTGATACCATTTGTAATAGCCTACCCTATAGAACCGCGCAGCCCAGCCCAGCCCATCCGACGGGCGGGCCTACTTATACATAGCACCCCACTTACACTTTCGTCCTCGTTTCGTGTAAAAGGGTTAACCCGGAAGTGCTAAGGTTGGAGGGACAAGGTCTTATAAGTTGGTTCAACTCTTGCTCAACTAGCAAGGTGGTACTAATCAAGTGCACACAACACTCATGGGCCACATAGGCCAGATCCTAATTGGGCCAGGATGTCGCACACACCCCCCTCAAAGGACCTAGCATCCCCACTGGTCCAACTTACCCGCATAGCCACACAGGCATATAGGCAAATGTCCAGGAATGCGCCCCCTCTTAGTGCATGTCTGTACGTCCAGTGATGCTGTTGCTCTAGTCCGCACCGCTGCCAAGCCGTCGCCGTCGTTAGTCGCCGGCGTCGCCATCTCTATAGCTCGCTGATGAGCACCATCTTCCCCGGAGCCTTGACTGCCCTCTCCACCTCGCCGGTTCTCCATTGCTGCCACCGGTTTGCCATTGGCCATCTCTGCACCGAGCTGGACCTCACCGCCCTGCTTGCCCTCTCCCTGGTTCGTCGTCATCGTCAAGCCGAACTCTTGGAGAACCTCGGGAGCCTCGGACACCCCACCTCCATCCCTCTATGTCGTTGTCTGCCGTCGCCACCTGCCGCCGACGAGTCGCCGTCGTCGCGTCACCTGGGTGCCACCGGACACCGTCGGCATCCTCCCGGGCCTCGCCTTGCTGCACCGCCGTCCACGCCGAGGGAGCACCGGAGCTCGCCCTGCCTAATCCCTGCCGGTGGACCCCATCGGCCCTTCCTCTATGTGCCACTGCCAGTGGGCCCCGCTAGCATCTTTTCTTCTTTGTGGATGACGAGTGGTCCCCATAGGAGTTCCTCAGACCGACGCGTAGGCCCTGGTGGTTTTTCTCTGTTTTGTATGACACGTGGACTCCGGCGAACACATCTTCAAGTTGTCACGGTCGTCGATCCTTTGAGACCAAATTCGGGCCATCCGATCTACATAAAATACCAAGCTGATCGCAACCGATGGATTGGCCAGGTCGAGTCTCTACCATTGAATCCACATGTCTAAATCCAGTGCCACGTTAGTCCTAGCCAGTCCATCTTATCTGCCACCGTCGGCCTTTGTCTACGGTGGCAGTCCACAAAATCTCTGGATCACTACTCCAGCTACTCCTCGGATCTGTGAATCTAGTCTGTGAGTCATGTCTATGACAATGGCCCACTCTCTTTTTCAGTGCAAAAATAATCCTTTCAATTTAATCCCGAGGGAATATTTCAAGAATATTCCTTTTCCAATTCTTTTCAGATTTATTCTGAATTCAATCTTCCGAAAGCCGTATCTTTTCCGTTTGAACTCTGATTCGACCCGTTCTTCTTCCTAAATTTATCTAAAATTATGATCTACTTGTTTATGTACTTTTTAGGTACTGTTTATTTGGAGTTTCTTAGGGTTTTCGTCGTTTTGCGTGTAGTTACGTATATTTCGCCGTTTCCAAAGATCCCGGAGTCTGCGGAAGAGTTCGGAAGATTTGCGAAAGACGTTTTCTGTTGCAAGGCAAGTCACACGACAATCTCCTGGAGCATGTTGATCCCATTTGTGAAATCTATTTTATTTTAAAGTTATTGCATGAAATGTTTTGGAATGACATTATTACGGGGAATTATTTAATAACCAACATTCCTTGATATTTATGGCTATTTTGTTATTGTTATCTATACCTTGATACCTTGGGTGAATAATACTGACTAGCTGGATGACTATTTAATGATCTAGCTGGATTATTTAGGATCTGCTTAGCACTGCATAGAAACTTTAGCGTCATTTTATGTGGGAAACTATTCATTCATTCTGATTAAGTAATGTATACTGGTTATTATTTTCACGACAGTGAGTCGTGGTTGGTTAATTAAATGTGTCAACTACAACTTGACCGAATGGTGGGTTGTGAGCACCAGGGTTGTAAATGTTGCTAGCGGTGCACATGACATCTAAGGACCGGTTCGTGGACTACTTGTTGTGAAGCATTTACCGTACTAACCACAAGCCAGAATGAGCAACGGCTGGACCTGTAGTGTAGCGAGTTCAACAGGAGGAAGCACGGTGTGTTGTGGCTGTGTCAATAAGGCCACCATGGCTGCGCTAATAAGTCCATGTTTTGGGCATTGAATCATCTCCCTGTTGGGTGCCTGATAAGTTCCTGCCGGAGATTGGTGGTTTAGCGGGTGTTATTCTGTTGGGCGAGTTGCATGAAAGATCTTGTCATGGTTTCTCCCTTTGCAGTACCATGGTGGTATTTTGGGGCATGGTGACATGTGTGGAATCGTGTCTTGTGGGTAAATTGGTACACCTCTGGCCAGAGTAAAACTATTCGGATAGCCGTGCCTGTGGTCAATGGGTAGGCCTAGCAATATTTTCTATGATTAGTCCCACACTGCTTAATGATGATGATAAATGGTGGAAACTTGATAGATCCAGTTTGGAGGGTTATGGTTTTGGGCCTGAACTGTGTTGGAGCGCTGTTCAGAGATTGGTTAAATGTTGATAATAATTAAACTATACTGTTTTTCAATGTTTATAAATGCAAATGTTTTAAATGCTGTTTTGTGCAAATAAACCATACCTTGCCTTTCCTTTGGATTCATGTTGCATTATTTTGCATTCCCTAGTGTGGCTTGTTGAGTACGGTGGGTGGTACTCAGTCTTGCATTACTGCAATCAACAGAGTGAAGCTTTGTGAGGAGTTGAAGTTGGTGTTTGGCTTATACCTCAGTTGAGCTGCCTGTGGCTTGGTGCTGAAGCTACGCTAGTTGTCGTTCCGCCGTTGTTTTTCTTCGGTGTAAGGACTAAGTGTCTCTGTTGTAAGTATTTATTGTTATTTTGTTTTGGTTATGTTTATCAAATTATCGATTTGTGTACCTCAGCTAATTCCTGGACGAGGATATATTGCACAAATTAGCTTTGAAAATTCTGGTGAATTTCTGGGCATGACAAAGATCCACCCTGATGCCCCAGCATTACCCTTGGTCTCTGGTGCTGCCCCTGGTGGGCTCAGAATTGGGCCGCTTTCCGCTTGCGGTCCATCTTGTTGCGTTGATTTTCCTGGCGGATCGCCTTGTGCACCAACTAGTTACTGGAGAGAAGCTGGCTGGTCAGCTCATCGTCGAATCCCTCCAGGAACTTCTCCTGCCTCTCCGCATCGGTGCGGACGTCCTCTGGCGTGTAGCGTGCCAAGCGGTTGAAGTCATGGAGGTACTTCGTGACTGTCTTGCTTCCCTGGACCAAGTCCCTAAACTCTCTCTTCTTCTGTGCCACAATGCTGACCAGAATCTGAGACTTCCGGAAGTTGTGACAAAATTCAGCCGAAGTGACCTCCGTTGTGGCGGTACGGGTCACGAGGAAGTTGTCCCACCAAGCTGAGGCAGGACCCTGGAGCTGGTGTGTGGTGAAGGCAACCTTTTCCTAGTCAATGCATTGGAGGAGGTTGAGCTTCTTCTCGATCACGAACAGCCAGTCGTTGGCGTCCATGGGGTTGGTGGTGCTAGAGAAAGTAGGCGGCCTGACTCTCAAAAACTCAGGCAGTTTAGACTGAGGGGCGAAGGCCAGGATGTGAGGTTGCTTGTGCTGCTGCTGCAAGTTGTTCTGCTGCATCATGATCGCCATCATCTGGTTCTGGTTGCCTAGAACCTAGGCGAGTGTCGGGTTCTCAGGTAGAGGAGGTGGCATGTGTTGGGGAGCCCCGTTGTACTGTGGCGCTCCATCCTGTTGATTCGTCGCGCTGGCATTGCTGGCAGCGCGGTTACCATTCCTGGTGTTCACCATCTGAAGGGGAAGATGGAAATGGAAGGAAAGGAGGAAAATAGGTGGCTCAGAAACAGGAATGATAATTAAGTGACTAAATTAAATTAACTGAAGTGCATCGTTTGGAAACATAACAAAAGCAATTCAACTCCTAATTGAGGCGGCCATACCTCAACAGACGGTATGAACCACCAACTATCCCAAAGCAAATATCCAGACATTACAACTAAACTTGAAATCAAACTAGAAAAACGATAAAGCTAAGGACGGCACGCCTAGTGCTCTGAACGGCTCCTGCGGTCATCCGAATTATACTCCGGCTCCTGCTCGTTGCCCACCTCATCGTCGGTGCGGGTCCTAGATCCACTCACGTAGTCCTCACTACCATGAGCCGACGAACTGGCCTCGCTGTGAGTGCGGGATCCACTGAGGGAGCTACTGTCGTCGGTGAAGGTGAAGCCCCCATGGATGCTGGTACCCCCCTGAGAGCTACCGTCGCCCGACGACGCACTGATCATGCCGCTGGTTGGTGTTGGCGCGGGTGCTAGAGCTAGAGTTGGCACTGGTGCGTGTGGCCCGTTCCTAGGGGCCAACTGAATACGCACCGGAGGAAGTGCCCTCTTCTTCGGGGTCAGACGGATCTTGGCCCCACCGGGTGGCGACTGTCCCTTCAGCTCTGTGACCTCCTTCTTCAGACGGTCGATCCGGTTCTGAAGACTGATGATGGTCATCTTGTTGGCATCCTCCCTATCGTGGGCCGCACGCACCCAGTAGGCGTGCATGTAGTCCATGGCCCACATCGCCCGCCTCATGTGGACGATGGTGGTGTTGTTCTCGTTATCAGCCAGCTGAAAGGTGCTGCAGACCTGGTAGTGAGGCCGGCTGGGGAGATAGCGGTAGGCGGTGGTGCGGAGGGTAGAGTGGTGCCTCCGGCGTAGCTCTCCAATCAGACAGAAAGCGGCCTCCTAGCAGGCGTGGTCGTAGGTACGCCCACCGATCTGAACCTCCATAGCTGGTAGGAGATATAGTTCACCTGGCAACTCCAAGCGAACACGCTTAGGGAGCTCACCCTCCATCGGCTTCACTTACGGTGTACTCCGAGGCGTGGCTGTACCCCAAAGTGAAACTCATCATGCGAAGCTCTTCAACGAATCCACCCATGTCTGCACCGCATTGGTTGGGGAGACTGTCCATCTATAGAAGGCAAGGAGGGGGAATCATTGTATGCTCAAATCCAAATAGAGTGAACAATAAATAATTTAGAAATAAACAACAATTTTATGCATAAAATAATTTTACATATAAACTTTATTGAGAATCCAACAAAATAGTATGATAGAACCATACAGTAGCGAATTGATTTTAAATAATAATGGCAAAGCAAGTAAAAATATTTTATGCTTGCTGAAAATTGTACATCACCCCGATAACCAATGTTTTCCCCAAAATTTGGACACCTATACCATAACCCTTGAATAAAATTTCTACCCTAGCTTTGACCTGACTCAAAAATTTTGGTCAAATAAAGATTAAGATTTTATCCCAATCCGAGAACAAATCCCTAATTTTCCCTAAAATAACTCCAAGTGCAAAAAGCATATGCAAATGAGAATTTCCAAGGGTTCTTAGGGTTTCCATTTGTCTGGTCCTACGGTCAAGTTCGGCTCTAATACCAACTTGTAACGCGCATAAATTCATAACCAGAATTCTGAACATTCTTGTGTATTAAATCCCTGTCCAGGAAAGCCAGCGGCGCGGGCGGACGGCGCATGGTGGACTCAGTCCACGCACGTGGGTGCGGCACGGGCGCACACAAATGGCCACGATCTCCTGGGCAGATCGGACAGCTGAGGATGAGCGGGACTCGCCCCCGCTGGCGCGGCCGCACCGCGGCGGGGCGAGCGGTCCGATGGTCGCCGCCGGTGACCATCCGGCCTCCTGGAGAGCGACGGTGAGCAGCGGAGGAGGTAAGGAATGCGACCGAGTACTCACTGAGGTGCGGCGACCGACGGAGAGCGGCGGACGACAGCGATCATAAGGGTTTGGCGGCGGAGAGGTTCGGGTAGCCGACAGCGATGGCGTTCCGGCGGCGTGAAGCAACGACGGAGGTGCGGACGGGGTTTAGGAGAACCTGGTGGAGGTGTAGAATGTGTTAGGAGTGAAAAAGACCAAGTGGGTTGACGGAAATCCGCGGCCGACTGCTGGCGGTGAGGCTTACCAAAAGATGCGACGGAGAGGATGGAGTTCCGGCTGGAATCTGAGGCGGCTAGCGGTGTAATAGGACGCAGTGGGGCGCGGCGAAGCTAGCAAGCGCGAACGCGGTAGTCTGCGACGGCTGTAGCGACGGCAACGTGCGACTGGAGTCGGCGGAGCGCGGCGGCGATTCGGGAGCTTGGCGCAGGGGGGGGGTGTTAGGGTACTCGGCAGATGTGGGCAATTGAGGGGAAAGTGAGGATGGAGCACGGGGAAGGTTTATATGTACTCGGCTGCGGGAGTTCGTGGCCGAGTTGGCCGAATTTCGCGGGGATGTAGGGCAGCGGCTGCGGCGGCTAGTGGGCGCGATTCATCCGCGGTCGTGGGCGAGAGGGGCGTAGAAGGTGGGGGGAAACAGGCAGGGACTCGGTCCGCGTGGTTCGAACTCCGAGCTGAGGCGTGGGGGAGCGGGGACGGGCAAAATCCGACGCTCGGGGAAGGCCGATCCCCTCCGACCGATTCGGCCAGAGGTTGAAGATGGGTCTGACATGTGGGTCTCGGCCCCACATGTTAGCAGGCGAGGCGAGCCAACGTGCCTGGCAGCCGGGCCAGGCCATTCAGTGAGGAGGAGCAGGGAGAGGCACGGGGCGACGTGGGCTAGGCCACAGCCCAGGAAAGGAAAAGAGAGAGAAAAAGAAAAAGAGATAAGGAAAAGAAATCCCAGGGATTTCCAGAAGGTTTTTAATTCTAATAATTCGTTTTGATTTATTAAAATTGCTTCCAGTGATCTAAAAATTCCCATAAAAATTCCTGTTAGTGTGTTTTGGTAAGAAGAATATAGAAAAAATATTCTCAGCCATGATATTTTATTATTTTGTATTTTACTTATTTAATTAATTTCTTTAGCCTTTTAAAATGATTTGTTTGATGTTTTTCCTTTAATATATTTTGTGTGGCTCTATTTAAGGGAAAAATTCAGGGTGTGATAGGAGTTGAGGTCTAGAACGGTCGAGAATGCTAGGTGACAAGGTTGGATACAAGGTAGCACACGGTGGATGGACACTATGTGGGATGTCTTCGCAACGGGCTTTGTAAATTTGATGTGCAAGCGCTGAAAAAATCGTAGAGAAATTTAGAGTAAAATTGAAGAAAGAAATTAGTAGGACTTCTACCTACAGTATTACTAGAGTACTGGATGTACTGTAGCATGGCTGTATGCATATGATGTGACCGTGGGACAGCACTTCACGTGGTTAGCTTGGTCAATGTGCATGCATATGTGCTATACTTGGATTAAAGTGCATCCGTGTGTGTGTCTGATTGGTGGCTCGGATAGCAGCAGCAAGACTATGGGCTGGTTGTGATCAAACGTGCATGTCCTGTTCGGACTTAAAAATTGGTCTGGTGATTTGTGTTGTTTTTGGTAAATTGTAAAAGGTATGGAATATGAGGGAGGGAGTCTAAGTGGAATTAGGAGATCTATTTCTAGTTGGTCTAGAAGGTTTAAGATATAAATAGATGAGGGGTTGAGCCTCTAAAAATATAACTTTTGGAAGAAAGAAAAGTTAGAGTTTAGTTTTGAGAGAGAGGAGTGCTTTGTAGACACATCATGATGCAATAAAGTTGATCTACTTTAAAGAGCAATAAAGTTAATCTACTTTAAAGAGCATTTTCGGTATGTATCCTTTTGAATTCTAACGGTTCATCCAACAAGAACGTGGCGGCAAGGCGGCAGTTCTACCAGTGGACATACGGCGGTCAGACCGGCGCAACAGAGACGGTCTGACCGTTCTTTTATTTTGTAAAAGATTTTGGCTTTTTGGTATTTCTACCATTCATCTCCCTTTGGTAGGCTTGGTTCTTATGTTCGATCCTACATGAGGGACGTCTCGATAGCGAGAGAGTTTGGCCCCGCGCCTATTGGTGGGGCTGGATCGGGGTCTGGGCGGATGCGGCGGATCCGGCCGCCGGTGTGGTGTTTGGGGACGAGCCCGACGTTAGTACTCACCCCGTTCGCTCCTTCCTCCACTCCACCCTCCCCACCCTGCTCTGTGACCATGCTCTGGTTGGGTAGATCCGACTCCGAGGTTGACGTCATGTTGATGTCAGCGACGGATGAACGGAAACCCTCTCAATTTTTATAATAATAGAGATATATATGTAGTACTACTTTCTTCATACTAAAATATAAGTGTTTGTAGATTTTTTTAGCAAATACTAAGATTAGATTAAAATATTTTTAAGTCACTTTAATTATTAATTTTTGAATTTTAAGTTTCTTAGATTCTCTTTCTAAACATCTTATTGGCTTTGATATCATTGAAATAACCGGAATCGTGAGAAGTACAGGTATGTTTATATTTTGATATATAATTTAGATTATAGAAATATTTATATTTTGGAAAGAGGGAGTAAGTTCGATTGATGGCAAGATAGATTGATGCTGCAAGTAATGACAACTGTTTTGGAAGGTGATGTAGTCCTAATCTTATTTTACCATATCATACTCTGTAAAAGGGTTTGAAGAAGTACAGCATAATTGTATTTTTCTACGCGAACCCTTTCGTCGGCTCTTTTGTAGGAGGTGTAAACACGTCGACATGTATATGTTATTGGTTTGCATTTAATTTGTTCTCATTCACTTATTATTATGAATTATCTTTTCTTTTTTAAACACGGTATAAACATAGATATTAATATAGATGTGCGCATTTATCTATTTTCTCTATCGCTGTAGGTATGTTTCAAAAACTAAGCCGGCATATATATTAAGATAAGTCGTCATGTGTGCGGATGCACACTGCTGAGAATAAATATGTACGTACATTGTATATCTGTGTTGAGTGTGTGCATCTTCTTTTTCCGGTGCTTCCATGGGCATGCCTTTTTTTCTTTTTGAGCGAAGAATAAAGGCATGGTTGTGGTGACAAAAGGATGTTTGAGAAGGCCCATCTAGAAGATGAATACTCGATAGGCGCGTACGAAAATGTTTTAGGACACATGCATGAATGAGAATTTTTTTATTTATTTGTTTTTATCGGACCTAAATATAAATACAAATATTTTATGAAAATTTATAATGTTTATTTGACAGTCTAAATAACTTTAAATACAAACATGATCAACTACAAATTTGTTAATCTCATCGAGCTCTATAACTTTGATATAGAGCTTGTCTTCATCAGAGATCGTAAAACGTAGCCCTAAGATTTTGTAACGAATATTTTTGTAATTTTTAAAATTAAATATATAAATAAAAAATTCCTTGAATGACTTCATCCGCCCGGTTCCATTTATCCCACAAAGCCCAGCCTAATTCAAAGGTAGAACACACATCTCTGCCCCAGGCTGGTGCACTAGGCCTTTGCTCGGTAGGCCTTTGCACCAGGTGCAAAGCTTGGCTCAACGGACGTACTCCCTCCGTCACAAAATGAATAAATTTCTACCATCCCAAAACAAAGATTATGAGGACTAAAAAACTAAATGTTTTTTTATTAATACAGAGGTAGAATTGATGGAGGAATAGATAAGAGATATTAGAGAAATATTTTCTTGATTTACGAACTAATGATAGATAAAAATAATAGAATTTACTTTTCTAAGATATAATTTAAACCTTAGAAATTGGTTTATCATAGAACGGGCGGAGTAGGAGTGGCGTGCGCACATGACCACCGCCCGCGGAGACGCGCGCGGAATCCAAGCATTCGCGTAGAGCACCGCACCGCGACTATTCGCATATGTGTAGCGGCGGAACGACGTGCAAGTGATCGATCGATCGAACCTGTAATCTCGCAGCCTGTTTGACTCGCCCTTTGATCGGATTGTTAAGCTCATTATACTGTACATGTATGGGATTAGTGTACCGCTGACTTCACCTGCCGGGAAGTCATGGCTGTTACGGACTGAGTTACAGTAAAAAGTACTAGTAATCGCAGGCAGTAATTAACCATGCATGGTTCTATCCCTTCCGATAATGCGGCCCTACCAGCAATATTTCGTAGTGCCAAATCTTATATTAGTTTTGCCGTTACCAAAACTTGCTTAGGTTTTGCTGGTCAAATTTTGCTAAAAGTAATTTTGTTTCTTTTTTTTTACGACAAGGAGCCAAATATATATATCAGCTACTTAAAAGGGCAATCATCCGTCCGCCCCTTTCCAATCATCCAAAGCGCGTAAACATCGTGTCCCTAAAAACCTAAAAAAAACATGTAGATGGTTAATGAAAAATCAGTTGGATCTAGTACTTTATATCTAATTCACATTCCTAGCCTATCTTCTCGTTGGAGCCTACTGCAATACACAAATATGTTACTAGTATTAAATAAAAGAAGAGATTGCAACTCTTTTCTTACAAGAAAAAAATAATATAAAACCTGACAAAACAAATCAATGAGGCTCCACATATTGAATTCCCGCAAGAGATGCGAGCAAACGAGCGCAACCACAACGCTGATAAACTCTGGCACACGCAAAAAAAATATATGAATAAGCATCGGCTACCATCTTAATTGCTCTAACATGCCAGTAAACTAGCATCACCGAACAAGTCAGCAACGTGAAACCTAAATCCGGTGTCATTGGTTAGATCATCGGTAACCTAGCAGACAAATGCTAGTAGGTCTTCATTGAACACTTCACATACGAAGAAGGCATCAACATAAGAGATAGAAAAGGCAAGTTACTATAAACCATTTTTTATTATTTAAACCTTTTTAATAAATAATTTTAAAAATAGACCCTCACCAAACTTATTTCTAGGAAATGAGCCTTTTTGCCACGCCAGCCCGCCCAAGGTGACGAAATAGAGCTGCCACGCTAGTGCATGTGGCGTGGTAGAGGATGCCATGGTGGCGTCTGTCACCTGGGCAAGTCAACGCTCGTCTGATGTGGCTACCTTGCCACACCAGGCGAGATGGCGTTCCAAGGCCATGCCACCGTGGGGTGGCAAGACCTGATATTGGGGCAGCAGCCCCCCCCCCCCCCCCCCAACTTCTTCCTTCTCCTCCTTTCCTTCTTCTCCCTCCACGAACGTGAACTAGCCCTGGGAACCCTCGAATCCTTGTGGAAACGGAGAGATTTTAGGCCCGGTTTGAACTGCATTTGAGTTGCACTCCATCACCGAAGGTATCTCCCCCGTTTTCTCAAGAGAATACTGTTGATTTTGATTTCGTTTTGCTTGTTTAGGGTTAGAGATTTATATTGGAAAATGAGGTAATGATGGTGCATGGTAGTGGATCGGGGTAGATCGGAGTATATTATTGGTGACTACTTGTTTGTGTTAACGGTATTTACGCTAGGAATGTTTGTTTTTGCAATATTGTGATTATATTGGTGGTTTTATATGTGAGAGGATATATTTGGTAGTTATAGTCTTTTTTATTCTATATGGACGATCAGATCGTGCATGGAATGTCTAATCATATATATAGTAGTTGTTGTTTTGCTAGGATAGATTGTTTGACGAGGTGTATTTGTTTTGCATGTCAATAATATGTGGCTATAGATGGATTGGGTTGCATGTGTATATTCGAGTGGAATGATTAGTTGTAATGGACAGTTTGAGAACATGAAAGTTGATGCGTTAGTTTTTGGGTCCACTCCTACATGGTGAGAATTATCCGATCTAATTCGTTCCAAATTACAAGATTTGGGAACCGTTGACATTTTAAGCATGGAAGGAAGGTACGATGCAGGTGTTGGATCAAGGGAGCACTTTGTGTCTGTGATGGTGCCAATATCATGTGAGTTGGAGTGGTCGACGTATGTTGCATGCATGCAAGGTTCGTAAGTTTGCTATGTAGATGTTGTTGTTACAACAGGCTAGATAGATAAAAAATAACAGATGTTCTAAATTGCTTAGATTGTACAAATGAAGTGGTAACACTGGAAGAACCGCTATTTGAGATCTATATTGCTTAGATTGTACAGATGGAGTGGTAATACTGGAAGAACCATTAGTCGAGATAGACGGGACCGTAACACAGGAGCCCCCTATAGTAGAGGTAGATGGACATGCTTGCTTGGGTCTCGTTCAGCTGAGTGAACCTAATACACCTCCCAATTGTATGAAAACTACAAATGTTGACTAGGGTAATGGGGAAGGTAATGCTACGTTAGCCGAGTTTAATAGGATTGGTTCTATATTGAATGATGACTTCGACGAAGAGTGCTTTTAGCACACTGAGTGGCATGGAAATGTCGATGATTGCTCATCGTTGTCATCATCAGACGATGAAGTGCCTACTTCATTCTATACTGAGGAAGAGTCGCAAAGTCTTAGGAGGGCAAAGGTTGTCTTGCCAGAGGTGCCTGCTTCGGAAGACATCTCCAGGTCTGTTGATGCTGTAGAGAGTGGCCTTCTTTGAAGGGAGTATGCACCTAGCAAAAAGGCAACCATTATGTGGAAGGGCTTGATGTTTGACACAATGGAGAAATTAAAGCTTTTTCTGCAAGACTATGCCGTGTGTCACCATAGATGATATGTGGTGATATTATCTGATGCTAAGAAAAGGTACAAGGTACAATGCCAAAGAGGATGCATGTGGAAGGTTTGGGCACGGATCACTAAGGAGTCTAGATGGAAGATCACCAATGTAGAGCAACCTCATACATGTGGTACATCTCGTCCGTTAGGGGAGTATTCACAAGCCATAGTGACCTACCTTGCAAGGCGCATTGTTGGAATTGTACAACGTGACTCCCACACATCTGTCCCTTCATTAATCAAATCTATATTTGCCTTATCTCAATATCGAGTGAAATACAGGAAGGCATGGAGGACGAAGCAGAAGGCAATGGAACTAGTATGGGGGGATTGGAAGGAGGCATACGGTAGAGTTCCCATGATACTGAATGCAATTACACATTTTAATCTTGGCACAAAATATTTCATATACCATGGGAAGCAAATGGAGATGGATAGCGGTGTAATGAGGCACGTACTTCTAAGGGTTTTTTGGACTTTTCCTGCTTGCTTGGAGGCTTTCAAGCATTGCAAACCTGTTGTGGTTGTTGATGGCACATTTCTAGCTAGCAAGTATAAGTGTACATTGCTTATTGCTATTGGGGTTGATGTAGATGATCATCTTGTTCCTATTGCCTTTGCTCTGATGGAGGGAGAGAACAATGAAAGTTGGTCTTGGTTTATGAGCATACTACGCCTAGAGATCCTTGGTAAATCATGTCAAGTGTGCATTGTTTCTGATTGACATGCAAGAATAATAAATGCCATGAAAGAGAGCCTTGATGGCTATCCTAGCATAATTCATAGATGGTGTGTCTGGCACTTTTGCAGCCAACTTGTGGAGGAAACATAGCAGCAAGTCAGTAATTGGAGGAAACATAGCAGCAAGGCAGTTTTTGAAAAGCTGAAGGGATTATGCTTTGCTGTTGACAAGCAGGAGTTTAAGAAGAAGTTGAGAGAACTTATCATGAAGTTAAACGAACCTGGTAGGTCATGGCTACAACATCAAATGGAACATAAGAGGAAATGGGCACTTGCATACGACGAAGTTGGGGCTAGGCACATGATGATGACCACTAATGTGGCCGAGGTAATGAACAACGTACTTGGTGAGATCCGAGCAATGCCTGCCGGCTATAGTGGAGTTTAGTTTTAAGAAATGCAACAAATACTTTGTCGATATGTAACACCCTTAAAATTCTAATAATAAAAATCAGTAAAATTTTGAACTTTTTAAAACTTTTGCATCATGCTAGATGTTATGGTTGTCATTGCTTGCCAAAGCCATAAATCGTCATAGTAGAAATATGAAAAATCATTGATATTGTTAATATCCAAAACAAATGGAAATTTAATTAAATTTATAATGCACCAACTCCAATAAAGATAAGGGATCTAATTTATGTTCTGCTATAATAATATTGAATTTAATATTAACCCAATAAATGTTTGTTTATCCAAATGAGAGCAACCCAAAAATAAAAGACAATTAATTACCAATTTCTGGAATATAAATTACAAGCCAAGTATTAATTACTCAATCCATGTTGGGAGCTTAATCCTGTTTTCAATAAAATGAAATGCTAAAATAAAAAGGTCAATTAAAATTAAATTGAAAGACACCAAAAGTGCATAACCATATTCTCGGATTGAAATTGAATAATCGAAAGGCATAAAACTTATCCATATAAAATAATGGTCGTACAAATCAACTAAGCCGATATGTCATTATCTATAAAATGGTCTTATTGGAATATTTAAATCATATCCAAATATTTCACCAAGTCTCAAATTACAAAAAAGATTCATTAGGGATCAATCCAAATTAAATTGAAGCCATTTCATTTGAGGGAGAAATCAATAGGTTTAAATTCAAATAAATATTTGAATTCTCAAAATCAAAATTTCCAAAACTACAGCATCATACCAATCCCAAATTCCAATCTCAGCTAGGCTTCTTTTGCAGTTTAGCCCCTCCTGTCCTCCCTATTCCAATTTCCCATTTTTTCTTAATTTCCAGCCTGTACTGTTCACTGCCCATCGTCTGTTCGACGAATTGCGTAGCCAAGCCGACCAGTCCCGTCGCGTTGCTGTTTCCGCGCAACCTCGCTCGGCGCTCCGCCTTTCCTCTTCCGTGCAACCTCGGGACCCCGCGCCCTCTTGCGTCGCGTCCGCCCTAGCCGCCGCACCATGCTTCTCGCCTCGTCCCATCGCCAACCGAGCCGCCGTCGCGTCGCCTTTCCTTTTTCACGCAGAGCTCGGTCGCCACCGCTGCCACCTCGCTGCCGTCGCATCGCCGGCCCAACAGCGCGCGTATCCAGGAAGGCCGGAGAAGGAAACAACCTCGGACGCCTCAGGGCTCCGCGCCACACCATTGTGTCGCCGCCTCGGGATCAAGCAGCCGGCCACGCCGAGTCGTCACATCCTCCCGCCGCGTCGCATCACCCCTCCCTCCACCCAGCGACGCTGATCCCGACGCCCCGTCGCGTCGCCAGCTCAATCGCCGCCCTCGCGCCCCAGCCACTCCAAGGCCACCACGAACCGCTCTAGCTCGCTAGGCCTTGCTGGCGCCGCACCATCGTCGTCTAGCCTGCGCCGGCCTCGCCTAGTTCAGCCGTAGACCACCAGCAGGAGCAACGCCTCGACGACTGCGATCATGCTTATCCGCCATGCCATTTTTGGCTTCCAGCCCAAGCCGCTCACTGGCTACAAAAATCCATCTTGAGCTCGCCATCCAATGCCTCTCTTGTTCCTCTACTCCCCGGGATCGATCAAGCCAAACCATCACGCCGCCGGTACGGCAGAGCTAGCAATCCGCATTCCTGACGTCCCGAAGCCTAACTATTTCATCGAACACCTAGTGTCCACACCCACGCCGTCGGTAGAAGCCGCCGCCGCCGAGCCCTAAGCTTGGAGTCCTGTCCTCGACGTCCAGGAGCCCGAAGAAGTCCGGAAGGAAGAACAAGTCGCCTTTCCCCAAGCCAAGACATATCATCGAACGATCTGTGCGCGCTCTGGCTTCGCCGGCTCTGCTTCACCACCGCCATCACCCCGCACCGCCGAGCTCCGCCGTTTCGCCACCTCTCGGTAATCCCTCGCGTTCATAGCATCCTCTAAGCCCGTATAAGACAGCACCCCCATCAGTTGCCCCGATCAGAGGCTGTAACCATGATGACCCGAGCGCCATTGCTCCACCGTTGAGCCCGCCATGGACATGCCATCTCGGAGCTCTTCCCGTCCAACCAACGCTGGTAACCAGTTCCCTGTGGACCTTGGATTCTTTCCTGTAGCTCTTCTTGGTTGATTGTCGCCATGTTGTGCTATGCCTCCTTTCAATTCAAGCTCGGCCATGGCACTTCCATGCCACACCGCTTGTCCCAGCGCCACCGTGCCCCGTAGCCATCGGCGGAGCGTCGCCGGAGACTGTTTTTCCCTCCCATATTCACGGTCGAGTCGTCCCCAGCTTTGGCCGGCCGCGCCAGGCCGCGCCCAGCTTTGCCTCTTGCAAGGGCGAGAGGTGGAAGAAGGCCCCCAGCCTTGTGAGACTGACATCATGGGCCCACAAATAGTGCCTTTTCACAATTTCTCGAATTAATTCAAATTCAAATCTTCATTTAGCTATATCTCGGTCATCCTAATTCCAAATCGAGTGAAACTTGGACCTGAATTCATATAAATTCAAGACCTTTCCAATGGTATATAATTAATAATTTAATCACATATATTTTATATTCATAAATAAATAAATATGAAATAATTAATAATAGTAAACATGAAAGTGTGCTAATAAATAAAATTGTGCATGTGAAGTAAACTAAATATTATTATGTTTATTTAAACTAAAGGAAAGTGTATGTAAAATTAATTTAAGCGTAGGAAATACTAAAATCCCGTTATTAACCTATGACTACATATTATTAAATCTATGACATAATTTATTCAAATAAAGATTTCACCTCACAATTGTATAATTCTAATTTGAGAATGCACATGTCATACCTAAGCATGCACTTGAAGGGGAAATAATAACAGAGCTATGTATTTGGAGTTACCCAAACTATGTCATGTTGACAATTTCACATTGAATAGAATAACCACACAAATTCATAATGCTCAGTAAATGATTAAACCCTAAAATATTCTAGAACTCATATACACAGTACACCCCGATTCAAGTTGTATAATAAATCCATAATCTATTCTTCCACATATTAGACTAAGGATCTATTTGACAATGTGGAAATTGGGATAAATGCTAATAACCATGTCATCAAATAATTTTAGACCAATTATTAATTTGAGATCATTCACTATAAAATCATACCAAGTGATAATCCTTCAACCAAAGTGATCAATACACTAAGTCAACCTACAGATCATGACAATTCGCTTTATCTCTTATAATAGCAAATGAAATTCGTCACGAATATTAAAGACCTATAGGCCCTAAGTTCAGATAAGATCAATTGAATAATAACTCTACTGATAAAAATAATAGTGGAAGTCATATACATGATTTATTGTGATGTTTTGGTTGATCCTAAACCCCATTAGCAGATCAAGGCCTAGCCTTCTTATTAGAACAATTACTATTAGATTATCCCTTGAGCTATTGTCAACCTCTAGTGCATGACCCTTTAAATTAGATGGAAACTAATTTAGCCATAATGTCCCATGTCCAATAACTAAATGTAGGTTATCAAATTAAGTATTTCCATGACACACTACTAATTTTTGACCCTATCGCATCGCTTCTCTTTGCATCAAACACAAATATGATGAAATAGCTGGCTTCTATTGCATCAATGTTGCAAATCTGATGCAATAGGTGGTCGTTATTGCATCGAGAAGGAGTTGGATGCGATAGTAATTGATGTTGATGCAATAGGTATGATCTATCGCACCGGATTCGAACAAGAGATGCAATAGATAGAAACTATTGCATCGGACAAATTTGGTTGCGTTAGTGTTGATTTTTGATGCAATATGTAGGTGGTATTGCACTGATCTAGAGTATGGGTGCAAGTAGATAGTACTATTGCAACGGTTTGATTGTGATAAACTCTGTTGCAATATGTGTTTTTTATTGCATTGGTTGAGGATTTTTTTGATGCAATACATTGCCACTATTACATCAAAAGTTTTGCGTTGCAAGATGCTAAGACATTAGCAAAGATTGGTCATAGTATACATAGTTATCTAATACATAGATAATATGCAACGTTTTCAACCTACTGAACCATGTAATGAGAGCGAGAGAATTTTTATGAGAAAAATTGGTCTTAGTAAACATGCATGACCGACTAATAAAGATATCTTTTAATTCTGTTCATACAACAATCATGCAAATAAAATCAGAGTAATTCAAAGTGCACTCCCATATAAAATAAGAGCTTTGCAGACAATAACTCATAAGACACTAATTCATGGAAACTACCAGGCAATAGCATATATACATATATGGTGGTTCCATTAGGTCTTACAATCTACCAGCACCTACAGTGCTTCCATTAGGTCTTACAAACTAGGAAACACCAGCACATACAGTGCTTGCATTAGTTGTTACAACTACCAGCACATAGTGCATCCATTAGTTCATACAGTTCTTCCACATCACATGCATATATATATACACTACAAAAGATGACCACCTTTTACAATGCTTGGAAGGTACAAAAAGCATACTTATTGATTTGTCTGTGGCAACAAAAAGCAATTGATTTGTCTCCCCACGTTGTAGTCCATGAGGCAGCTTGGCCCATGAGACATACTTAGTGTTTCCAAACACCAACACATACAGTGCTCCATTACTAATTCCAAACTCCGAACACCAGCACATACGTAGTGGCATATTACAGTGACGATCACCCACTACAAAAGATGACCACCATGTCAGAGTTCCATTTCAGTATTGCAATATACTACTCGCGAGCAGCCCCCTTGTTCTTCAAAAGGGGATACAGCACGTCGTCCCTGAGGTCGGCCCAGAACCTGTGATAGGAACCTTGTCCAAAGTATCATCTTGTTCTTGGTCGTTCGAAAGGTCGTCCTCGTAGAACGCATACGACGAGTCCTCCGCGTCAATGTAATATAGAACCTTCATCAAAAAAACAGAGCAGTTAATTGGCACAGAATTATACTTTAAGATAACTACAAAATAGTTAACCGACAACTATATACTGCCATCAAAGGATACCCAGACGTGTTTCCAGAGGGCGATTTGATGACGTGGCTGACGGCCGTTGGCCGGGTGGCCCACGGCCATCAGCTATTTTGTAGGCGGCCCCCCGGCCACCCAAAAACCACCCTTTTTAAGGGCGATTTTTGGGCAGCCAGGGGGCCGCCTGCAAAATGTTTTTTTTCATTTTTTTGATATTTTTTTTCTCAACTAGCAACTTGAGAATAGCAAAATCTTGTGAAGGTGTAGCTCAAACCGATGTAAGATGTGACCTGTAGAAAATTGTGAGTGTGCTTTAAAAACCGTGCTAAAACTTCGGACCTCAAAAACTCAATCTTCCCGGCCGAATTTCGCAAAACTTTTTTGGACAAACCTGACGAAGTGGGAGAGAAGTGGATGTAAAATTTTCTGTAGATGTCCGTAGAGTACTTATTTGTCCGATTCCGAGACCGTATGCGAAAGTTATGACTGTTTTAAGGTAGGTAGCGCGCGTTAACAATTTGTACAGTGCGGACCGTCCGAACTGGGTGAGGATGGTCCGGACTATATACTGTGAAATGGCAATTTGTACAGTGCGGACCGTCCGAACAGGGTGAGGATGGTCCGGACTATATACTATGAAACGGTAATTTGTACAGTCCGGACCATCCGAACAGGGTGCATCCACTAGGCGAAACTGTCGCTGTTGGCTTACAAAATCAATAGACACATTTCAAAAACGACGAAATAATCAGAGGTTACATGTGTTTCGCCGGTAAATAAAATCTGAATGTTCAATTGCTATGGAGTATGCCTATGGATCGGACCGTCCGAAACTGCCGATCGGCCCTTCCGAATCCCCTAGATTTGGCTGATTCGGACGGTCCGATCCGCAGTCGGACGGTCCGATGTGGGCAACGGTTAGTCCGATCAACGGTCCGATCGGGGGATTCGGACGGTCCGATCCATAGACGGACGGTCCGATCTCTTGGATTCGGACGGTCCGATCCATAGACGGACGGTCCAATCTCTGGGATTCGGATGGTACGATTGTGGGTTTCGGACGGTCCGATCCGTAGGCGGACGGTCCGATCTTGGGGTTTCGGACGGTCCGATCCGTAGGCAGACGGTCCTATCTGTGGCAACGGTCCAACGATCCGTAGGCGGACGGTCCTATCTGAGGCAGCTTGGCCCATGATTTGTTTCCTTCTTGCCCAACGCCCAGGTCATCGACGCGTCTGTGCCGCCGCCGCTCGCCCCACACCCGCCGGCCGCCGCTCGCCCCACACCCCCTGACAGCCGCCGGGAGTGTCCGCGCCCGCTGCCCGCCCCACCAGCTCCGTAGAGCAGCGCACCTGGCGAGCACTGGATCTTGCCAAATCCGTAGAGCAGCGCACCTGTGTGTCTTTTTGTTGTGTGTGTGATCATCAGGAGTTTGAAGCAATATGTCACATCAGGATAGTAGTTGGATGCGGTTGGATAAGGCAACTGCAGAGTGGCAACAAAGGTTACAAGATTATCTTGATAGCACCTATGGAGGCAACCGTAAAGGTGGAACAGCACCATGTCCATGCTCATCATGCCGTTCCATGGCATATCTAAAACGGTCGGAGGTTCAGAAGCATTTGCTTCGGAAAGGTTTTGATGAAAGCTTCATCAGAGAGCAAGAAAGCATATGTGAAGGTTTAGCTATTGATGTTGATGATGATGGTGATACAAGTGACAGGGCTGGTACCGCTGACTTGATACAGTCATTGATCAGTGGTCATATACGTGGACAAATCAATGAGGAACAGCCAAATGAGAAGGCAAGGAAATTCTTTGAATTGTTACAAGAGGCCAAGAAGGAGTTGTTTCCAGGCTGCACGGAAGCTACCAAGGTGTCTTTCATTGTCAAAATGTTTCAAGTTAAGTGCATGTTTGGTTGCAGTAATGCTTGCTTGGAGTTCGTACTTCACCTGTTCTTGCTTGTTCTCCCTCTTGGGCACTGTCTCCCAGACAGTTTGGACAAAATCCGAAGGGTTGTTAGAGATCTTGGTCTAAATTACGAAAAGATAGATGCATGTTATAATGATTGTGTGTTATTTAGAGGGGATTATGCAGACCTGGATAATTGCCCAAAATGTGGGGAGACAAGGTGGAAGGAGTCTGGAAATGCAGAGGCTGTTGGCAGTAGTTGTGGATCAAAGAAGCGTGCTCCACGTAAAATCCTAAGGTACTTCCCACTAATTCCATGGCTCCAAAGATTATATATGTCAGAGACCACAGCATCACATATGCGTTGGCATAAGGAAGAATTAGTGGTTGATGGGAAAATGCGACATCCCGCGAACTCCAAGGCATGGAAGCATGTGGATACAACATATGAATGGTTTTCATGGGATCCTCGTAATGTCAAGCTTGGTCTAGCATCTGATGGATTCAATCCGTTTGGTATGTTGAACGTTTCATACAGTTGTTGGCCTATGATCCTAATTCCTTACAACCTTCCGCCATGGGTGTGTTTGAAACAACCATATTGGATGATGTCGATGATGATACCTGGACCGAGATCTCCTGGTGTTAACATTGATGTTTATTTGCAGCCTCTAATTGATAAGCTGAAAGTTATCTGGGAAAAGGGTGTCAACACCTGGGATGCAAAGGAAAAGAAAAATTTTGATTTGCATGCACTTGTACTGTGGACAATTAATGACTTTCCTGCGTATGCTATGCTTTCTGGATGGAGTACGAAAGGCAAGTTTGCATGTCCATACTGCCATAAGGATACCGACTACTTATGGTTGAAGCATGGGTCCAAGCATTGCTACATGGGTCATCGCCGCCTTTTGCCTTTGGACCACAAGTGGCGCAGAAACAAAGTGAGCTTCAATAACAAGACGGAAAATAGGGAGCCTCCAGAACCATTGACTGGACAACAGGTGTTGGAACAGTATGAAAGTTTTAGTCAAGTCAAATTTGGTCCCGATTCAAGAAAAAGGAAGCAGTGTGACGAAGAAAAAAGATGGCACAACTGGAGGAAGAAGAGTATTTTTTTCCAGCTTCCTTACTGGGAACATTTGCTTATTAGGCACAATTTGGATGTGATGCATATTGAGAAAAAAATATATGTGAGAGCATATTGGGCACTTTGCTAGAAGTAGAAGGTAAAGGTAAGGATAATGAGCAAGCTCGGCTTGACATGCAACATCTAGGGATAAGGAAGGATCAACATCTAGTGTTTGAGAATGGTAAGTTCACATTGCCACCAGCTTTGTACAAATTACAGAAAGAGGACAAGAAACTTTTATGCAAATTTCTACATGAAGTTAAGTTGCCTGATGGGTATGCTTCCAATATCAGGAGATGTGTGGATGAAAATCGATTGGTCTTGTCTGGACTGAAAACTCATGATTACCATATAATATTCCAGAAACTTTTACCATTAGTATTACGCAACATTCTCCCTCAAGAAGTTGTTGTCCCATTGCTTGACTTGAGTAGGTTCTTCAGTTCGCTATGTTCAAAGGAGCTGGACGAAAAGGATATTGCTAGCATGAGTGCTTCGATTAGGGAGACTCTTTGTCACCTTGAGATGATATTCCCACCTGCATTTTTTGATATCATGGTACATTTGCCAGTTCATCTAGCTGAAGAGGCTTCACTTGGTGGACCCGTATGCTATAGATGGATGTATCCAGTTGAGAGATATTTGCGGACGGTGAAAGGTTATGTGAGGAACAAAGCACACCCTGAAGGCTCAATAGCAGAGGGATATATCACCAAAGAGTGCATGGCATTTTGTTCTTAGTTCTTCAAAGATATGCCGACTCGTCCAGAGCGTCATGAAAGCGCCGCAGTGTCTGAACCACCATCTGGTCTAAGCGTCTTTGGTAGCCTTGACTACAGTAGGAAAGGCTTTAGTTTCGAGAAGTTGAATGACACTGAGTTGCTGACCATGAGGCACTACATACTGACAAATTGTGATGAGTGTGCTACTTTGCCTGAGTGAGTTAAATTTAACATTTCAGCTTGGTATTTATTTTGTTAAAATGAGATATTACTAATTCTTGCAATTTTGTTTGGGCTTCACACTGTAGTGAACATAAGGATTTACTGAAGAAATATAATCCACATAATGTTGGGAGAAGACACAGGGAGCAATTTGTTCGCTGGTTTGAGGACAAAGTGAGTTGCCAGGAAAATATTTTGTTCATCTTATGATCCACGTATTGAAAGCCATTTCAAAATAATATTTTTTTCATCTTATAATATTTTGTTTAATCTAAGTGCAGACCAAAAAAGAATATGACCAAGGGAAAGCAAGTGAGTTGATTTATGACCTTTCTCAAGGACCAGATCATCGTGCTCGTGTATTCAATAGATGTGTCATCAATGGCTTTCTGTTTTGGACGGTGTCGGAAGAGAAACACTTGATCACACAAAACAGTGGTGTCCTTGTCAAGGGCGATGAAACTACGGGTAATATGGATTGGTATGGCGTTATTAACAAAATTATCTCTATACAATTCCCTGGTGGAAAGGAAGTGATGATGTTTCAGTGTGATTGGTATGATGTCCCTGCTCCAACAAAGAACAGAGGTAGAGGATACAAGAAAGATCAATATGGAATTATAGATATTGATACTACCCGTTTCAGATATTCAAATGATCCCTATATTTTGGCGACACAAGCAGAGCAGGTGTTTTATGTCAAAGACGCAAAGAAATCAGATTGGTGTAGTGTTGTTCGAATGAAACCAAGAAACCTTTTCTCCATGCCGGAATCAGCAAGTGGTGAAGAGGAGGCAGAAGTTGATGTTGACTCATTGGTTGTTGGGGTGGAGCACATGACTGTTACACGCGACCAGGGAGAGTTGATGAATTGGCGACGAACGGACATGGATGGGGAAACCATTGAACCTTCTGTTATTGAAAATGCAATTGCTAAATCTGTACCAGAACCAATGGATGAAGACTACAGTGATGATGACGGAGATGATGTTGACACATATATTGACGATGGGGTTGTCGCACCTGCAGTTGCCACAGACAATGAAGCTGATGATGATTTGTTTGTTTAAGTCTTGATATTCTACCTTCAAACAAGTTTTCCTATGTTGCACAAAACTTCATTAAATGACGTTTGAATGTTCTTGGCCGTGCTTAGAACTGCTATTTTTTTTTTGACAAGGAACGTAATTTTGTTTCATGCACAGTGAACTGCTAGTAAATGCCTGATCTGGTACATGCAAAATCTCGAGAAGCCCCCTTGTTCTTCAAAAGGGGATACAGCACACCATCCCTGAGGTCGGCCCAGAACCTGTGATAGGAACCTTGTCCAAAGTATCATCCTGTTCTTGGTCGTTCGAAAGGTCCTCCTCGTAGAACGCATACGACGAGTCCTCCGCGTCAATGTAATATAGAACCTTCATAAAAAAAACAGAGCAGTTAATTGGCACAGAATTACACTTTAAGATAACTACAAAATAGTTAACCGACAACTATATACTGCCATCAAAGGATACCCAGACGTGTTTGGACAGGTGTAGTAATAAAGAACATCACATCACTGCATAGCTAAAAAATGGAGTGCCTATATGAACCTACTAAATGGAGGTTTTTGGGCAGCTAGGGGGCCGCCTGCAAAATGTTTTTTTTTCTTTTTTTGATATTTTTTTCTCAACTAGCAACTCGAGAATAGCAAAATCTCGTGAAGGTGCAGCTCAAACCGATGTAAGATGTGGCCTGTAGAAAATTGTGAGTATGCTTTAAAAACCGTGCTGAAACTTTAGACCTCAAAAACTCAATCTTCCCGGCCGAATTTCACAAAACATTTTTGGACAAACCCAATGAAGTAGGGAGAAGCGGATGTAAAATTTTCTGTAGATGTCCGTAGAGTACTTATTTGCCCGATTCCGAGACCGTATGCGAAAGTTATGACTGTTTTAAGGTAGGTAGCGCGCGTTACAACAATTTGTACAGTTCGGACCGTCCGAACAGGGTGAGGACGGTCCGGACTATATACTGTGAAACAACGGCAATTTGTACAGTTCGGACCATCCGAACAGGGTGAGGACAGTTCGGACTATATACTGTGAAACAACGGCAATTTCGCGCTCCCCCGCGAAAACCCGACCTTCGCGTTAAGTAAAAAAGTGCCCGCTACTTCGTAACCTCCCTTATAGCGCGCTATAGATCCAAAATCACCGGCCTTTGCTGGGAGACACGAGCGGCCGTCGCCCTCACCCACGCACCACGTCGCGGCTCTACCCGAGGCAATGGAGAAAACTGCATCAAGGACGTCGCCGTCTAGTAGGTCCCCATCTCCACCGCTAATCATAAGGAGGACGCCTACTACGAGTTTGCCGTCTCCTCCGTCGAGGAGGTCGCCGGATCCTACGTCGTCCAGTAGGAGACTGTCCAGGCGCCGTTCCCGTGATGCCGACGCAGAGGTTGACGTAATGGAGGACAGACCTCGTCGACAAGATGAAATCACCAATGAATATGAGCTAAACAGGAGGTACGCTGATGTGTTTTGTGATTTGCAGACGATGGCCTGCCCTAGTTAATTTGCTAACACTGCCCTGCCCTAATTGTGTTTGTGTTTTGTGCTTCGTGATTTGTTCTTTTGATTGTCAGTTTTGATCAATAGCCTTTCTAAAAATTTATGTACATGCTGTCTTGATGGGATAACCATCAGTAAAGCAATGAAGACAAATGTTTAATCATGTCTGATGAAAACTGCACTTCAGGGTAGGATGACTATTTCGTGGAGTAAATGACTTTTCTGGCTAAACATGATAAAAACAAAGTTGTATAGGACTTATAGATCTTTATTGTCATTAAATTTCATGATTTTATATCATCAGACTTGGGAGATAGGGATTTTTAAAGTTGACTGACATGCTTGTGATGATGATTTTTACTTGGGTAAATTATGAGCTACAAGGTAAAAAATGCAGCATGTTCAGTAATCAATGTTTTAGAAGGTCCCATATCATATCGGTTGCAGGTGTTGTTGACACTTGCAACCTTCACCACATGTTCACCACATATCGGCCTACAGAAGAGAAAATGGGAGAGAAGTGGAAAGTATTTATTGATTTCATAGGTGGACCGAGGGACCAGACCCGTGCCACATTGAATATTGACAGTACTAAGATTACCTTTGTCAACTTGTTAAAATTCAAAGCAAAGATGGGTTATTCTTCGAGGGACTTCATGTATTATAAGAAGCGATGTGGCACTGATATAGCATTCCTGCAGCTTTTAGATTATGAAGAAGATGCATTAAGAATGGTTGAAAAGTTTCGGGAAGAGAAGGAAATCAGGCTAGTGGTTTCAAAATCCGAGGAAAATGACCAAGTAGAATATGAAATAACACCCATTAAGCGACGTAGACATGAGGAAGTTAGTGAAGAAAAGATTTCATGATTGAAGATCGTGATGTGTACAAGTTGTGGTTACATTGAGCTGCCACAAGATGCAGAGAACCCAGGTAATAAATGTTCTATAAAATACATCTGAATATATTTATGTTACTGTTCCACATACATTATATGATATATCTATATGCATCTCGCAGAATTTAAGGATGACTTCCGCGAAGAGATACGATTAAAAACAATAGAGGGAATGGTTGAGGCGGGAAGGGCTTCTTCAAGATATACGTAATCTGATTTTATTTCAAGTTGGAAAGTATTGAAGATATATATCATACTGTTTTTTCCAACTCCATGGTAACTGTGTGCTTTCACTTATTGGTATGTGCAGATGCATATCTAGATGATGGAACCATTCAAGAAGACGAAAGTGGAGGTAGCAATGAAACGCCAACGCAGTTTCCATCTCATGCTAGGAGGCCAAAGCCCTCTCAGAAAGGTATGTACCATTTCATATGTTTCATACAATAATATTATTGGAAAACGCAGATTTTAATGTTTACATATGCTTTTATTTTAATAACATGAATTGTTTAGAACGAGTTGTCGACAAGAGAAAGATTGACGAGGAACCATGAAAGGATTTGCGGCAAATGCTAAGAGATTTAAACTTGCTAGTGAGAAACTTAATATAGATTTTTCGCTCTCCACGCTCGGAGTCCTGTAGGAGTCAACTATCGCCTATTTATTGATGAAATAGCTTTGTTTACAAGAAAAGGACCCCACATAATTGGAGTTACCAAAGTGGGCAGATTCAAGCAGAGTGTTAAAAGACCAAAATAGCACGTGATTATAATGGTACGTAGCAGTTTTGTTGCCACATATTACAAAGTAAATTTATGTATAACATCTAAATAGGTCACAATTTGTTGGTCACCCATTTGTACAGATTAGGTGGGATCTTGAGAACAATGATGATGAGAAGGCTAGGATTATGGAAGATTGCAAAGGAGCGCTACAGAGGATGGCGAGCTCAATTGAGTTTCTACGTTACAAGGCATACGACAGTTATCATCATAAGAATGAGACATAAGCCAGAAGATTTGGACATTATGAGTGGCACTACTTGGCACGTGTATTTTGAACTGACAAATTCCAGGTTCCAAACCTCTGTCATTCATGGTTTTTTGTTTGCATATTTGTCCAGTTGCAACTAACATATCTCTGAGTTATATTAGCGAATTAGCAGCAAAAACACGGGCAATTCCCAGCAGCGAAAGAAACACTACATCTTATGGGATCAAAACCATTTTCACAAGTTAGTTATGAGCAGGTAATGATAAGGAACCTAATCTTTCTTTCATTATTTGCTTAAACAATAAGACTGCCACTTCAATTTTGTCACCTTAGAGGGACCTGGAGACCGGTGAAGAGCCAAATGATTTGGCTTCTTTGGGAAGAGACACGCAGCAAGGAAGCCGATGGTGTTTTCTGAAGCTACTGAGCAAATATATGTATGCACTACTCTGTTTCATTACTAAACCATATATATGTGTTCTTAATTTTTTTTTGAACAACCAAAGTTTAAACACTAATTATGTTCTCAACTCTAGGAAACCACATGGTCCAAAATCACAGAAAGAATTGAGTCAGACGCATCCTTGCTTTCAAAAAACGAAGAAAGCCATATTCTTTGGCAAACCTACAAGGAAACCACTGGATGCAGGACCAACAAAGGTCCTCGACAAGATACTTGGCGAAGTATCCCACCCAAAGCCAACTGATGAATGAAAGAATTGAGAGCAAGCTCGTGCAGCTGCATTAGCAGCAGCAGCCCAACAAAAAAATAATGAGACGCAAGCTGAGGTAGAAGAAGCTAAAAGAACAACTTAACATTCAAGCCGCTGAGCAGAGAGCGACAAGTCAAAAATTCTGCAGCTGGAACAACAACTGGAGAATACAAGAGAAGAACTAATAGTGAGTTTTTGTCTCTAATGGCACAACAGAAAAGAAGCATCGCTCAGGTAAATACAAGAAATTGTTAGCAACATCATGGATTTAAACAATGTTTTATGCTAATGTTTGACCTTATTACTCCAATACAAGACTACTGCATCTTCTGTTCAATATGCAGACTGTGGTGGAAACTCCAATGGATGAATAATAATGTTTTTGATGACCTACTCTGCTGTTAACACTCCTAGCCTAGGAGGAGAACATGTGCAACAGGTAAACTATTTTACAAAATATCACCTACAGTTACATAGATTCTTATAATTGCTTTAGATGTGTGCATCTTCTGTTCAATATGCAGACTGTGGTGGAAACTCCAATGGCCATGAATAATAATGTTTATGATGAACCTACTGCTGTTAACACTCCTAGCCCTAGGAAGAACATGAAGCAACAGGTAAACTATTTGCAAAATATCACCTGCAGTTACATAAGATTCTTATAATTGGCTGTATAAGTGATTGTTTCTTCAATCTCCTTGATTTTGCAGAATCTAAGCAGAAAGTGTATTGAGCACACAAAACAGCCAACAATCTGGACCGCTTCACTCGCAGCACTGCCAACAAAGTCTTTTCCCAGAATGACAAAGGCAATAATGCACCAGGGAAATTTATTTCAACACATACACTGAGGAATAATGCTGCGATCTAAAAAGCGGAAGAAATGAGAATAAGGCGGAAAAGGTATGAGCTGGAAATCTTGTGATGATTACAAAGGATCAGTGTCTATATTGCTGAAGTTTGAACTATTCATAAATGTGGATCTAGAAAAATGGTGCAGCTATTTGAGTTTTTTTCATGTAGTTTTTGGCATGTTGTGCAAGTGAATTGGATTAATGTCAAGCTGTTGTCCATGCTGAGCTGTGATGATTTTTTTTTGCCGACGGCCATGAAATGTTGCAAAATCTCTTTTGGCAGGACAAAAGAGTTTCACGTGCTTAATCCATTCTTTTATTTAGTGACCACCAGACTATAAAACTTTCATATCAGTATATCTATGTTGAAAATGTATTTTCTCTAGCAAGTACAATATATATGCTATTAGCTGATGCTAATCCATAGGAATATATTATTACAAATATGGATGCCTTTCTCAAGACAAAACCAAAGAAAAGTAATTTTGTTATCTGGCAATACAACTGAAAAGGCATCAGTTTAGGTGGTAAAAGTGCTTTTTCCATGACTATTTTGTTTTGTGGTTGATAAATTTGATGCCTAGCTAGTCTGTTATGCAATATATTACTGATGCATATGTCATCTGAACTTTTTTTCAGGGCGGAGATGACCTTAGGGACTATTGGCAGATTGAACTGAAATCACCCTCCTGCAATAACAAAAGGCCTTCCTGATTATAGTCATGTATATTTGTTTAAATTCTATAATTAGTAGTCTGTTATGCAGTTTCAACTTTGCAAATAGGAAGCCCTTTTGTCCCATTGCCTTATTTGTCCATTGGATTTTGTGATTTAGTGAATTTCTGTGCCGCAAATAGATACGTGCAATAAAATAATAGCGATGAAAAACTTTTGAATTTGCATCAACCTAATGGCCGATGCAAGAGTATATGTTGCATCGGAACCTAATTGCGATTCAATTGTCATATGTTGCTCAACCTGAAATGGCGATGCAATAGTATATGTTGCAATCGAACTAATTGTCGATGCAATCATATTTTGTTTGCCATCGAACTCCATGGCGATGCAATAGTATATGTTGCATCGAACCTCCGTGATGCAATAGCATATGTTGCATCGAACCTCACGGGCGATGCAATAAGTTTGGTATTGCACCGATCGTAATGTCCGATTGCGATATGAATCCTATTGCCACCGAACGTTAGTTGTTGCAAATAGGATTTCTTATTGCACTAAATTTATGACATGTATTACATCAAAACATGTTTTGATGCAAATAACCTTTCACCCACTCTATTTTGATGCAAGAGAAATTACATGGCCGATGCAACAAAACGATCTCGCATCAACACGGATTTTGATGCAAAACATTTTGCATCAAACTAATCCGATGCAGAGAGAGACAAACAGATGGCGATGCAATATCAAAGGCAATCTCGCCACGGTTCATACAAACTGATGCGATAGCCTATTGCATCAAGGTTTCTTGCATCGGCTCGCATCAAACAAGAAATTAAGCCACACCAAGTTATTGCATCCGATTTTGGCCCTATACAACCAAAATGTGCCATGTTTAATAGGGTAAAAAATTAGTA